>JAOSBN010000003.1:1618317-1673902 GCA_027563595.1 Erythroxylum suave
TATTTTCATTGTCTTCTATATGCCTATTAAATTTTATATATATCAATGAAATCAGAAGATTAAAGGGTTGTTCTATTATTGCCTTAATTGCCTCGATCGATTATTACCCTAAGCACCCATTATTCACCAACTACACGAAATTCCATAATACTTGTCAAAATTATAAATTGAAACTCAATTTTTATGATCATTATTAGCACTGAGCATCCTTATCATAAAAAAATAATATTTTATTTTATTAAAATAATCTAATCACCACAAAAAATTGGCCAAAAATCTATTTCCAAATCAATCATGTCCAGTGAAGAAGAAGAACAGTTGGCTGATCATGAAATGATGGCTATCCAGAAATGCATGCATGCACATATAATAATAACAGAGGGAAAAGAGAGAGATGAGCTGGCTTGCAAGGAGGCAAGGTAGGTAGGATATGCTTTGTTCTTTCTTCGTCTCACATCCCCATGGCTGGAATAGAAGGAAACAGTCTTGTCATGAGACCTCAAATGGAGAGAGAGACACTTTTCCCCAGAAGAACTGTCACGCTAAGTGTAGATAACATCGTCAACAAAGGACAGATTAAGCTTATCTACGGATTTGAAATCCTAATATCAATATATGATTAAACCCCAATTGATGTAACTTTATCGTACTGCATTGAAAGTTGGAAGCTAATGGTACGAACAACAAAGCACAAGTTCAGATCCATTTCTTCACCTTTGAATAGAGCAATTAGAACTATTACTTCTTCATTACAGCTTCAAAGATTGGTCCTCAATCATCTTTAAGAATGATTCAATGGAAGTGGTTGATAATCTCGAAGATATTTTATGTTTGAGGTTACAGAAAGTACACAAGCCAATGGTTTTCCTTTTTTTTTTTTCTGTAGTTTAATTAACTTAACAGATTGAAACCCAATATTATTATTCATAGATCAGAGTTTAATTACAGATTACACGCGATAAAGGGAAATTAGAGAAATTCAACACGATTGCGAGCAAATCCATGAGTGTCAGACTAAAGCAACAAACTTGAAGGCACTAACCCTGGAAAAATCTCGAGCATCTGAGGCATGAACACCCCATCATATGGGTCAAATGGGCAATCATCGAGTGTTTCAGCCTGATCCATGAGCAGATCCGCTCCAGAGACCTCCGATGGAAGATCATCAACGACTGTAGTTGTAGTACTACTACAACTCTTGGATGCATCATTAACAACCTGACCACCATGTCCACCGACATCTTCACAGTCTACAGTCTTCCTGGGGTCAGGGAACTCGGCGTCTTGGCCCGTGAGTTCCTGGACCAAGGCACGGAATCCAGAGGCAGTGGTCTTGAACTTCATGGGGTTAGATATGTACACGACCTTCATAGGCTTCTTCTTGGATTTGGACATGGAACCTGGTTTTTTCCTGTCCTGAGCTAGGTTTTTTTTGCTGCTATCCATGTTGGGTCGCGTAGTGTAAGAAACAGACAACGAGGGCTGGATCCACGAAAAGGGAAGTTAGTATGAGTCGTACGAAGATTGTTGGGTCGATCTGAAGGAGAAGATACGATGTTCCTGAGGCTATAGAAAGTAAGAGAGATTGAGGAAGATAAGAGAGGAAGTACGGAACCTGAAAAACAAGAAGCCAACCTTTTTCTTAGATACGGCTAACGACAACTATACAAAATGACAAGTTTACCATATAGAAAAATCATTACCAAGCGCAACCAAACCGCTTACATGCAATGTCAACACATTACTGTAGGACTAAAAGGGAATGGTCAAGTAAAATTGATAAGATTCCTATTCTAGAAGATGAGAGGATTTTGATGTTAATATTTTTTATTATTTTTGACAATAATAATTACTAATAATTATTAAATTTGAATTTTTTGATAATAAATTTCTCTATTTTACTATTTTTATCTTAATAATTTTGGAAAAAACTCAATGTAGAATGATATTTTCTTTTTTATATTTTAATAATTTTTTAATTTTTCTACGAGTCTATCAAAACAACCTCTCTATTAGTTAAGGGTAAGACTGTATATTTCTGTACCTCTTCGAACTCCATATTTTACTAGAATCCCTGCTGTGAAATTGTTGTTGTTATTTATACTTAAATTTTAATAATTATTAAAATTTGGATATTTTTCTTTTGACAAATAAATTACTCTATTTTACTATTTTTATCTTAATAATTTTGGAAAAAACTCAATGTAGAATGATATTTTCTCTTTTATATTTTAATAATTTTTTAATTTTTCTACGAGTCTATCAAAACAACCTCTCTATTAGTTAAGGATAAGACTGTATATTTCTGTACCTCTTCAAACTCCATATTTTAGCTTAATCTCTATTATGAAATTGTTGTTGTTATTTATACTATTTCTTCACATTCTCCCTCTTATGAGTGATTATAGTAATAAACTTCTCTTATATGATGTATTTAATAAAATTAATATTAGGGTATATTATTGTTTGCATCATTTTTAATACCTCAGATTCAAAAATATATACTATAAAAATTAAAAAAAGAAATGAATTTTAATTAAATCTTAATTTTATTATTAAAAATTTAGATTTTTAAAATTTTTCAAAATTATGAATAACTAAATCATTAATTTTAATTAAAACCTAATTTTATTATTACCTTTCCGTAGAATCCTAATTTTATTTTACTTTTCCCGTTAATTTAAGATTGAGATATTTATCTTTTATGATGTGATCGAATAGCGTGATGTACACGCTCAAAGACAAACAAGTGAAAGATAGTGAAAAGGTATTGATCAATAATTCAATAACGTACCGCTTCAGTCATGTCTGACGTAGTCTTGCTCTCTTCAGAATGACGTGCTCATAACTTAGGGTCATGTCGGCTTGGGCCCCCCCCCCCCTCCGATGATCCACTACGCATCGCCACCGTGGCTCGTCAAGGTCTTTCATCAGATATTTTGTTCCAAAGCTCGGATTGTACGATTTATCTGTTTTTGCTCATTTATTTGTCAAAAAATAAAATGAAAATAATATATTTATAAGTTAAAATGTATTTAAAAATATTTCTTAACTCATCTTAAAAATGTAAGTTAAGAATAATGATTAAGAATAAAATCAGTTCGACTGATTCGACAGTAAAAATCTTAAAATTTTACACTTTTTAATTTGATTTTTAATTTTTCAATTTAATTTATTTTAATAACTTTTTTAAGAATATAACGTGACAAAATATAATTTTATAAAATTATTAAATTTATATTTGACTAATTATATTTAGAAATGGTAAGGAACATAGACTCTTTTCTTTTTATAAGATCTTTGTTCATCTTTAATTTGTTTAAAAAAATTATAATAACAAAAGCTAAAAAAATAAAATTTTTAGAATAACTGATTTAAAAGCATATAGCTTTTTAAAAATTTTTAATTTATAATTAAACTTTATAAATTTTTATTTTATAATTAATTTTTTAAAATTTGTAAAAACTATGTCAAACTGTTGTTTTATCTACATGACTAATTGATGGACATTGCACATTAGTAAAAACAATATTTTAACCATATCTATAGAAATTTTAAAAGTTTAATCTATCAATTAAAATTTTAAGAAATTTTAACATTAAAATAAATAATCCTAAATTTTTGAGCACTTTGAAGTTTGATAAACTTGATTAGTCATGACCCGTGACCTAAATTTTTTTTCCCGTTCTCAAAAATAGAAAAGAAGTTCTTTGAATTGAGAAATTATGATCAAGCCCATCAATTATTACTAAATAGGAAGAATCAATTAGCCAATCTTTTGCAAAGATTAATTGACCCGTTAGGCAAGTTTAAGCCTAACAGGTCAAGTTAGGCTTAAACTTGCCCGCTCTCCACTATATATTTTATTTATTTTTAAAAAACAAAATAATGTCATTTTTATAACAAAATGGCATTGTTTTGAATTGTCAAACTCAGAGTAATCCGAGCTCGGACCTAACTTAAGACTCGATCAACTTAAGGATGAGTCTAATTTCGAGTCCTTTTATTATCCCTAATTTTTTATATTCCCTTTCATTATTCTTTTAAAAGCTAAAAGCTATTAGAAATTCATTAAAATAATATGCTAGAATTTTATCATACCAATTGGTTAGAGCTTTAGTTTGTTTATTAGCTTAGAAATTAAGTGAAACCAAAGAGTAAAAATATATTAAGATTTACAAATCTTAACTCAATCAAATATACCATTTAATTATGAATTATTGTCTTTTGAATAGATATATAATTTATTAACTACGATGTATGCTTGAATTTAAATTTAATATATATTGATAATTAATAATTAATTTCGCCTATTTACAAATAATATGCATAAAAAAACATTAGCTTTAATTGATTAGAATATATCAATGACTTAAAAAAATAATAGGATAAAAGTAAAAATATATTTAGTTTTATAAATGTTGATTAAATTCAACAAATTTTTTAATTGAGCTATTAATTTTTAAATTAATATTTATATATTATCAATAATAATAATAAATTTCATTTATAAATAATATTAATAAAAGAACCACAATGTACCCTAGAAAAAGCCTCTGATTGTTTCTGGCACGTGTTTTGACTTCTGAAACCCTATGAAAGAGAATCGCAAGTCCTAACCGAGAAGCTATGAACTGGCCAGTAAACTAAAATTACACGTGAAGCCGGAAGAGATAAGATCTTTTGCTAAAAGGAGCAACCGCAAAAGTTTCTCAATTTGCCTGACAAGTTTGACCCAGGGTTAATTTTGACCCAAGTTGATCGGCCGGTCATAGGTCAAAACAGTTCGGTCTAATTGAGTCACTGGTCAAGCATGAGTTGAGCTGAGGCCTTGACTCGACTGGAACTATAAAAACAACATTGACATCGTTTTGTTAAATTTTTAATAAAAAATAAAGATAAGCCACTCGTCTGTGGCCCATCCATTCATGGGTCAGCCAGGTTTACCCCATCGAGCCACAAGTTGATCTCGTGGGCCATCTAGCGAGGGGTTGGGTTGAGTCGAGTCAGGTCGAAAGCGAGACCTATTGACATACATACTCAATTTAAGAATTTAGTAAAATTCAAGAGCTTTAATATTTCTTAATTACTAATTACAGTTTGTCAATTTAAGAATTTAGCAGTCATTAGAAAATTCAACTGATTTGATCAGTTTAGTAGTAAAAATTTTGAATCGTTTAATTTTTTAATTCGATTTATTTTAATAACTTTAATTTGTTGTTAAATTTTGATTAATTTGTTAATTAATCGACCAATTTTTATGAATTAATAAGTTTTTATAAGTTAAAATAAATAAATCAATTTTTATTTAACAAATTATTTTCCAATTAAATTCTCATATATGTGAAAACGATCTCTTTCAATTATATTTCAAAATTTTTAATTTTACTTAATCTTTAATCAAATTCATGGTGATCTAGTACTGATTGAACTATTTAAGCCTTAAATTTCTTATTTTATCGGTTTTACTTCCGATCCGATTTTTAAAATATTAGAATTTAGCAAAATTTCAAAACCTTGTTTTCTCTTAATTACTAATAATATGTCCAAAAAGTTGTTACCAATTCTTAATTAAGGACTATTAAGGGAATAGTTCTCCAAATTTTTAGTTTTTTTTTCAGCTTTGGGTTATAAACATTTTCTAATTTCCTTTTAAAAAACTCTTTTCTCGTTGTTAATTACTAAGAATAATTTCTAAAATAAAAGTTGGTCTGTCTAGTCTGCCGTGATTGGTTCGATTTTGACCTAGGTTGACAAGATAAGGTGGGTTACGAACCAAAATTGTTTGACCTGACTGAGCCACAGGTGGAAATCAAACGTCATAAACGAACTTTTTAAAATATATATATATAAGATTTAGCCAATCGCCAACTTGCTCGTGACCGACTAATTAAAACTTGGAATTCAAACTTTAACTTGGTACGAACAAACTCCCGATTTCTAATGCTAATTATAATGAATCTTAGCAGCATCGTCCCAAGTGAGATCCTCTGTACTTACTACTCTGTACTAACTCTGTTCTACGTGATCTTATTCATATATTTCTGTGAGTCCCACATGAATCTCACATATTTATAGGGATAAGATCAAGAAGAAGATAGTTGGTACGGAATAATAGAATAAAAAGATCTGGTTCCACGTTGTCCTTGCATTCTAGGTTTACAATTTCTGAAATTTTCTGCTGCCTCTTCCCGCTCATTACCATTGGAGGACGAAGAGGAGGCTTGAAAGAAGTGACAGGTGAAAGTATCTCAACTGCCCTTTAAACAATCAATAAATACATTAGGCAAAAGTGAGACGGAAATGAATGGGGTTGTCTCGTAATAAATGGTACCATCTACATGTAGGACTTTTTTGTCATTTCTCTATAAAATAGATAATTATTAATTTTAATTTTAACTACGGTTAATTACGTAATTTATTCCTTATAAAAATAATAAATTGACTCAATAAATTATCTAAATCAATTGATCGAAGTTCAGGTAGAAAATAGATCCCTATTAGTATAGATCGGACCTATATTAGATTTGTGATGGAGAAGCCTGAAATAGAAGTTATATATAAAAGTTAAGGTCTTCTGAAGTTCTTTATATCAATCGTAAGCATACGGATCCTTTGATCTGTTAAAAGCGCTTGATAAAACTATAAAAGGACGTTAACCATGTGGGAAGGAAAAATTGTCGTGAAGGTCGCGGGTGGTCGGAGCTCGTTTTGGCCGAAATTAGGCATTCTTCATTTTTTTCATTATTAACTCTTTTATGAATGATTCGTAATACATAATAAAGTCTATATTACGTGTTACAATAGTACCATTTAAAAAAAAATAAGTTTTAAGGTTTGAACAAGTACACTTTTATATTAAGAGGAGATTTTAGTTTAAATGGGCTTAGAGATATATAAATTTACATAATTAAAAAAAAGTTATTTAGATTATTTAACGTTAAATTACAATATTAATATTGGTATTATATCTAAAAATAACAAATTATTTATGGTCTTACTCGACTTGACTCCGCTCAGAGTCAACAAATCAAAATTAATTTTATTAAATTTAAAGTTAATTTGAATTTGGAAAAGTTAGAAATTCTTATAAAAATGCAATATTATATATTTTTAACTTAAAATAATTTTTAAAATTTTGATTCGAATTTAAATTAAAAAGGTTATGTTTAACCTACCAAATAGGTTCGGGTATAACGAACTCAAACTCGAACTTAAACTTGCATATTCAAACTATCAAAATTAAACTTGATTTTTTTAATTTGAACTTCAGCTACAATTATTAAGACTTAATAATTATTAACTAAATGCTAATAAGTCTCCATATTTTATAAAATTAAAATAATTTTTTTAATTAAACTTTATATTCTTCGGTGATAAGAATATTTATTTTTAATCATACTTCAAAATTTTTAATTTTATTCAAATTTTAACTAAATTTATGAAAATTTAATACCGATTAAATTTTTAAATTTTTTATTTTATTGATTTAACTTCCGATCCAAAATTTTAAAATATTGCTCTAAACATATTTGATTTGATACCAAATTGCACCAGAAAAGTATTAGGTTTTAGATCTCTCTTTGGTGCTTGTAAAGGGCTTTGTTGGTTCAGGTAAATATGCAATTTGCTTAGGCCAGGGCTGCTAGTCCAGGATTGGGTTTAGCCCAAAGAAATCTCATTAACATTTATGCAAAATTATAAAATAAAAATAAAACATTTAAGAGAATAAAATTTATATTTAATCAAGCTATATTTATATTTGAAAAATAAAAATTTTCGATTTTTAGTTGAAATGTAATCATGTAATTTGATTTTTTAATAAATAAATAATTTTTACTAGTTTTAATTTAAAAAAACCAAATTTGATCTTCATGCCTTTTACCCTATTTACTAGGCTTGTTAATGGTCTAGACAGCGCCGTGACTCGGGTTATGGCTAGACAGGTCACTGGCTAATCGGGCCAATTGGGCTCGTCATTTTTATTTTTTTAAAAATTTCAATACAACGTTGTTTTGAAAATAACATGTAGGTCACGAGTTAACCTAGGGCCAGCCTAACGTGAGCCAAAATCAAGTCGGGTTGTTTTTAACATGTCTACTCCATGCGAAAAAATGGGGACTTGATTCTCTAATCCATCTATTCTGTACCACTTCTATCCCAGATGATCTCACCCATTTATTTATATGAGTCTCATATAAATGGGTGGGTGGGATCATCTGGGACAGGAGTGGTACATAGTAGATAGGCCAAAAGATTCTCACATAAATGTATGGGTGGGATCATCTAAAATAGAGGTGGTACATAATAGATGGGCAAGAAGATTTGAGGGAGAAAAAATGTATAATTTTCTTCTCAAATGTCTACATCAACCAATCAAATCATGGTTTGATGCACTAAGGATAGCCGTTGATCCTTACGCGTCGTGTTTCCTTTTAACATAAAACGACATAAGAAATTATATATAATTAGTGGTTGTGGACATTGAGAGCCTAATAATTAAGATTTTCTAACAGTTTTAGCTAAGGTCAAACCGTTGAAGCCCTTATTAATTATCCTAAATTGGAAACCAATATTAACATTTTTTTATAAGGTCATATTATTTTTAAGCCTTCTATTTCAATTTAATTATATTATTAAATAAGCAAAAAGGGAATAAAAATAATAATTATTATGATTTTATTTATTTAGAAAAATATTTATACTAGTCTGCCTAGACTTTTAAGAGGTAGGTATTAAGAGTTGACGACTATTAAAAAAAAAGGACTTGTGTCTCGGTTAATATGCTTAAAGTATTAGTTATAGTTTTCTTTGTGTATTTGACAAAATATTTAAAAAAAATCCTATTTTTACTTATTTATGGGTTCTCATAAAGAATAAAAAGAATAAAAATGAGTTTTTTGTTGTTATTCTTTGTGAGATCGAAGAGTTAGCTCTATTTTACTATATTTTATTTTTTACGAGAATAAAAATGAACCATATTTTACTATTTGTGATGATAAGCCCTAAGTGGGTGCCTTGACAGCCCTTGCCCCCAGCCTGCTTAGAACTCTCATAGAATTATGTTCGATCATATCGTCAGTGATTTTTTGTTATTGTTGATTTTATATCATAACTTAGACAAAAAATCTCATAATTTCATAAGTAAACAAGATTCTACGCATGTCACTAAGAAGGGTCATATGATATACTAACTTAAAACGTAGGGGAATGACTCGTTGTACGTTTGATGTTTTGCCTCCCTTATGGAGATCTACTATGACTTCTCCTTCTTTTCCAACTCGTCATGGTTGGAATAGTTGGAGTAGACCGATATCGTCACAACGTACTAAGGTCGAAAGAGTTGCTAACTTGTAACAAGTGAGCTTAGCTCACATGGTACATGTACCCAAAATTCACTCCTATTGTCGTGAGTTCGAATATTGGGGAGGGTCCTCTCCCTATTTATGGGTTGAGGATCAAGTCTTCAGGGGCACATGCGTGTTGGCGAAAAGGTGTATGTTGGTTGTTGTACAGGAGTGAGGTTGTGTGGGATCGAGATCTGGTAGGGTAACCTATTTGAAGATTGGTCCTGGTACCTAGCTTGCGATGGCAGTGTGCATTGAGTACCCAACTCTTGCACATCCTTCGATTTACTTCCTTAAAAATGGCTAGGGACGGCTACTTTGGGGCCCAGGATTAGGCTCATCGGTTGATATTGAATTAGCGGTTGCTAAGCAATTAATGGGTGGGGATACCTGGATCATTAAAAAAAAAAAAAGAGTTGCTAACTTGTGAAAGTAGCAATCCTTATGGTTCACCCGCAATGCTCTAAATAAATTTAACCTCTTAGCCGAATTTATCCTTTCTTGCCCGAATTCATATATCCATATGAACACAACGAACTTGCACTCTAAGTACATGCATGAGAAGATGCATTATGGTGTGCTACAGTTCGCGGTACACCCTAATATCCATTGTTCACTCAAACACACTAGATTCCTTCATATGACACCGCCAATTTCGCCTATTACGCTTTGAGTTTCAACTCTAACTTATTCTCCTTATTAGCTCTTCCAACTTAACTAGTGTGAGCACGTTTATAGCTAGCTTCAATTCCTAAGAAATTAAGTCCAATTGAGCTTCTCCCGAGCTGTCTAGTTATTAACTAATTATAACGAGCTCTCACGAACTCACTTTAAACTAGCTTTAGACACTTAAGACAAGAGAAAGTCATATTAAGCCACTTATAGCTTACACGAGCTTCATTGATCTCCCTTGAGCTAAGAGTTAGCTCCTTACATGAGACCGGAGCACTTTCAAATATATCTTGACAGGTTAGTAGCACTTAAGTTATGAAATTCCAACAGTTATTCCCGTAACCCTCTAGTTAGGAAGTTCGAGAAAAATTAAAATTTATGTAATCATTTAAAAAATGTAATATTTGAAATATTAAAATATCGATATATTTTAAAAAATAAGTTAAATTTTAATCAAAATAAACCATCGAAGCTTTGACTTGTCTTCTTGAAGACAAAAACAATAGAAAAAAGGTCTATTTGGTAATATTGAAGACTTTTACCCTACAAGCTTCTAGCGTGGCGGCGAAGCAAGTGGGGAAGAAACAAACATTTTTTAAAATGTACTTCACACGCTTTTCCTCGATTGTCTTGTAATTTTCAAATGTGTACTCTAAGAGGAAAAAAAAATCTTTATTTATTTTTAATAAAAATTGAACCTTTTTTTCCAATTTTTTTGACTTAAATTAAATATGATAATTTATAAATTACATATTTTTAAATAAGATGTTTATTGAAAATTAAATAATTTAGTGAATTTAATTAAAACTGTAAGCCCGAATAATTATTTTATTAACCAATCATTATTTTCAAAGTTTTAAATAAATTATACTGTTTTGATTTTAAATTTGTAACTTCTTAAATTAATTGAATTACTCCTGTTAAATTTAACATATTCTATTGCTAATTACTATTAAATAGTAACATTTTAAGTAAAGATGATAATAGATCAGATCACATTAAAAAATAATATTTTTCCTTAAATTTTAATAAATTAAACAAAGAGAATGATATTTTTAAAAAAATTATCGAACTAATTCCTAAATTTAAACCTAACCCATGATTCAATTAATTCGATCATGATTTAAATCACTTTCAATTCAATCAAATTTATTAAAACCCTAATCATGGGTCACTTTTAAATTCTTATATTATGACCATTGATTAGATGTATTGAATCTTCTAACAAATATGAACATATGAAGCTTCCCAAGATGTTTCTCACTTATATTTTTTTCTATTTATTAAATACATATAATTTATACAAAGTTCCCATTTCAAGTCCTCACTCACCTAACCCCTTTCTCTATTTGACTTAGACTTTCTTGTGCTTATGTTACCCAATTTCGCCTCTTAGGTTGGTTGAGTCGGTAGAATCGGAGGCATGAAATTAAAAGGTCTTGTTTTTAAATTTTTCTATACTTTCTCGGTTGAGCCTATTGTACAAAACTTATTTAGTACGAAATACCCGATTAACATGATTTACAGGCTATTATGTCAATATAAAAGTTAAATTTCAAAAGATCGCGATTGCGAGTGCCTCCCTTAAAAAAAAAACTAATTTCACTACTTCTTTATCATTCACCTTTGCGTTTTTTTTTGGGTTTGTTTTGTTTCATGTCAACTAGAATCCAATGTTTAGTGATGATTATTTTAATAATTAGGTATTGCACTTCTTTATCTTTTCAATATGTATTAAATAAAGGTTTTAAATTATGTAATTTATACAATACAAAGCAAATTATTAAGTGAATTTGATTGTTTATGAGAGAATTTTAAAAAATATATCTTGAATGTTTTAATTAAAAATGTGACTTAATTTTTATGTTTTAATTCATTAGTTGATTTAAAAATGTCTCTTAATTTTAAAAATATGTTTTATAAAATAATTTATTTAATACACATATTTTATAGTTTTTTTATAGTCCTAAATATTTATTTAATATGCATATAAAAAGTTAAATAATTGAGCAACAAAACCAGGTATTTGGAGAAAAGTACTTGAAAGGCTGTATTGGAGACTTGGGGTGATCAACTTCATTTTCCTCTTTCTGGTAATTAATGGAAGTGACAATAGAAAAGAAAGGATCCAAAAGCCATTAGTGAATACAACAACAATATATAATTTATGCAAGCGCTGAGCTTTCAAGGTTGGCCTTGCTCTCCATATTCCCTGCTTACTTTTTGTTTTCCCACTCAAAAAAAGAGACTGAGAGAAGAGAAGTTCATTGAACAAATCATAAAGAAGCAATCTTTTGTGGCCTATACAGCAACTCGTATCATATCATTTTGGGTATAAGATACATATTTTTATAGATACGAGCTTGGAAGTCAAAAAAAGATTCAGTCTTTATCTTAAACAGAGACTTTCTGGTCTGGTTAGGGTTTTCTGTGGGTTATTCTTTCCATCCCTGATTCTTGGTATAGCTCCTTTAGTCTTAATTTAGTGGTTTATGGAATTTTCCTTCGTTTACTTTTTCTGGGTTGATGTTTGTTTCAGTTAAAAATAGAAGCTTTATTCAAATTCAAGCGTGGTTTTGGGGTCAATAGTTATTGGGGGTTGGTTTGATTGTTTAAAGCAAGGTTGCCTTGATAGGTTTTGAGGATTCTGGCTTTTGTGTGCTCTGACAACCACTGTTTTGCTGATTGTTTTAGTACTCGAGGCTTTGTTTTGCTTTTTGTCTTGTTTCGTGATTGGGTTGGTAGGCTTTTGTGTATTTCTTTCAATTATATGGTGTTGGTGGTGGAAAGATGATGGTTCTGCTTATATTTTTGTGCAGTTTTGTTGTTCGAGTATTGAGCAATATTTGACTCTGAAAGGGTCGGTTCGCCTTTACAAGGTTTTGTGTAGCGGTAGTATTGCTGATGATGAGGTTGATTAATGGGTAGTAGAACAGCGAGTGTTGGTGCGCAAAACAACAATAAAGCTGTGGCCGACATGCCGAGCTTCATTCCTACAGTTTCTGCTTCGAATTCCATGTAACTTTCCTCTTAGGAATTGTTTTAGATATTGATTTTGATGTTGTATCAAGCTCTATGATCATTCTTATATCATTAATTATGGTGATAAATCAGGATACTTGATATTTCAGATTCTTATTTAGCCTTTTTTAACTTAGTCGTTAATATGTTTCGGTTGTATAATATGGGTTTTCTCTATCAATGTCATTAAAAATCTACATCTTCCCTTCCTTCTATTGTTGCATGGGATCTGTGCTTTAAACTCTGTGAGTAAGCCTAATTCTTGAAATAAATACTTCTACGATCATAAAAAAGAAATCATTTATTTCAGTTGCTGAGTATTATAAAAATTGTGGATTCTCAAAAGCAGCAAGCGTGAGTGTGTGAATGATTATGTGTTTATAAATTACAAGATAAAACTTTTGTCTGCTGTCAAGGAAAGTAAAGTGTTATTGCTGGTGTTCTACTATGTGAAGGACTTAATTTACTCCCATATATCTTTATTGATGAACATGCAATGGGTGTTAAATCTGAACCACTTTATGCTCTTAAAATTTTCATTTCCAAGTGTCAATGAAATGCAGAAACTGAAATTTTCTATAGGTTACAGCTTCTTCTTTTCTTTAAAGAGTTGTATGTTGTTGTCCAAACTATTTCATTATTGGCGAGGGAGGTTCTTACTGTTGGTAAAAACAAATTTCAATCTAGGGTGCAATTTTGAATCAGTTATTTTATGACCCGAGTTTAAATGTAAACCTTTTCTTTGCTTGCATATTCATCTTACTTGGTACTTATATTTTTCCTGTTCCATGGTTTCCAGCGGGGCTGAATCAAATACAATTCGTTCTTCTCGACTTTCAGACTTTGGGATACTTGATAATTCTCTTGGATTTCGCATACAAGATGCTGTTGACCTTAGCAAAAGTATGTACTATCTATTGTAGATTTTCCCTAAATTAACGTCCCCCCTATGATACTAGAAAAGTTAATTCTGTGAGGCATCATGAGTAAAACGCTGGTCTTGCTGTCTTTCTTTTTTGTTAAGTTTTGTGCAGGGCACTGACCCTCATCTCTAGTCTTTCCATTTTTGCCAAGTAGACTTTGGTCCATTCATAATCTAGACTTATCCTGCTAACAATTTTATTTTGTTTCAGGAGCGGTCAGCATTTGCCTAATTTATACAAAAAATGTCCTGTATGTGATTCACTGTATTTCTGCTTTTGTGATTCTAGCTCATTGAAGTTAGTAAATGATTGCATGAGTTGCCTTTAGCAATCAGAGAACTGCTTTTCTATTGTGTTTTGACTTATGTCATTTTTTGATTTGTGAAATGCTGTGCCTCTCTTTTGCCGTTACATTGAAAACGTCATCTTTTTGCAGCCACTAAGTCTAACCTCCACTTTACTGGGGTTTCAGATCCTGTATTTAATCAGTTGAAGTCAAGCAGCCAGGCATTCAGTGATATCCAATTCGGCACTTTGAATAAGGTGAACTTACTTATTTTGTTTATAAAAATTTGCATTTTTATGGGAGAAATAAATGTGAAATTCGTGGGAACTCAAATTCTCCTTGTCTACTGACTGAATTCCTTTTTACATGTGTCAGTCACTCAGTACTTCTGATGTACATGCATCGGCTGCTGGCATGGGCTCACAGACATTGTCATTGCAAAAAGAATCACAACCAAATTCAATATCTATACCTATTAATCAGCCGGAGAACTGGGGAGAGACTAATGTAGCAGATGGTAGTGGAACTGATGGCTCAACAGATGATACAGAAGAAAAAAATCAAAGGGTGATGTCCCGATTTTTATCATTCTACATCCTTTAAATGTCTCGATACTTCAGTATCATGCGCGCTTCCCTTACACTCGTCCTTTTTTCTGGCCTTAGTACTGTTTGGTAGTAGGCTGTTTACGTCTGTAGGTTATAACTTTAGCTATTTGCATGTGCAGTATGAAGGAGGCCAATTAACTGCACCTGCGGCTTCTGATTCTAGTGATAAATCAAAGGAGAAAACATCGGACCAGAAGGTCTAATGAGTTATTCTCTTGCACTTTTTAAGTAGATATTTACTGAATATGTTACTAAATTCATTTTTCTTCTGTTCTTTGTTATTATTTCTTGCAGACATTGCGTAGGCTTGCTCAAAATCGAGAAGCAGCTCGGAAAAGTCGTTTGAGGAAAAAGGTAGATCCTATGATATTGATTTCTCCTACTCTTCCCATTTTCAGATTATATAAGCCTTGATTGGATAGGATAGATGCATGCTCCTTTATCCACTTCTGAATATCTTTTGTTTGCTGAGCGTCTTAACTTTTCCACCCTTTATCAGGCTTATGTACAACAATTGGAAAGCAGCAAGTTGAAATTGACACAACTTGAACAAGAGCTGCAAAGAGCACGCCAACAGGTATACTGTTCTTTCCTTCAATGGTATGATCCCTTTTGTTTATTCATCTTTTTCATTGTGGGTTTTCAGCCTGCTTGCAATGTATGGAAGATTTTATGCAAGTATTTGATCTTTGTTGACAGGGTATTTTCATCTCAGGCTCTGGAGATCAATCCCATTCGATGAGTGGAAATGGTACTTAATCTGTTTTCTATTCTCCTTTGGTTAACTATTTCTGTTTTTCTCAGAGGTTTCAATTTAGATCACAACTGATCTTGGCAAATGTGAGCTCAAGTGAACTCTACTTGACTTCATATCCAGTAGTATGATGCAATTTTGGAGAGTTGAAACTAGGAGTTCTTGGGTTAATTAGGTTCTTTTATGTAAACTTGTTTGAGGCATGTACAGTAACTGTTTTGAAATGATGTTTATGACAGAAGTCCAAACTACTATCCTTTTCCTGTATTCATCTCCCCATTACAATTTGCTTTTTTATTATTACAACTTGAGGTGATGCTTTCCATCTCGGATTCGGGCATCATTCTACAGACTTCGGCTTGGCTGAGCATGAGTTTTCAGTTTTCTCAAGCTGTGTTTCTTAGCTTTCCTTGTAACCGTTGGTTGCCGGGGATTCCAAGTTATTCTACATTCCTAACATCTTGGGTGCTACATTTTACAGGTGCCTTAGCATTTGATGTGGAATATGCACGATGGTTAGAAGAACATAACAGGCAGATAAATGAGCTCAGATCTGCAGTCAATTCACATGCTGGAGACACTGAACTACGCACTATAGTTGACAACGTCCTTGCACAATTCAATGATATTTTCAGGTTGAAAGGAGTTGCAGCAAAAGCTGATGTTTTCCACATCTTGTCAGGAATGTGGAAGACACCAGCAGAGCGGTGTTTCCTGTGGATTGGTGGCTTTCGCTCATCAGAGCTCCTGAAGGCAAGTTAATGTCTTGGTGTTTTTCTCAATGACTTGTTCTCTCATTTTGTTCTGTTTCCTTTTCTAGTTTGACTGCTTGATTGTTATCAGTTCTGAGATGGATGAGAAGAATTGCCCACTTTTTATGTCCTTTTGCTAGGTGGTGGTTTTACTTAATTTGGCCACCTTTGTTGTAAGACATAATAGATTGCATGTCTTTGTGTATTCATATGTATTATGGAGATGAAATCTACATTTTGTGACCATAACGTCATAAGTTTCTACCATGACATATTTTATGGAATTTCTAATATCTTGTATTTTCTTATTGATGCTTGTACCTGTATTCTTATTTCTTTGTAACGAACAAACTATAGGTAGTGATTATATTGTTCTGTTCCCCGAATTGAAATGAGATGTCCAATATTGGTGCAGCTTCTTGGCAATCAATTGGAGCCGCTTACTGAGCAGCAGCTGATGGCCATCTACAGCTTGCGGCAATCATCTCAAGAAGCTGAAGATGCTTTGTCACAAGGGATGGAAGCTTTACAGCAATCTCTGGCTGAGACATTGGCCAATGGTACGCCTGGCCCATCTGGTTCATCCGGAAATGTGGCGAACTATATGGGTCAAATGGCCATGGCCATGGGGAAACTTGGAACTTTAGAGGGATTCCTTCGCCAGGTAATCTAGTTAGATAATTTTCAGCTATTATATTGCTTTTATTTTAGTATTGCTATAGTTCCAGAATATTGTGTGCTTAAAACTGCTTTGAAGGTGTCTTTTAATGTTGAACTTCCACTTGGGAAACACATCAGATACACGTGCATGGGCACAAACATCTGCACACACACACATTGGAATGGCAAACGACCAAAAAATAGTACAGAGCGATGTCGGTGAACAAGATGACACTGTTATGAAGTTTTCACAGTATACTTGTCATGATCATACTTTTAATACGTATATCCTATTAGATATCGTTCTGATTTTCATCTGTCTTTTGCCCTGGGAATGGGTAGGCTGACAATCTGAGGCAGCAAACACTAGAACAAATGCACCGGATATTGACAACCAGACAGTCAGCTCGTGCGCTTCTGGCCATTAATGATTACTTCTCTAGGCTTCGAGCTCTAAGTTCTCTCTGGTTGGCGCGACCAAGGGAATGAAAGGCGTAAAATTACTTAATTTAGATTACTCGGAAGATCACGAGCCTCCCACTTGATCAGCTTTCCTATGTTGTCGCTACTGCATTCATATATTGGGTGGAAGAATGCTGCTTGTCCACAAAGTCATTCAGCATCACTTGAGGCACAAACCAATGGAAGTGAACTGCAGCTTAATTATAGGTCCAATCTGCAGGAGATGTAAGATAATGTTTCTTCAAGTAGATGTAATATGCTTATTTATTATGTTTGTAAAAAAGAAAAAGACAGAAAGGTACTTTATACATGGGAATAATTTGATCATGTTCTGATGTTTGTTGGGGACTAGAATTAGAAAATTTGGGAATGTTGTATGTATGTAAGATAGGTCATAGCTCTCAATCTGTACACCATCATATGTCATTAAAGCAGAGTGATAGTTAAGCTTTGGGTGCTTTTCCTTGAGATGCGATTATTACTACTTATTGTTTCAATTTTCCTGTAAAAATATGTTATATTTACAAATAACAGTTGAATCGGACGACTTAAAGTATGCAATTCACTTGTAAATCCGCTGCAAATGTATGATGTAAATCCACTTAAAAGATAGTTAAACGTGGATTTTAATATGTTATATTTGGATCTAACAAATCTTAAAAGCCATAATTCTCGAACTCTATGCTACTTTTTGTTCTTATGTTTCATTTGCGTAGCTGTATCAGAGGGCTTTGGAGTTCCCATGTTCTTGGAGGTTGAAATGGACGTTTTTGACATTGACCCATGTTTGCAGGTGACTATATCTCGAGCAAGGAATGGATTATGCCTCATAGAAAATGGCTTATGACTACCCTTTTATTGCTTACCAGTCTCAATGTTGTGTTGGTTCAAATTATTACTCCTGTTTATGAGTTCCCGTGCTTCCTTTTTTACTGGGAATGAAGGACATGTCTCTCTACTGTCATTACTCTTTGTATAGACAGGTGGATTAAGGGTATTCAGATGTGCTTTGGTCGGTCGGAAACTGCTAATCAGTTGTAATGTCTGCCAAAATTTGGTATACTATTGAGTCCAATTCCTTTTCTTTGTAAATATGTTGGCAAAATCTCATTCGAGTCCATCATGAGCAGACTTCGAACTGAAAGATTATATCTTGGGTCGGTTGGGTTGCCAATTTTGCAGAAGAAGTTTAGAATTGGAGTTGTCTTAGTTGAATTAGTGAACTTTTTGTTTGTTCCCACACTCTGCTGATTATGATTATGCCTAGCTACAAAGCGTGCAAACTGTATTGATATAAAGATTTATCAATCAGTTCCACCAAAACCAACGTTCAGGGAATGAAGATATCGGTTCCAGTTCTAGATTTCAAGACTTGAAACTTCGGTGCAGTTTTTATGCTGAATCAAACCTTTTCTTGCCATAACTGGGATCTCATGAAATTATCTGTTCAACCTGGAAACTGAAATATGAGAAACATCATGAAATAGGGAAGTCAGGAATGAAAAATCAGATGACTGCTCAAGTTTTATGCTTCTGTAATCAACTTGGATTGGCTATGCATACTGCTAACTATCAGATTTTAAACAAAAAACTGCATCGAACAATCTCAATCTCTGAGACATTCAATATTATCTTTTTCCTCGGTAGGTTTTGTTTCTTAGTGTCCTTCCAAAGGTTAGGCATTCCTGCTTGGAAAAGCCTGTTTAACCTTTTTATTGTGCAAACCTAATTGACTTCCTACCCTGCATTAATCAAGATACAAAGAACTAGTGACAAGTTGCTAACGGTAACCGATACGATCACAAAATGAGCAGTCTTGGCGCATCTTGATGAGGCTTTTCACATCAGTAAAAACCTCTCTTTTGAATGATTCAACTATTTCTTTTGCTGTTAGTGTCAATTTCTTGTTTACTGATGTTCCTGGATTTGGTGAACACCTTCAGGAACTTGAAGGTCAGAGTTCCACAAGAAAGGATGGTCTGCTACAGTTGAGATCACATATGCAGATTAGATAAGCAACATTTCAGTAAAGAATCTTTAATGGGAATGCATGATTTTTTAGTTGGTGAGGAGTGAACTGTGATTCAAAACCAGCATCACTCCCAAGTAATTTTACAGATTCTCTTTTCAGGAAAAACTCTCTTTTGCCTTGTCTTTTCTTTCTGAGAATGCAACATTTACAAGTTATATATATATAAACGTAGTCTCATCAGGATTTTAGATATCTCTTTATATGATTGCAATTACACTTTCATTTTAACATTTTCCTGATGGCTCATTGGCTGAATACTGATTACCACATCAACAAGGAAGGTATCTCTTGTTCTTGTTCACAGCACATGTATGAAATTTCGTAGCTTCTAAGAAATTTACAGTAGAAGAAGAAAAACATAACAAGCAAAAGATAGATTTGCAAGCACTCAATTGTTGCTTTCTCCAAGTTCAGTTGGCCACCTTTATTTGATCTGGAGGATGTGTTGTACAACACCAACAGAAAGCTGCCTGTCCTATTCAGAAAGTGAGCAGAATCCAAAAGCTATCCAAAAGAACTGGTTAAACTGCATCAGTTGAGTAAGTTTCAATTTCAAGTTATAATTTCTGTGATAACTGAACTGTTGTTTTTTGATCCTTTTTCCCCTTTTTTTGATTAAACTGTCTGCATAAAGCATAAAGTCTCATTCCTATATGATAATGCAATGACCAATCTCATGTCAACATTGGATGATTAGCCTCACATTATTTCCACAGGTCTTGGACCACTACATCCATATTTGTCAACCTTATAAATTCTAGATTGGACTTAATTATGTCAATAATCTTTGAATTTAACCTATAAATCTCATAAAGTTTTTGTTTTAACGGGAGAATTAACAACCGCAATCGATTCAAATTAAACGACAAATTTGAGTACGAAAATTTCAAGATTAGACTCGAATTCAACTTTAATTATCCCTGAAACCTACTTTAAAGTCAAATTAGGAAGAAAGACAAGAAACCCTTTTCGTGTCTAGTGTAATCATCCATGAACATAAAAGCATTGGAGCAAAATCGTTTGTTTGTAAGACAACATCGTAGGCGGTGGACTGGACTGGACCGTACAGTACAATGCAAGAAGACAATTGATGTGTGCAAGTGATGGACCGAGGACAGGTGGTTAGCGTGCACCGAACAATCTATAAAAACTTCATGGACCCCACAGAATATATCCTCGACCGTACATTCTGCCACTTGTCAAGAATCTAGATTTTCTTGGTTGGATGGTGCATAGGAACAAACAATGAAACTAACTACACATTGATTGGGAATACCATAAAAGAAGAAACCTTTCTCATTAACACATCAATAATTTATATTTATAATATCAATTTATACAAAATTGAAGATAGTTAAAGCTTAAAACACTTGATTACACGTTAATCCCATGTTTTGTTTTTGTATAAAAGTGATTAATTTTTATTTTTTGGGATGAATTAATTTAAAATCTATTTTGTTAATATGCTTAGAGAGAGGGAGGACCCATGTTGGTTAGATTGAGATTTGATATGGAGATGGAGTCATGTGATTTCTACACTTTTGGTCACTTCCATGTGCACTTGTCCCATTTGGTGTGCACTCTCTATGTGTCTTATGTGCCAATGTTCCTAACCCTATTACTTCATTTCATTCAATTAGTTTATTTTTTTCCATAATTAAAAAATTTCCTCTATTATTATATCATCAATGTAATGATTCCAATAAAATAATCCATCTTCCCTTTTATCTGGGTATAACTTTTTTTCATAAAATAATTTACAATCGTGATTCAATAAATTTGTTAATTACGTGTTTCGAGTATTATATTCTAATTAGTTTTAAGTGAACTAAACAAAATTTGATAGTCCAAAATGTTAGTGCTAGCTACATACATGTTAGTGAGAGTTAACTTGAGTGGTTGTCTCATGGAGGACCACTTAAATATTGACAATTTGATCAAAGTTAGGATCAATGCTATAAGTGTGACAGAGAGTCCTAATAGAGAAAGGTATACAAATGAACATGGGTTCAAATTGAGAATGTCTCCTCAAATGAACAAAAACCCTAATTTTGTGATTTGAATGGAAATTAAGATGCTTACCATCTCATGTTAATTTCCTTTTTTTCTTTTTTTAATTTGGAAAATGACTTGATATCTTAATTCTTTACCTACTTAATCAACATCAAGCTTCATGTGACTCTTACATGGCAAATACATTGTAAGTCATAATCACTTGTTAGTGTTAATCATTGAACTATAACATGTTACTCATTTCTCTCATCAAGAAGTTCAATAAAAGGACAATCATGATTAATATAGTTGAATATTATACTTATATTAAATGATTATTATTCATTTATTTAATGCAATCTTTTGTTCTTATAAATAAGTCTTAAATAAAATATCCATTTAATTTATTCGAAACTTTTCCTTTTTTTTAATATCAGAGGAACCTACAGTCATTATCTTTTGGATGCACACTGAGTAAATTTCCGGATTGACACAGTGGCTTGTAAATCATGTCAAGTTGGTACTCTGCAGTAGCTTGCAAATTCGAATACAGGACCTTTTGACCTCATAACCTCCTACTCTACTAACTCGACTACCCTCTAAGGAACCGAAACTCATTTATATTAAATATCTGGTAAACTAATAATTCAAATTCATTCTTAATAAAAGAATTAAAAATAAAATTATTAATTATTTTATTATTCATTGTAAAATTTAAAATTTTAGTTAAATTAATTTTTAGAATAGAAATTTGAATTTAAAGTTTTATAATTATTTTATTCCTTAATTTAATTCTTAAAATTTTATAGAGGGAGTTTTAATTATTTTATTTTCAACTAAAAAAAGATAAATAAAAAAAAGAGATATATATATATATATATATATATAATTAAATGAATCCTCTCACTCTCATTCTCATTTAAAACCCCCCCTTAAACCCAAGCTCCCTCCTTAATTAACTCAACGCCCAAAAAGCTTAAACTTGCAGTCGCTCTCTATAGCTTCTTTCTGGAGTTCACTGCAACTTTGTATGAGGTAGAGACTACCCCAGATCTTTTTCCGATGGCCGGCATCAACCACCACCACCACCACCACATTATTAACGGCGGGGATGCTGAGCTGCTAGCCAAGCCAGGGGTGCTGACGTCATCGGCTTCCTTCAAGTCTCGCAAGCCCGGCAAGCCCAATGCGTCCCTCTCCCGCGCCGGCTCCGACGTCGACGACATCGTCACTCTTCTCCATGGCTCCGATCCCGTCCGAGTCGAGCTCAACCGCCTCGAGAACGACCTCCGCGGTAAAATAATTCGAAAACTTTAATTCGTCCACACTGTAAAAATGACCGGTGCTTTATTTCAAATTCGAAGTTTTGAATCATAAAAGTGTTGCAAGTTATGATCTTTATTGAATTTTAGAGCTCCTGGGGGTTGAATTATACTGGGTTTAGATAAAGGATTGGTATTTTTTCTTGTGAGACGGTGACTTTGTTGTTTTCATCTAATAATTAAAGAAAGTTTTTAGTTAGATACATATAATCCGTGTCATTTCAGTGAAGCTGAATTTCAGCTGCCAGCTGTTTATGGTTGGTTTAAGGTTTGACTTTGTGCTAATTTACTTGTTTTCTTCTACCATAAAGAGTCATTATGATTGGTCCCCATACGGAATAACAGGAATCCACCGTTTTCTTTGTGTTTCTATCTTAGTTGACGATTACTTGAAAATTGAAAACTAAAAAGTAAAATTTGTGTAATTTCACTGGAAATGGAAGCAATAGAATGTGTGGAACTTATAACAAATGCATTTTAAATAACACCTGGGTATTATTTTTGGGAGCTTCTGTAATCAACTAGAAAAGGGTTTGGTGCTTCCACAAACGAACATTGATTATGTGATTGAAGAAGTGTCAATTCAACTTAACTCTATAGCCTTATTGCCAATCTTAATACGTTTGTTTGTGAAACACTTTCCAGATATACTTGTCTGATTGCCTAAGCACTTATAAGAAGTTGGGAAGTTATACAGCTATGAAGTTATTGTCAAAAATAATATTTCCTTTTTGGTTAGATTTATCTCTTTTATTTATTGATTCCATTGGTTACCAGTAGAAGTATCAGCGTTGATTTCAGATTTCTTCCTTTTATGTTGTATTCCTTTTCCCTACTGTGTTTACTAGTTTTTTAGCATGGTTTTACATGAGAAGAGCTATGATAATGACAACTGAAAAGGAGAGGAAAACTTCAACAGAAAAGTCAATAACCTTACATGTACGAAATATGCAATAGATGCATTAATCTTGTTAATCAATTTTCTTCGTAAATATATCTTTAAATAATGTGAATCAATACTGGTATCATCATGGGTTATGAGAAAGAATATAAAAAAGCTGAATAGAGACATTTCCTTCAAAAGAATCTACAGTTTCTGGGCTTGTTTGTCTTTCTCTTAAAGCTACAGAACCTTATAGTAGTTTGCATTATCTGGATAATAAGAGAGGGTACTGATTGAAAGGGGAAAGAGATGATTTAATATAACAGCTGGGTATGGTCTTATTATTAGAGAGAGAAGTCACATAAAGGCATGGAGAAGAGAGATTTAGCTAAATGATGGTAAAGAAATAATAGAGACGTGATTATCAAAGGAAAAAAGTGAATTTTGTTATTAGTTTTTGACATGAAGATTGAATATTGCTGTCCACAAGAAACGTCAAAAAGTTATCCATGTAGGAATTTATGTCCCATGAACTATCTATTCCTGAGCTTTAAATTGTTCAAGTATTTTAAATTTATTCCAATGAACTTTTAGTTTCATTTGATCCTTGAAATGAAAATGCCTTTGTTCAGCACATTTGCAGGTTATAGGAAAAATTGTGTACGTGCTTTTAGATTGCTTGAGAAAAGAACAATGATGAAGCTTCTTGCAGGATTTGACTAGATGTTGTTTGTCACGCATGCAGATAAAGATCGAGAACTGGGAGAAGCAGTTGCAGAAATCAAGTCCTTGAGGAATTCAGAACGCCAGAGAGAGAAGGCAGTTGAAGAGGTGATATAGATATGTATACTATCCACATATTTCCTAGTTCTAATGCCTATCGATGTATATTCTGGTATATCATTAGCAATGGATTAATATTGACAGAAGCCAATTCTGTGTTATTACTTTCTATCACTTTTAGAAAAGTCTTCCTGTTAAAGGTTAGTATAACTAAATTGTAAGGTGGTGGAGTAAACTAAAATTTTTTTCTGTAAAAGTATGAGGATGCTCATTCCTCTTCACGTTCTTATTTAACCATTTCCTTCTTGTTCTTTTGATATCAGCTTACTGATGAGCTAAACAAAGTGGATGAAAAGCTTAAAGCAACTGAAGCTCTTTTGGACAGCAAGGTACTGTTAAAGTTGGCACGTCTGCCTGAAGTTAATGTAAAGATATTCCTTCAAATCGGAAGTCATAGCTGTTAAAAATGATCTTGCTACATGATTCACAGAACCTTGAGATTAAGAAAATAAATGACGAGAAAAAAGCTGCTTTGGCTGCACAATTTGCTGCGGAAGCCACACTTCGAAGAGTCCATGCTGCTCAAAAAGATGATGAAATGCCTCCCATTGAGGCTATTATTACTCCACTGGAGGCAGAGCTTAAACTGGCCAGGCTGGAGGTATGTTTTGAGCATATACCTGTTATTAGTTGCCTTTAGATTTTTCGGTCATAGTATTGTGTTTTTGTAGTCCGCATTTCAATAATTATATTTTGGCCTCATGAGCATCTTCACGGAATCAAGTTACTTTGCCTGATATATTGAATTTCAGGTAGCAAAGCTGCAAGATGATAATAGAGCGCTTGATAGACTCACAAAATCCAAGGAGGCTGCTCTTATTGAGGCTGAAAGAACTGTCCAGATGGCTTTGACAAAAGCATCTTTGGTCGATGATCTGCAGAACAAGAACCAAGAACTAATGAAGCAGATTGAAATATGCCAGGTTTGTCTTTTAAAGACAATCTTATAGGCTAACCACTTTCATAACTGTAGTTCTGAATAGGCTATCATGAGTGGCATAAACTGTTCAATTTCACATGTCTGGCATGCATGGCAGGAGGAGAACAGAATCCTAGACAAGATGCACAGGCAAAAAGTTGCCGAGGTTGAAAAACTGACACAAACAGTTCGTGAGCTTGAGGAGGCTGTCTTAGCCGGAGGCGCTGCCGCCAATGCAGTGCGTGATTTCCAACGTAAAGTGCAAGAAATGAATGTAAGGAATGTTACTTTGGAACTTTGTTTATTAAAAATACAGTATTCTGAATTACTTGCTTGGGCATCGGGCCACATTTGACTTTTAAGATTGTGCAGGAGGAGAAGAAGACTTTAGAAAGGGAAGTGGCACGTGCAAAAGTTAGTGCTAATCGTGTTGCTACTGTGGTTGCAAATGAATGGAAAGATGGGAATGATAAGGTTATGCCGGTAAGGCAATGGCTGGACGAAAGAAGATGTTTGCAGGTATCTTATGTACGACTGATTCCCTTTCGATAATTTTCGTTGTAAGCTTTGTACTCATTTGCCATCTCATTTGCAGGTTTAATTAATATTGATATCTATAATTAATGTGCGTAAGGACGTAACAAAGGAAGATGGATAAGAATAATGTTCTGTTGTGTGTTGCATACATGTCAGGATTTCTTGTTTTCCTCCCATATACTATCCTAATTCACAAGCTGGGGATATTAAAACCATAACAGAACTGCTGTCGACTCAGATAGATGCAATGACTTGCTATCTTAAGTTGAGAGATATTTCTTGCAAGAATTTGAGCATCTTATTATTTGGGAATATGAAATTTATCATAGAAAAATGTTTAGATAAGAGACACGTGATTCAATTCGTGCCTTATTTTCCACATCCTATAGGGAGAAATGCAACAGCTTAGAGACAAGTTAGCAGTTGCTGAGCGGACTGCAAAGGCTGAAGCTCAGTTAAAAGTAAGTTACACTATGCCATTGAACTCTGCTTCATTTCCTGTTTTGTTAGCCACTTTCAGTTAACCTAGTGCTTTGCTTAGGAAAAGTATCAGTTACGGTTTAAGGTTTTGGAGGAAAAGCTTAAAGCTTCTAATGCTAGTTCTCGTACTGCATTGGAGTCAAGAACTGTAAGCAATGGCCCTTCACGGCGTCAGTCTCTTGGTGGAGCTGAGAATTTTTCCAGATCACCCTCCAATGGCTACTTATCAAAGAAAACAGCACATTCGCGTATTGGCACCTTCCGATCTAACAGTGCAGCTGCATTATTGAGACATGCCAAAGACTCTTCAAGTTCATTTGATGGCAGCAGTGGGTCGCAGGACAGAGAGAAGTCAATTCCAGATGCAAATGGGAAAGACATTTTGACACCTACTCATGTTGATCAGATCCAAACTGCTGGGACAATTGTAAAGTTTGAGGATAATTCAAACGGGACATCCATGGAAGAATTGAACTCTGAACATAAAGATTTTGTTTCTGGAATGTTGTATGACATGCTACAGAAGGAAGTTGTAACTTTGAGAAAAGCGTGCCATGAGAAAGATCAAAGTTTGAAGGATAAAGACGATGCAATTGAGGTAACAAAATCTGTTTACATCTTGGATAGTACCCCATTTATCTGCCTTTATCGTAATTTCTTCCACTTTTGATGTAGATGTTGGCAAAGAAGGTCGATACATTGAATAGAGCAATGGAAATTGAAGCTAAAAAGATGAGGAGGGAAGTGGCTGCCAAGGAAAAGGAAGTTGCTGCTATGAAGGTTGACAAAGAGCACGATAACAGGATACGGCGAACCAGTGCTCCCAGGGCTTCTCGGTTACTTTCTTCAAGGTAATATTTCTGCTTCCATGTGCCTTATATATTTCAGTCTTGATATCCATTTTCAACCAGTTCCATGTTTGATGTGGGAGACATGTCCTGCCCCATGTTCCTGGACATTTTCTTTTTGCAATGAAAGCCAGGTTTGAGGAAGTAATTGACTTTTTGTGTTAAAACCTCGAGCGAAATGGATTTTTCTATTAATGTATATAGTAAGATTGGAATGGGAATCTGCTACTCTTTTCCTTAAAGAAGTTACTTGACATAGTTATGTTATTGTTGCTGCATATAACTAACATACATTATCATTTCAGGAATCCACGAAATATTTAGGCGATTGCGGGGACGGCGACTTCCATACGAGAAGGTATCTCTGATAATTTGGCCTTTCAGTCACAGAAAATTGTATGAATTTCTTGTGCTTTCCCCACCAATTTAACTTTCTCAGCCAGCTTGCCTACATGTAAAGAACTGACTCTAGGTTTCTTGTGTATATTTTCTGTACCAAAAATCAAATTAATCAAGTGTGCATTTTACCTAGTATACAAGGTTTGCCTGAGTGATTATATTTTCAAGCTCTAGCCTTTTGTAAGGAAAAAATATCTATGATGATTGTATCTCCATTAAAGTTCCAACACACAAGGCTTCCGCCTCATGAAGGTTGAGAAAGAGACATCAATTATACGCAGCTTTCTCTTTACATTTTTACAAAGAGATTATTACTATGACTCGAACGTGTGACCTTACAATCACAAAGGTTTAATCTTACCGATTACTGCATGATTCTCTCCATTAAAGTTCATTTGCTAAAATTATGAATTTTGAATGGAAAGGTTCATCTTTGGTTCATGTTCAATGTAGACAAAAAGATCTTGGTGTAGCTACTCTTAGTGTATCCTATTAGTTCTTAGGAAGTGGAGATGCAATGGAAGCCAAGCTGCAATCTATTGATTCAGTTTTCAAAAGCTATCTTGTGCAATCTTTCAAAGATAATAAATTGATTTAATAAATGATTAAATTAAAAGAGCTTCGATCTCTGAAGATTTGAGTTTAAATTCGATCGAACTTGAATAAATGAGTCTGAGTTTAAGCTTATTCAAATTTAGGATATATCTGAAAATTGAATTTTAAAACTATTTGATATCTTAGAAAATAGTTGATGGTATGAATTTGATGTTGGTATCATATGCTAGATTTTATGGCTTTAACAATATAGAGTATGACAAAAGTGATTAAAGTCAACGGATTAAGCTCGGGTTGATCGTGTTTTTGGTTAGATTCGAATTTAGTAAGTTGGTTTGAATAATCCGAATTTTTTTCTAAAAAATATTATCATTTTAGTTTAAGTTTTAAAAATCAACTTTATTTTAGTATGTAAAGATCAAAAAAATATAATTGAAGAATTAAACGAGATAATGTTGTATGGGCCGACTCAAATCAAATTTTGACAGCCCATTTGACAAGTTGGGCCGGGGATCCGACCCGATGTGATGACTTGGAAGTGGTAACCATGTGGTGATAGTTCAATGTTTTGACAATTGGCATATAGAAAAAGAAAAATATATCGAAGCAGCAGCGGGAATATCCATGCAACGTATCCGAATCTACCGTCAAAATTAAAACTTATATGTATTCCACAAAGCTGGGAACTTAACGAAATAACCCGATTCAACGAACAACAGCTACAACTGACCATCTATCTGTCTGATCAGACATCTTCGCTAACGTATACAGCATTTGCTTTTTCATGGTCAGGTTCTTCTTTTTCTTCTCCGTTTCCATCTCTTTTAATATGCTTCTCTTGTTCAGTGAGTATCTGAATTTCTTGAACTGGTGCGGCAATGTCTGATTCAATCAGAACAATACTGTTCTTCTCCTTGTTTTTTGAAAGTATGCATTTATTGTTGGCAATTCAAGAACAGTCCACACTAGAATCTTTTTAGGACAATGTTCCAAGTGAAGTGTGATTCTTGCAATTTCCTTGTTTCTGTAGCTATGATCTTAACTTAACGAGGTTGTTCCTTTTCTGTGTCAAGTCTTTGAAGCAAGTCCTTTGTTTTGTGGAGAACTTTAAGAATATCTTTTGATATAATCACGATAAGACTTACTTTCATGTAGTTAAGTGGGATTTATTTAAATCCTTGATCTGTGTTTATGAACTTGATTCGATTTAATTTGTGTATGTAAATTTTGGATCTTGAGATGAAGTCAAGATCCAGGCTTGTTTTTCTCAGAATAAATTCTGGTGCAAGAACGAATTTTGAAGGGGTGCTTCATTTTTGTTGTTAACTACTTGAGGTTACATGGAAGATGGTCCTGTCTATTTAAAGAATGCCAAAACTTCTGAGGTTTTCAACAAATGTTTCTCCTACAATGGAGCCAACTTTTATAAATACAGCAGGATATCCAACTGGAGCTTCGACCCAGGCTTCAGAACCTTTTTTGTCGAATAAATCACCTGACCAGATATGTTTCCAGGGAAAATTTTCACCCAGTGGAAAATAGGCCTTCACATTCTTCGTTCCCTTGTCAAGTACAGGCACCACCAGGATCTCTGAGCCAACAAGGAACTGCTGGTAACTTAAATTCTGCACATTCTTGTCTTCTGGATAGTGGAGAAATAGGTGGCGGCAAATAGGTAGACCTTTTTGAGATGCTTCCTGTGTTCAGGTGACAGAGGTAGAGATTTGTAAGTTCAACAGAATTAACTGACATTGAAGTGAAACTTGCACGAACTTTAGGTGTTTGTTAGTTTGTTACCTTTAGTAGTTGGGCTCTGTAGAAGTACCAAGCCTTATAGATTTTAGCACATCGAGCAAAATGAGAGAAAGTTTTCTCATTTGAGTAGAATTGGGTGTTGCAGGATGGCTTGTTGCCCTAAAAAAATGCAGAAAGTAGAAGATTCAGTCAGTTTATATGAAGCAGGACAATTTCAGTTCTTTAGATGTTGTTTATAAATGTTAAGCACTGTTGCCATGACTCTTCAGACATTTGTGATTGTTCATCCTTCATGCAGTATATTAATGACTTGACTATATGATCATATAATGATTTACATACAACCATGTTTAACTTCAGGTGACATGTGATCAACTTACTTCATGTGTCCGGAAAACAGTGGTAAAAGCATTTAGCTCCATCCATCGCATGAGCAATTCTTCACTTCTATGGTACTTGATAAAAGGTAAATCTACAGCACAATAGCCCCCAATATCACTGTGATTGAGTGCATAACCAGAAAGTCCACTGCTCAGCAAGCCAACAACAGCACTCTTTATCCCATCATTAGTCTGCCAACTTACCATTTGGTCTCCTTCCCAAAACAGCATTCCCCACTTGGGGCTGTCTCTAAATCCAGCCCTCATGAAGAAGACTAAAGCTTCTTCTGGATCTTCTCGCTCCTTACCGACACATTTTGCTTTCCATTCTTCTACAAATTCTCGGTTTATTTGAGCCCATAGCTCTGGGTATCTGTTATGGGCAGTGATAGGATCTTCACCTGAAGTATACAGTTTAAAACTATCAATATTATCCTCTTCCACGTAATGATGAAGAAATGGGGAGTTGCAACCGGTTTGCATTCTACATTACACATAATCCATGTGTAGATATGATCTAGGTTGCGATAGAAGAAACAAGTTAAAAGATGTACCTGAATACACGGTCGCATCTATCGGCAGGCCTTCACCAAAATCGGCCATCCACCCTCTGACTCCATCATTAACCATTTCCTGTAAAACCTGCTTGAACCATTTTGCAGTATCTGGATGTGTCAAGTCCAACATTCCCACGTCAAAAGCTGTATTTGGAACCATATATGGTTTTCCATGCTCGTCTTTAACTAAGATGTCCAACTTTATAGCCTCCTGAAACAGGTCCCTCCTTCTATTTAGCTTTTCATCAGTCTGTGAAATGAAGTTAAGACTTCAAAACATTGCTTGAACAACAACCTATTGCAAGTTCTAGCAAATTTACACTTTTACCGAAATGACTATCCCATAATTCAGTCCTCTCGTACTGTAAGATGGTATCCTTCATGATATGGCAAACAAAAAAATTAAGATGAAGGTGGCAATAGAGCTTTAAGAAGATAAGTACCGGAGCTAGGCAAGGATTGCAATATGTCATCACTTTGATATGCCGGCTAGCGAGATCTTGAACTAGTTGTTGCCATCCCTTGTACCTTATTGTATCCACTTCCCAATTCCACCAAAGTTGTGATCCGATCAATGTCTTTCTTTGCCCCACCCAATCCTGCAAAAGGATTAGTGTATTTGTGAGACCAAGGGATCGAGGATGGGTGCCATTTTTTGTTACTGAAGTAATTTGTGTGAGAAGCCACTGGATGTCTCTTAGCAGTAGTGAGTGGAAACAAGTTTGGTTACAAAACAGTGTAAGAGATGGAAAAGAATAAAACTTATGTATTGAAAAAAAATGCATTTCTGCAGTTCTGTGAAGCTTGATCTTTTTTGCAAATACCTTACCTGCAACCAAAATGCAGAGATGGGAACCCCATAAGCCTCCAGTTTATCCCACATTTGGCGAACTGCTTCTGTACCACCCTGCATTCCAACCACTGCTCCTGATATAATCCACTTAGGAAGCTCAGGAGGCCTCCCAATAGTTTCTGTGAAGCATTCAAGGAGCTCAGGAGGTGAGTTTCCACGCAGTATTCTTCCCCGGACCGAGTTACTGTGTATCTGCAAACTTACAGAAAATAGGACACTGGAAGTTAAAATTCTGAATGTGTCTTTCTTTTCATGACATGTTTTTTTTTTCTTTTTTATCTTCATAAGAAATAATGAATTCATCATTACTGGAAAATATTCTATTTTTTTAGCAGGAGTAGGAGATGAATTGTGATATCTCTTGGAACTCTTCTAGATGATGCCAAAACTGGTTCTTTTATCAAGCATGAAAATTTCAGCTCTTCTAGGCACAAAACTTTTCTTTTTGAACTGGATACTTCTCTTTTTCCTCATTGAAATATTCACTTCAGTCATATATGCAATATCTCCTGAATGATTTACTTGTGACTCCCGCTATTTTGTCTGGTTTTACATATTTCCAAATTTAATGTTGCAACCATTTCTCCCTGGCATTGCAGTGATCTAACTATACCTGTATCTGAACTTGATCCTGCCTTGTGAGATCGAAGACAGAATAATCATACCCTTCAAGGTAAAGAGATTTCATTTTAGATGTCATGTAAAATGGTGAAGGAGCATAAGTTGTACTCCAGTCACCTCCAGCCCTGCAAAAGAGACACTTTCAGATTATTGTTGCAAGCAAGTAAATAAAGTTGAACAAGTGAAAAATACACAACTTATCTACCTGTAGCTGACCAAGTTTGCTGCAAAAGTAATAGGTTGGTCTCCTCTTCCAATTCCTTGTTCTTGAACAAGAATGGGCACCCTTTTTCCCTTGAAATCCATATGAGAGAACTGCTCTCCAAAACCATAGAACTTCTCATTAGAGTCACTTGAATACGTAATGCAGACTCTGTTAAATTCTGTTAGCTCTGTAAACTTCAGTCCTATTTCCTCCTCAAATAAGGAATGCACAATGGACCCCCTTGATCTTGCAAAGAATCTCCTCCATCCAAGCTTCAGCTTTCGGGTCTTTTTCAGCTTTCGCCTTAGGCACTGATATCTTCTTGTACTACTTGCGGCAGCTCTAGGCTGGAATTCAAAATTTGGTTGCCCAATTCTCACCTGAAAGCCAACTTGACTACTGTTCTTCTGATCAAACCAAATCCAATACTTTGCAGAAGTTGGAGGTCCCATTGTCTCAAAGGCTGCCTCTTTATACATGCTACGAAGTTGATGTAACTTCTTCCTTCTCTTACTGAATAGCCAACCAGTTATTACCAAGACAGGGGAGTTGATGTCTTCCTTTTTCTGGTCAAGATTCCTCCCAGATATATAATCATGATTATTAACTCGAAAGTTGGTGTCTTTCAAATCCTTTTTCTGGTCAAGAATCCATTTTGATGAAGAATAATTATTCTCACCTTCAACTTGATGCTCAAATTGATTGATTACTCTTATATCTTCAATGGTTTGGTGATCGCAAACCAAATGCACTTTCTTTTCATTCATAACAAATGATCCCCTACTTTCTTCCACATCTGTCTCAGCCAATGCTGCAGATACAAAGGCTTGTCCAGGGATGGTAGACCACAGGGCTCTTGTTGGTTGAGATTGGTGGAATATTGAAAGATACCCTCCATTTTTGCTGCTCCAAAGAAGCTGAAAATCTCTTCCAATTGGGAAGATCTGTTGTGATCGGACAGTTTGGGAATTAAAGAATAGACTGCCCTGAATGAAAGGGAGAGTCTTTGGAGGTGAAGGGAAGGGGTTATTAAGGTGTTTATGATGCTTTTTGGTGACTCTGAAAGTTGCCATGGTGGCTTTTAGAAGTTGGAAATCAGATTGACATAGCCAACACTTCCATTTATATGTACCTTAATGTGTCAACAATGGCTAAATTTTGACTCTTGTCAAGAATTTTCCTTTTCCATTCGAGAGGAGCTGAGCAAATTCACCTTTGTTCTGCATTTTGTTGTAGAAAGTTCTTTTCTGCGAGAAAAGTCATTTGATATATGATCCTTCTGACATTGGATATGCAATAAAAGTCTTGCATTTGGATGGGAAAAATTGGTTGTTGTCAATAAACGTGCCAACTGGACCATACTGATATTATTACTTCTACTATACCACTTTCATGCCATTTTTGTTCTTGATCCGATGTGTTAGATAAGAAAATGTCAACTTTGCAAAAGGACATTTGGTTTTAATCCAAAGGAAGGTAATTTTTTTGTGAAACGTGTTTGGAAGACGAGAAAGTGATGGAAAATCTTGGAGTTAAATTGCAACGCGTAAGATGGTCAGGGTCAATAAGGTGCAGTACCAGAAGGGAAGATTGCCAAGTGGAGGACATAACAGTAGCTGATTGACCACAATGGTCCTGATTGGCTGCCGATTGAACTTCAATAATTTTTTATTACTAATATTGGAAACTTAATAACTTCGACGTAATCGTCGTCGTCGTCATATACATAGTTAAATTCTACGTCAATGCGGAATTTAGGGAATGTTTGATAGTATACAGCTTTATTCTTATAAAATAAGTTTATTAATTTAAAATTTTATATTCATCATTCAATTTATACGTAAAATTTTCTTAAAATTAAGAAAAAATTTAGTAAATTTTGATAAAATAAGTTAAAAGTAATGGTTATAATTGTACGAATATCTCAATGCTAAAGTCAAATCTTAACTATAGGAAGTGCTAAAACCTTTTGAAGAGTATAAAATGTTAATCGAATTCAACTTCTTAACCTTCAAATCGTAAAGGGTTGATTTTATTTCCATCTCAAGTGTTCATTTAGCCATTTTGGAGAAGAGAAGCTTTAAGACAGCCTTGTTGTAGTGTCCTTTTCCTTCTAAAGCAAGTGGACGATTTATTGTCTGCGAGAAGTTGGGAGATCTGTGCTATGAATTTGGACATGATTTCAGGCACCATTCACTTACCTGAGATAAAAACATGCTGTACAAGGTTGGAACTTTCCGTGAATATGGGACTCATACATTATATGCCAAAAAAGAAATCACAAATGCATCCAGTCTTGTTCCTGTGGTTCATTTGTAGGTTTGGTTGCACATAGACATGATAATGGACACATTCATTGCAAGAATCCTGCTTCTTTGGCTCTCTTTTGCTCGTTGGTATGTCTCTTTTTCAACTTCTTTGAAGTTTGGTTGCGTTTGAGTTTTGATGATAGACATGACAATGGACACATTCATTGCACGAATCCTATTTCTTTGGCGCTCTTTTACGCCATCATTTGTCTCTTTTTCAACTTCCTTGAAGTTTGGTAGCGTTTGAGTTTTGATGATGGAGTTGTCTACTAGTCTATCTGTTATCCACACTAAACTCGTGATATGTTGCTTCTAATGGCCATCTTTCTAGATTGGCAATTCATACTATTATGTAATCCTCGGATTATTACTTCATTCGATATAAGTCCGAGAGTGACTGCAGATTCTCTCCGTATAAAAAGATAAAATAGGGAATGAATGAAGTGCCAATAAAATGAAATTTGTAAATAAGAAGCTTTCCAAATTTATCAACTTCCACTAATTTCCTTCTCTGCAGCCTCATAGTCCAACCAGTCCCAATCTACAGAGAAATAAGATATGAAATGATAAAACCACAACACAAGCGATCATGGTGAGGCTGCAAAGGTGCACCCAAAGCACATACTAACAACCATCAACAGAACCTGTAGCTATCGTGACTTTCCTAATAAGGGTTATCCACTAGAGCTTGAGAATTTCCTCTTCCAAAGTGTCAAAATTTACTCTGCAACAACTCATTCTAGCACAGGATCATTTTAAAGTGAAAGGTTTGACAATTTCACAATCCAACATTCAAAAATAAAAACGAGGAGACTTGGGACATAAATATTTAAACACTAGTTTATAGAATAGAGGTATATATAGAGTAAAATGAAATGCTTAAGCTACCAGGAATGGATATTTGATGCCTGGATGAAGTTGGCATTCAAAAGGCAATTGCATCGGAGCAGAGGGACTGTAAGAACTCTTTAGTCCAGCAAGTCCGACACTGCCGTCTTCCTAAACGGATCAACCTGAGCCAGTTGGGCAGTCAATGTCTTAGATGGGAAAACGTTATCTGCCTTCATCCTTTCTTTAATCCCATATGCCGGAGCCCTGGCATTTATATATGCTTGTACTAATGATTGGTACTGCCTAATTCGAGACTCGTAATTAGCTTGTTTCATTCTGTGAAACATTTTTTCGGCATTATGTACATCACCCCTCTTTGCATACCGATCCATAATAGTCATGAAGGATGTAAACATTGGCTTCATTGTGCTTTTCTCAGCTGCTTTTTGTAACACAGAGTCAGCCTTTTCCACTTCCCCTGCTTCAACATATAACTTAACAAGGGCATCCCAGGTCAATGGCCCAATCCGGCATCCACTATCTGCCATTTGCTTTATCAGATCTTTCCCTTTGTCCACTTTCTTGTGGTTTGCATATACCTTCAACATCACAGAATAGTGTCTTGAAGACAGCTTCTTCCACCTATTTGACATCATTTCAAAAACTGCTTCAGCCTCATCAATTTTCTTCAATCTTCCCCAGGCTTCAATGGCAGCCATGCATTCATCAAGCCAGGGCTTTGACTCACAGACCTTCCAAACTCTCCTAACCTCGTCAGCCTTCCCAAGTGAAGCATATAAAGGAAGCAAAACCTTACAAGCCCAACGATGCTCTTTTAAGTTATCTCCTTCGATCTCTTTTAAGATACCCTCAGTTTTTTCTTTCAAGCCGCCAGATAAATAGTGTTTGGCCAGGATAGCTTGAGTGCTAATGTCAGGTTGAATGCCCTCAGATTTCATTGTCTCAACCACCTGATCCATCCCAGTCATGTCATTGCATTGCCCTTTAGTGTCTATTAACAAATTGTAAGTAAAAAGAGAGGGCTTGATGTTTTCTTTCTCCATTAATAACAGTACATCAGCAATTTTCTTCTTGTCATGTCTTTTGTAAAGGAGAAGCAACTGATTGCAAGCAAATAATGTTGTAGGAAATCGCAGGTTCCTCATTTTGTTGAAGATTTCTTCTGCTTTCTTGATATCGTTTGCAGTCACACAGTTGGCCAAGAATGTTCGATAGATTACTTCCCCTCTAAAGGACTCTGGAATTTTCTTAATGTAGGCCTCTGCCCTTTGGAGGCCGCGTAGCTTTGCAATCAAATCTAGTCGAGAAGCATAATCTCTCTCAATAAAGTCGAGCTGTTTATTTGTCTCTAACCATTCAGACAACTGCAAAAGTGAGAAGAAATAGGTAAAAAGAGAAAAAACATCAACGGTAAATCCCTCCATAAAACCTAAAAACGACATGACAAAGATAGATCCAAAAAAGCAAGAAAAATTAAGCAAATTGCTAATCCCTAATGGGAAACAAGTAAATAATACTTGCAATGATCACATCCAGAGCAAACATGGAGTATTTTTACACACACAATACCACCATAAAAGAAATTCGTGGACAAATGAAAAAATCAAAACACTGTGACATGCCCATGACAATTATAAACAGGCTTAACAATAGCTATTTGAAGAATCTGTGACAAAAGCTGAAGATGGCATGCGAGTATTCTTAAAATGGCAACTAAAGGTCCCAAATGAAACAACCAAAATCAATATACAAACCAACTATTAAATAACTAAAATTAAACAAACAACATGCAGAGAAAAGGAAAACAAATGTCAGAATTGGAAATGATTCAAGAAGCATAGAAAAAATGAAAAGAAAGTACAAGACAATGACTCTTAAAGCATAGCTAGAAAAATTATGCGTTCCCAAACAAACATACATATATATGAATCAGGCAAAGGACACAACTAAGCACAATAAGCATCCAACCATATTTTACTTTGTATTTTTTGATTAATGGAGAATTCAAGCAACTGCCTTAAGTAGATACAAAGACGAGACAAGCATATTCCTCCATCCAACAACAACTTACATGCATGAGGCCATGGTAACAACAAACTGGGGGAAAAAAAAAGGAAAGAAAAAGACTGCAAGAAAGAATAGTATCAAACCAAATACCTGTAGGGCCTTTAAATACATTCGACGCTTGCGAAGATTGAGCATTGCAGCTGTGATCTCTGTCCTACTCAAATCCCTTCCTTCTTCCACCCACCTAGCAAGAACATCATCCACAGAATTTGGAGATGTAATTATGGCCTTGAAAAGTTCCGAGGCCCTTTTTGTCGGTGCTTGCTTTTGACTGGGATCTGTTTCAGTATCTGATAATTCAACCGTAGTTTGAGATGTTTCATCAATATCCTCCTCCTCCTCATGATCATCATCCAAAACATCAGGCTCAGAGAGTAGCTCATCATCACTATCATTTGTAGTACTGCTGTCTTTACTTGTGTTAGTCCTAACTGCAGTTTCAAGTTCAGAAAATCCATCCTCCAAGTCATCATCAGATTTACTGCTTTTAGCACCAGCATGTGAAGAAAGACTGCGAGTTCCCACGGATAACTTGGAGAAAACATTTGTAGGGCTGCAACTTAAGCATCTTGCAGATTCTTTAGAAATTGTCACGTTGCTACCAAAATAACTAGTTACTTGTGATTTAGCACCACGGAGATAGGAATTCTCTACTTTTAATCTCTGGAGCCTGAAAAACAAAACTTGAGTTCCTGATTCAACATTTTGGAGCAAGAACAGGAAGGCAAACTTCATCCAAAACCCACCAAAAGAGAAACAGGGAAACAAAATGGACTTTAAATGATTCTGTGAACATTGAGCATTTCCCAAGAAAGAATAGCGCCATAAAGTATTGAAGAACATAAAAAATATAAGAGAAAAAGAATGATCGGCAATTTGCTGAATAGTCAGTCCTACAGCCAGTGAGTCAATCAACTATTTCCTTCGTGAATCAAGAATAACAAAGCCTAAAACTATATCATTGTTGTCCCAATCATTTTCCATTCTGATCTTTTTCCCTGGATGCAATTGTCCTCCTATTTACTTTCTTTCATCCACAAAATGCAAACAAAAGACATGGTAAATTATAGTAGAAAAGCATAATAACTTTCATTATAAAAGCCCTTGAACAAAATGAAAAAGGGGGAATAATGAAGAGGAAATAAGATAACAGATCAACAAAATGTCTATTATTTGGTAGTATTAGTCACAATCACAAAAATTTTTACCATTTGTAATATTAAGGACCAGATACCCCCAATCTCCCAAGATATATATCCGAACTCCCAAAGAATAAGCTCTTCATAAAAGTAAAGTCCCGTACTTTACTATCCGATGTAAAAAAACTCTGCTTAGATTGAACTGAAACTTACTCATACCAATGTGGTTTCACTGGGAAAGCCCAAAGAATACTAACTACCTCAGTTTCTCATAAACCTAAACACAATCAAACTTCTAAAAGATTAAGACTTTAGACCATCCAACCAAACCCCAAGATTTCCAATCTCTTGTTTTCCTCAACTTTCTTGGAAATGAAACACATAATCACATAAAGAAGTGAATTCGACCACTAACTTAACAGGTATTCGTGTCACAGTATGCGAAGTGTGTGGGGAGAAAGAAGGTAACGAGAGAAGAAATACTTGAGAGAATTGGAAGCTCGACGAACAGCCCACATGGTGAACAACGGAAGAAACTCCCCAAAACAGTGAAAAGCGATGAAATGTTGCAGCGAGTGAGGTTAGCGCCAACTAACAAACCCTTAAACCCTAGAAAACCCCTATCCAAAACTTTGGCGATTTTACATTATATTTTATTTTCAACGTCTAAATGAACTCTCATTTTTACTTTGACGCCCTTGAGATCAGGGATGGCAAAAAGGTTCAACCCGGTCGGTCCGACCTGTTCGACTCAATCAAATTTTTGGTCAAATTTGGATTTTCTTAAAAAGATTTTAAAATTCAAATTTTATTAGAATTTTAAACTAAATTCTAATTTGAAATTCTTAAAACTTAAAATTTATTATTAATTTTAGATTAAGATATCGATTTTATTTGTATATATTTGCGTACTTCTCTTGATCTACTCGATCGAGTCTTAATTGTAAACTTCCGAGATCATATTTGAAAGGACATTTGGCCCGAGTCCAATTCCACCCCTCCCGACCTAAGGTCAACAAATAAAATTCAAGTTGACTGGCCATTGAGTTTGAACGGGTGTCCCAGGCCCGATTCTAGCCCAACTTACTGTCATTTTTAGATTGGATCTTATGCAAAATAATATTTAGGATGATTTTGGCATTGATAGTTTTAAACTTGTGCAAAATAAACACTAGTTTATAGAACAGAGGTATATATAGAATAAAATGAAATGCTTAAGCTACCAGGAATGGACATTTGATGCCTTGATGAAGTTGGCATTCAAAAGGCAATTACATCGGAGCAGAGGGACTGTAAGAAATCTTTAGTCAAGCTAGTCCGACGCTGCCGTCTTCCTAAACGGATCAATCTGAGCCAGTTGGGCAGCCAACTTCTCAGATGGGAAAACGTTATCTCCCTTCATCCTGTCTTTAATCCCATATGCCGGAGCCTTGGCATTTATATATGCTTGTACTAACCAATAGTACTGCTTAATTCGAGACTCGTAATTGGTCTGTTTCATTCTGTGAAACATTTTTTCAGCATTACGTACATCACCCTTCTTTGCATACTGTTGCAAGATAGTCATGAAGGTGTGCAACATAGGCTTCATTGCGCTTTTCTCAGCTGCTTTTTGTAACACAGAGTCGGCCTTTTCCACTTCCCCTACTCCAACATAGAGCTTAACAAGGGCATCCCAAGTCAATGGCCCCAGCGGGCATCCACTATCTGCCATTCGCTTAATCAGATCTTTCCCTTTGTCCACTTTCTTGTTATCTGCATATACCTTCAACATCACATAATAGTGTCTTGGAGTGAGCTTCCACCTATTTGACATCATTTCAAAAACTGCTTCAGCCTCATCAATATTCTCCAATCTTCCCCAGGCTTCAATGGCAGCCATGCATTCACTAGGCCAGGGGTTTGACTCACAGACCTTCCAAACTCTCCTAACCTCATCAGCCTTCCCAAGTGAAGCATATAAAGGAAGCAAAACCTTACAAGTCCAACGATGCTCTTTAAAGTTAAATCCTTCGATCTCTTTTAAGATACCCTCAGCTTTTTCTTTCAAGCCGCAAAATAAATAGTGCTTGACCAGGATAGCTTGAATGCTAATGTCAGGTTGAATGCCCTCAGATTTCATTGTCTCAACCAACTGATCCATCCCAGTCATGTCATTACATTGCCCTTTAGCATCTATTAACAAATTGTAAGTAAAAAGGGAGGGCTTGATGTTTTCTTTCTCCATTAATAACAGTACATCAGCAATTTTCCTCCTTTCATGTCTTTTGTAAAGGAGAAGCAACAGATTGCAAGAAAATAATTTTATAGGAAATTTCAATTTCCTCATTTTGTTGAAGGTTTCTTCTGCTTTCTTGATATCGCTTGAAAACAGACAGTTGCCCAAGAATTTTCGATAGACTACTTCCCCTCTAAAGGACTCTGGAATTTTGTTAATGTAGGCCTCTGCCCTTTGGAGGCCACGTACCTTTGCAATCAAATCTACTCGAGAAGCATAATCTCTCTCGATAAAGTCGAGCTGTTTATTTGTCTCTAACCATTCCGACAACTGCAAAAGTGAGAAGAAATAGGTAAAAAGAGAAGAAAAAAAATCACCAATAGATCCCTCCATAAAACCTAAAAATGACATGATAAAGATAGATCCAAAAGCAAGAAAAATTAAGCAAATTGCTAATCCCTAATGGGAAACAAGTAAATAATAGTTGCAATGATCAGATCCAGAGCAACATGGAGTATTTTTACACACACAATACCACCATAAAAAAAATTCGTGGACAAATGAAAAAATCAAAACACTGTGACATGCCCATGACAACTATAAACAGGCTTACCACTAGCTATTTGCAGAATCTGTGACAAAAGCTGAAGATGGCATACGAGTAATCTTAAAATGGCAACTAAAGGTCCCAAATGAAACAACAAAAATCAATATACAAACCAACTATTAAATAATTAAAATTAAACAAACAACATGCAGAGAAAAGGAAAACAAATGTCAGAATTGGAAATGATTCAAGAAGCATAGAAAAAATGAAAAGAAAGTACAAGACAATGACTCTTAAAGCATAGTTAGAAAAATTATGCGTTTCCAGACAAACATACATCTATATGAATCAGGTAAAGGACACAACTAAGCACAATAAGCATCCAACCATATTTTACTTTGTATTTTTTGATTAATGTAGAATTCAAGCAACTGCCTTAAGTAGATACAAAGATGAGACAAGCATATTCCTCCATCTAACGACAACTTACATGCATGAGGCCATGGTAACAACAAACTGGAAAAAAAAAAAAGGAAAGAAAAAGACTGCAAAAAAGAATAGTACCAAACCAAATACCTGTAGGGCCTTTAAATACATTCGACACTTGTTAAGATTGAGCATTGCATTTGCGATCTCTCTCCGACTCAAATCCCTTCCTTCTTCCGCCCACTTAGCAAGAACATCATCCACAGAATTTGGAGATCTAATTATGGCCTCGAAAAGTTCTGAGGCCCTTTTTGTCTGTGCTTGTTTTTGACTGGGATCTGTTTCAGTATCTGATAATTCAACCGTAGTTTGAGTTGTTTCATCAATATCCTCCTCCTCATCATCATCATCATCCAAAACATCAGATTCAGAGAGTAACTCATCATCACTACCATCTGTAGTACTGCTGTCTTTACTTGTCTTAGTCCTAACTGCAGTTTCAAGTTCAGAAAATCCATCCTCCAAGTCATCGTCAGATTTACTGCTTTTAGCACCAGCATGTGAAGAAAGACTGCGAGTTCCCACGGATAACTTGGAGAAAACATTTGTAGGGCTGCAACTTAAGCATCTTGCAGATTCTTTAGAAATTGTCACGTTGCTACCAAAATAACTAGTTACTTGTGATTTAGCACCACGGAGATAGGAATTCTCTACTTTTAATCTCTGGAGCCTGAAAAACAAAACTTGAGTTCCTGATTCAACATTTTGGAGCAAGAACAGGAAGGCAAACTTCATCCAAAACCCACCAAAAGAGAAACAGCAAAAACGAATGGACTTTAAATGATAGTCTGTGAACATCGAGCATTTCCGAAGAAAGAATAGCGCCATAAAGTATTGAAGAACATAAAAAATATAAGAGAAAAAGGTTATGAGAAACTAACAACCTCAGTTTCTCATAAACCTAAACACAATCAAATTTCTAAAAGATTAAAACTTTAGACCACCAACCAAACCCCAAGATTTCCAATCTCTTGTTTTCCTCAACTTTCTCGGAAATGAAAAACATAATCACATAAAGAAGTGAATTCGACCACTAGCTTAACAGGCATTCGTGTAACAGTATGCGAAGTGTGTGGAGAGAAAGAAGGTAACGAGAGAAGAAATACTTGAGAGAATTGGAAGCTCGACGAACAGCCCACATGGCGAACAACGGAAGACATTCCCCAAAACAGGGAAAAGCGATGAAATGTTGCAGCAAATGAGGTTAGCGCCAATTAACAAACCGTTAAACCCTAGAAAACCCCTATCCAAAACTTTGGTGATTTTACATTATATTTTATTTTCAACATCTAAATGAACTCTCATTTTTACTTTGACGCCCTTGAGATCAGGGAGACAGGGACGGCAAAAAAGTTCAACCCGGTCCGTCCGACCTTCGACTGGATCAAAATTTGGGTCAGATTTGAACTTTCTTAGAAAGATTTTAAATTTTGGTTAAAGATCCACCTTGAAGGTCGGTAGTCTTAACCGATTGTGTCGTCAATAGGTAAGCCCGAAGGCTGCTCCCGTCCCTATCAAAGGAAATAATAATCATCTCTCCTTTTTTCTCGAAAGTGATTATGAATTGACTAAAGCCTCATCTTCTTTACTTAGTGGCGAACACTCAATGTAGTTTTGTTCCTGATTGTCATATATAATCATCGCCCAAGAAGTAATCTACTCGATGCATAGGAAAAAAGGGGAAGACAAGTTGCGTCGTTATCAAAGTAGATCTGGAAAAAACCTATAACCAATTTCTATGAAATTTAATAGATGATACTGTCATAGATATTAAGTTTCCTACTAATTTAACCAACCTTATTATGAAATGTGTTACTATAGTCTCACTGTCAGTAGCTTGGAATGACACTCTATCCGAGTCTTTTGCTCCTTCAAGCGGTATCAGGCAAAGTGATTCCCTATCGCCTTACCTCTTTGTGTTATGTATGGAATGATTAGGCCAATTCATCACGCACAAGGTAAGTCAAGGGAATCGGAATCCGATTAAGTTGAGTCATACAGGGCCTTCCCTATCCATCTCTTTTTTGCAGATGACCGCATTCTGTTTATTGAAACAACAGACAATCAGATGCAGGAGGTATCAAGGTGTTGGAATATTTTCGCAAGGCTTCATGGCAAAAAGTGAGTGGAGATAAAACTCGTATGTTTTTCTTCAAGAATGTACCTCGGAATAAAGTACGTCGTCTCGGTCAAGCTTTACAATTCAAATGCACACAAAATCTTGGCAAATATCTAGAAGTGTTGTTGATTCATGAGAGGACAACAAAGACAACTTACTAGTACATCCTCAATAAAGCACAACAGAACCTCACAGGCTGGAGCACTCAGGTTTTGTCTCTTACGGGGCGTGTCACTTTAACCCAATCAATGATTTCAACCTTCCCAACATACATGATACAAACAGTGAGACTACCAAGGCAATTCTACGATAACTTGGAGAAAATCATGAGAGATTTTATTTGGGGCTCAAAGGAAGGACAACATAAACTGAACCTAGTCAACTGGGAGACCAAATATAAGCTGAAAAAAGCAGAGGGCTTAGGGATTAAAAGGATTCGATTATCCAATGATGCGCTCCTTACTAAACTGGCCTAGGAGATGTTAACTAAGCCAAACACTCTATGGGTCCAGCTCATATGGGCCAAATATCGTTTTGATGGTCATCATATCCCTCGTATGTTGTATAGGAAAGAGGTTTTGGTAATCTGGAGGAGGATATCCGCTGCGCGACGTTTTTCTCTCCAACGAATCAAATGGAAAATAGGAATTGGACAACGAATTTATTTCTGACTGGATAATTGGGGCCTCCTATTTCTTGTAACGACCTCCACACTTCCGGGCAGTTTGATGTATTCCAAAGTAACTTAGACGCGTTTGGCAATTGCAATTGGAATGCATTCCAACATTATCTTCCATCCACAGTGTGTCAGGCTATAGCAACCATCATGCCTCCTACGGTTAAGATTGGGTGAGGAACAGTAGCTTCAACATATGATCTAATCGAAGACATTGCTGCCGAAGATTCTCATCAGCTTTGGGCCTTGATATGGAAATGGTCAGGACCTCAACGGATTCGTTTGTTTATTTGGCTTCTTGTTCAAAGGAAGTTGCAGACTAACCAACAACGAGTCACTCAACATATAGTCACGAATAACAGTTGTCAGTTTTGCTAACAAGAATAGTTAACTTTACATGCAATTCGGGATTATACTAGGGTGAAATCTTTTTGGCTTCAATTCCCCTCTGAAGTGATCGATACTGTTTTCTTTCAACAACATGAAGCAACGTGGTTGAAATCCAATCTGGATAAACAACTACAAGTGCAATGGTTTGAATGGGCTACAATCTATGGACTTTCTTGTTGGTTTTTACGGCAGAGGTGAAACAAAAGTATTTTTGAGGAAGGTTTTGTTTGGTCGGAGGTTGGACATCGAGTAGCAATGGATTATATTGCACTGATAGCTACGATAGGCATTGTGACTAGTCGAGCTATTAAGGCGCATGGTTTGCCATTAGACAAAAGTATTGGATGGACTAAACCATCGGAAGGATGGGTTAAAGTAAACATAGATGGAACGGTTAAATAGTACTCAAAACTTGCTATAGCTGGAGGATTACTGCGGGATTGCAATGAGCATTGGTGCGATGGTTTCATATACAATATTGGGCGGTGCTCACCTTTATTTGTTGAACTATGGGGGGTTCATTCTGGTTTCACCTTAGCATGGAACTGTTTTTATCGACGTGCACTAGTCGAAGTGAATTTTTTAGAGGTGATCAACGTTCTATCTTCCTCCAAAATATCGTTGATTGAGGATAGTTTCTTGGAGTTGTGTCTCAGTGCTTTAATGTGTCGAGATTGGGAGATCTAGCTACAACTAGTACCGACCCTGGCAGGAGCAGGGAGGGCACCTGCCTAGGGTCCATCATAAAATACCATAAAAAGGGCCCTTAAGAGTATAACATTTTTCTTTTTTTTGAGAATTTTGATTTTGGAAATGAAAGGAAACTTTGTAGCTTTAGGTAGCATTAAATGGTCATCAATGTGTGTGTAATAAATGACCATCAACGTAAATATAGTAATAAATTTAAAGAATGTTGGTGGAAAAATTAAGTTAACGTTAAAGTTAAAGTTAACATTAACTTATTAAACTTATAAATAGTTTTGAAGTATTTAGGTATATTTTTACCGTCTAATTTCTTTATTTTTATTAACATATGCATCTAAGGTATTCCATCTCAAAAATTGATAACAAAAATTTTTACGATTCTGTCTTTTAAGTTTTGAATGTAATTTAAAGATAAAATTTCTAATTTTTAATGTATTTTTAGCTTATTAAATATTTGAATATGTTATAATTAATTTGAAATTTATTATTAATGTAGACATTATATTAGCATTTTAAATTATAACATTAATATTAAATGATATTGTATTTATTTGTGTTTCTTCTTTTTCATTTTTAGAATGCTTATTATTTATAAAATAATTAAATATTATAAATAAATTAATTTTTGTAATTGTAATTTTCATTATATTTTGCCACAAGTAATATAATAATTGTTGAATTTGTGTTATTGTAGAGTTCACGTAAGTTTTGTGATAATATAACTAAATCAAATAATTTAAGTTACTCAATTCAAATACTATATAAATTGTTTCCTTTATTATAAAAATATGTATGATTCTATCAAATATGTCGTAGTAGTAGTAGTAGTACTAATAATTATAATTATAATTACAATAATAATAATAATAATAATAATAATAATAATAATAATTATTATTATTCAATCATTTCCGCAGCCTATATAATAGGATAGTATTTGACTTGGGAAACTTAAAATATTTAATAACTTAGAATATTATTTACCATATATTTTTCCTAAGTATGTTAATTTCTTGTATTTTTGGAAATTAGTATTTCTTTATCGTTAAAATTTGCTCTTTATTTTTAATTTTAATATTAGATATTAAATTTTGCTATTTATTTTTTCTCTTGATACAATACTATTGATATATCTTTATGATATATTGTGAAGTTATTGGTGTTTGATTGTGCCTGTATATTTTTTCCAGTTGTATACAAGTGCTTTTGTTCTTTTTTTAGTCCAACTTTATTATAATTGGTTTATACTATATTACCTGAAAAACATTTTTTTTGGAAGTGAAAAAAGAAAAAAAACAAATAGAATAATTGATAGAATCCCAAAAAGAAACAATTGTTGATCTATTGAGGCCCTTTTTATTATTTCGCCCAGGGCCTATAAAATGATAAGACCGGCCCTAGCTACAACATGCATGTAGGGTAGGGAATTAGAGCGCCGACTAATTGGCTAACCTCACCTCGTGTTCAAGTCCAGGACTATATGTTCTCCAGGACCCTCCACCGGAAAGTGTAGAAACTATGCAGAAGGATTTGCAAGGGGTGTTATATCGCAGAGAAGTGCGCAAGCGATGTATTAAAATAATTCCTTTGTAATAAAAAATATTTTAAAATTCAAATTTTACTAAAAAGTTAAAGTCAATTCTAATTTGAAATTCTTAAAACTTAAAATTTATTATTAATTTTAGATTAAGATTAACATGAAATATTGATTTTATTTGTATATATTTGCGTATTTCTCTTGGTTTACTTGATCGAGTCTTAATTGTAAACTTACAAGATCATACTTGAAAGGACATTTAGGCCCGAGTCCAATTCTACCCCTCCCGACCTAATGTCAACAGATAAAATTCAAGTTGATTGACCATTGAGGTTAATCGGGTGTCCCAGGCCCGATTCTAGCTCGACTTATTGTAATTTTTAGATTGGATCTTTAATAACATTTAAAATGATTTTGGCATTAATAGCTTTATATTTACAATTAATTTATAACATTTTGGAGTTTGAGAAGAATAAAAATTATTATTAAAATTGTCTTTTTACCTTTTTAATTTGCGTAAAATATATGATGGTTAAAAAATTATAATCACTATAATATCTATTTAAACTTTAGATAAAATATAATGAAAGAAGATACAATATTGTAAAAAATAAAATAAAAACAATTTTAAAAAATGAAAATGAAAAATTTTTATTTTATAGATAAATTTCAATAAATTAATTCTAATTAATAACCAATATTTATATAAAATTCACTAACATTTTTATTTTCTTTTATTTTATGAAAATTTCATAAAAATTATTATGTGTATAGACATTAACTTTAAGAGTAGATGAATTAAATCTCTCACCAAAAAAATTAACAACAGATAATCTTTTTTTAATTTTAATTAGTTAATAGTAATAAATATTTAACTTAATATAATCTGAAATTAACGAAACAAATTTAAATTGGTTAAATTTTAAGTTCAGCTTAAATTAAAAAATCTGTTTTAATAATTATAATTCAAATTAAAAAACTGTTTCAATAATATTATTTTAAAATATTTGTCAAAATAATATTATTTTAAACTCAGTTCAACTAAATTTGAATATTAGTTATATATCACTAAATTAAATTTAATCTATTAAATTAAATTAGAGTCAGGGTCATGATCCAGCGCTCAAATTTCAGTGCTCGAAAACACGAGATCTTAACAACATATACGAAACCCTAAAATCCTAAACACAAAGGGAGTTCGATACATACCACTCACTTCAAAGGTGCTTTCCCTTCTGTCGCAACTTTGTTTCTTTTCTTCTTTTCTCACCTGGGCTCAATTATGCTTCTGATTAAGTTTTGAATATGGCTTCAGCACACATGTATGCGTTCAGTTTGAGTTTTTGTTTGGTTGCTGAGAAAGATCGATTACGAAGAGGGAAAGTTCAAATTTTCTAGGGTTTTTGAAATGAAGAGGACTTATATGTATTCGATCCTAGTAAATACCTAAAATTTGGTTCATTTCCATGTTTGATAGGTGAGAAGTCCAATAAAGTTTTTATTTTGATTTTCGTTTGTTAGGATTTTCTTCTTTTGTTTTATATGGATATGATGCATTTGGCTGATATGAGATAGTGGTATGATTGCTGTGTTTCTATGGCTTGTTCAAAAATTTGTACCTTTATGTCCTGATTCGATGCCAGGCTTTATGGAGCCCATCATGCAATCCTTAACTCCAGACGATGCTGAGGTAAAAGCAACATTCCGGAAACCTTCAGGTGATGTGTCTACTAGGAATTACAGAAGACACTCTCCGATTCACGGCTCATCTTCCTCTGATGGTTAGTACGTTGTTGGCTCTTAACATGCTTGTTTGTCTTTGGTTTTGTGTGGTTACTTTTTGGCATTCTTCTGTTATTAATCTGTGTAACAAGCTTTGTTTGTAGTTTGAGTATGGAGGTTGTTTGGTCTTGTCACTGTTGTATGATGATATGTTTGTTTTAAACTCTTCCTCTGGGATTATTTTTCTATTGCAGTGGGCTATGTTCAATATATGAACTTTATATTGTTTTTTTAAGGCAACAAATAATAGTGCAGTGCATACACTTTCACCCAGGAGAGTGAAGCTTAATGTAGAACTGCAATTTTTTTTTCCCTGTAAAAGCCCTTATTTTGTAAATATGGGTTAGTTTGCATTGGAGAACATCTGCATTAGCTTGAATATCTTTCTCGCTTATCATCCTTTGTTCTCTACTGTATCACTACTTGTACGCAGGAAGTCCTAAGCGTGAGCGTAGCTCTAGTCCACTCCCTTCAAGGGGTGATCTTGCAGGATCCCCTGACTATCGACAAAGGAGGAAAGATGATGAGAGAGAATTAGATAAGGACTCTTCCCGAAATCAATTTGGCAGAAGTGGAGACTCGCACAGACATTCTGATAGGCATTCCTCCAGAAATTCACATGGTTATTCTAGGCATGATGATCGCAGCAGATATGAGAAGCGTGTTGATGATGAAAGAAGAAATTATCAGTCATCCTCTCAATCTGGACGGGATTCACGAGGTTCTGCTTATTCTAGTCGAAGTGAAAGTGACTATGGTAGGACTAGAGACTATGTGCGAAATGCAGACAAATATGCACGTGACCGATATGATACTTCTGGTCACAGAGGCAAAGATAGAGAGAAAGAGTCATCCTATTCAGAGCGTCAGAAGTTGAAAGAAAAGGACATATCACCTGATAGAGGTGGGTCTGGTAAGAAACATACCGATTCAGTATCTGAAGAGAAGGATAGAGATAGAAACAGGCGGGATAGAGACGTTGGAGATGATAAAAGGGATTATTATAGGAGTTCTAGAGATCAGAAAGGCGATCGTGCACTTTACAATGAAGAGTCTCGAGGTTATAAGACTGACTCTTATGGAAAGGACAGTAATGGGCACCGGTCCAGAGAATCTCATAAAAATGACTCCAAGGAACTGCATGGTCAAAGAGAAAGGAAGACCTACGAGGACTGTGGAACTAACAAGGAAAAGGATAGGTACAACAGAGCAACATTGGCAGAGGATGAGATTAAAATTGATTTTGGGCATGAACAAGAACCTGTTGTCAAAAAATCAAAGTTATCCAGCTCTAGTAAGGATGATGATTATCGAGAAGATGGTAAACAAGATATTCTTTTTAATGTTTCCTTGTTATGATGTGTCTTAGTTGTGGTGCTATGTTCGATATTAGAGTTCTATTAGTCAACACCCTGTTTATTGCAGTGGCTAATGAGAAGAAGTCTTCAAGTTCGACATGTCCGACCAGTGCCAACATTTCAGAAACTGCTAATGATCTCAATGCAGCAAAGGTTGCTGCTATGAAAGCCGCAGAATTAGGTATATTGAGCTTCATGTAATTTTTTGTATGTAGCTGCTTCATCAGTTGAGGTCATATGGTACTTGTTTTGACCTAATATTGCATGGGGTTCCTGGGATCTAAATAGTTCCAATGCTTTATGGTTCTAGTTTTGTTGAAATTCTTGTCAAACCTTTCCTTGTGTTCTTGTTTTCTTGTACTCTAACTTAGATTTGACTCTTCGTGGTGCAATTTGGTAAAGAACAACTACCTTGAAGTCTTTCCCGGATGGATATTCTAAAATATTTTAGCCTATTTAGTATACATTTCCTTCTTTATGATTCTTTTTCTTGCTTGCTTTTGTTCGCTCCTGAGATTTAGGTATCTTTTTCATTTGAAACTTCTAAATGTATTTCGGATCGAGCCAATATGCCTTTTTCCTTCTTTCTTTCGCATCATACTTTTTAAGTTTTTCATCAATGTAGGTGTACAGGAATGTTGTCAATATTTTTCAGTTAAAGAAGAAAATGAGGAGATTATACTGAAATTCCTTCTAAACTGAGAATTTGGTGTGGATGCAGTTAATAAGAACCTCACTGGGGCTGGTTTTATGTCTACTGAGCAAAAGAAGAAGCTGCTGTGGGGAAATAAGAAGAGCACAACTCCAGAAGAGGTGACTATTTCACTTATTAGAACCTTTCATGCCACCTGTGCTTCATAATTACTTCTTGGTAAGCATATTTTTAATACTTATTGCTCTATTCGGCAGTCTGGTCATCGGTGGGAAACGTCGATGATTGGTGATCGTGAAAGACAGGAAAAATTCAACAAACTCATGGTAAATCTTGCATCTTTTCTTTTTTCAACCTTTTTCCTACTTGTGATTGATGTCTCTAGTGAATCAGTAGTTAAGAATGAACATCAAGGACATCTTTATTCCATGTTCCTGTATGACTTGTGCCATTTAGTTCACCTACTAACACAGTTTTAGAGTCTGAGGTTGCCTTGGTACATATGGCCAATTGTAGGGTGTGAAAGGCAATGTCAAGGTGGATCAGCAATCAGACGACCCAGTTCAAGCGGAGAGGCAAAAAGAACTTCAGATGGATTTAGAGAAGCAGTACACTGCTGGACTCCGGCGCAGAGATGGTCGCACGGTTGGATTGGGTCTTTGAATGGTTGTCTAAATTGTCTTCTTTACTGCAAAACGTTATGTAATGACAATATGCTGTACACTTGTGGACAACTCTGGACTTATGCAATTTCAGAATCCTGTTTTCTCCAGGAAAGTATGCTTTCGCAGCATTCATGTGACATTTTGGCAGAATTTTTCAATTGCAAGAAAATGAATTATGTCATGAGCCTGAAATGCAGTTGCATGCATGTTTGTTAGTTGAAAATGAAAATTGTGATGTGTGGCAAACAATTCTACCCTCATATATCATATTACATGGCAGTTTCCTTCATTTTAGTGTTGTTGAGAGATAACCTTTCTACCGGGGGACTTACCTAGAGGAAGATTATATGCTCTGAAACGCCAGAACAGTGACCTTTAGGAAGAAATCCATCCCAATGATTTGTATGCATCATATACCTTCTCCATTGATATAAACAATAGTTAATATTCCACCAATCAGAGTTGAAAATTGATATTGGACAACATAAATTAAAGCCAATTACATGTACGGAACAAATTTGCTGAAATGGGACACCACTATGCTCCATTTTTAGCATTTAAATCTCTGACAAGGGACAACCCCTGCAATGTATATGTCGTTCATTTTATGATATACATGTCTGCTGGAACTGAGGCAAGCACAGAAAAGAAGAAACAAGAGAAAATGACAAACGTGTTGCCTATAATATTAAGGGATTGTGGACTTTTCTTGTCTTCTTATTAATTATTATTGATTTTCCTTCGTGACCTGTTAGTCCTTTAATGCAAATACGTGGCCTGGTAGTCTCTCGAGGATGGTTTGAAATTAATTATCGTGAGTTGTATGTTAGAAATGCGTGACTGCCCTTGATCACATAACAGTACTATGGACACTTTCTTCTGCCTGCTACGTGCAAAACTATAGGAAGTGGAGTAATGAACCACCAATATTCTGCAGATGAGTAACTGATGTTTAATTTGAGATGAAAAAAACCCATCATTGAAATTCTGATCATCAACTATTTTTTTCATTTTAGTGGATCTTGGGATCATTTAGTATTCGATATAAAGAAAGGGATCTTTTAGTTGGTGATGACATTTTCTTTATGCAAGTACTTAAAAGGGCCATCATTGTCATCCTGTTTGAGACTGAGCAATGCATCTGGTCTTAAAAAAACCGTCACTGTCACTGTTCTAGTCCTCCATTGTACCTTCAGAACAAGATAATTTTAGCCCCCACCCATCATTTTTAGCCATTTCCTTCATTCTTTCTTGTGGTGGAACCCATAATATCAATATTTTGATACCTTAGCATCATATCTTTGTGGATTTCCTTTTGAGAAATTAATGTTACAATTTGCTTTGATTGAGAGTTCCCTGAGATCGAGGGAGGGAGGGAGAGAGTTGAGTTGTTGGACTTGGAAGCATAATTATATGAGAATCTAACATATTTTAGAGGATAAAATCACGGGGGTAATTGCAATTTCCTCCATAAACTTTGCACTTTGGAGCATTTTAGTCCTTAAACTTGGTTTCTTTTTCTTAAAAAATAGGTTTGAAGGGCATTGTGTATTGTTCTGACTATTCAATATCCACAAGTTAGACATGATTTTATATGCTTTTTCTTGGATATGCATATGCAATAATCTATAAATTACGTGCTATAAATAACTTATTTGTTAAATTAGTAATTAATAATCAAATAAAGGACCCCATCTATCTGATATTTACAAGTTTTAACTGGTAAGCATTTTCAGTCTATCATCCCTCAAATCATGAAGATAAGAGCAACCACTACTCGGAATAGACACATAAGAAACAAGTTCCACCTCTCGAGCCATCGGTTAGATATGTCATCTTCATTGCAACAAGCATTTTCAACAGTGTAAAAGAGTAGCTTTAGGATTGGTTCACTTCACCAGCTTTTAGTGTAAAGCTACTTTCTTCTTTTCACTTGTAAAGATACAATTGAAGTGGGGAAGGACAACATCAGCATCTCAATGCACATATTGCACATAACAAATAGGGATGGCAACGTGTCGGGTCCGCTAAATTTTTTAAAATAATTTTTAAAATTAAAAATTATAATTTATTTTTTAATTAAATTAGGGTTTAGGTTGGTTAGACCCAAACTTACTCGATGTTTAATTCTTTTAAGTAAAATAAATGTTGTTTTGTTTAGAATAATTGGATCTCGGGTTTATCTGAATCTGGGCCTATCCTGTGAACCGATCCATTGAAAATAACTAAATTTAGGCCCATGGATCGAAAATTGCCATCCTTGATACCAAGTAATATTCTCTGGTGGGGAAGTCCTTGAAATAGGTATTTGAATGGTGTTGTTAAAAGCATGGTCTTGGGTTAAAATAATATAATAAAAAAAGAGTATCCATGTGTTTTACTCCAATTTTAATGTTTTAAAAAAACCATGTTTAAATAAAAATACCACTGAAAAATTGTAGATTTATGCCTTTTTAATCTCTAATTTGTTTTTTTAATTTAATTATTGAGTTTGCAATAACTTTAGGAGGTGGTCGAGTTGGTGGAATGAGATAATATGGGGTCAAAAGGTCCTATATTCGAATCCCCCTATCTACATTCTTTCAAGTAAGCCTGTTGTAAAGAATTTGCTTAGTACAAAGTACCTAGTTGGTGTGATTTGCAGACTATTATGTCAATCCGAAGATTTATCCAATACACATCCAAAAGATAGTAGCTACGAGTTCTTATGTTCTAAAATAAACAAATTTTTATATGCCTTTTTAATCTCTAATTATTAGTTTTTTTACTTTAATTGTTGAGTTTGTAATAGCTCTTTATGCTTCTAAATATTGAAAGAAAATTTAATTTAACGATCAAATTATGTCTACTTTTTATCTTTTTTGTTTTAGATGAAGTTTAATTAATAAATAACAAAATATCCTTTTCACCATTTTTATTATTAAAAATATTCTATTAATTGCATGCAGAAAATAAATCAAATAAGTTGTTATAATTATCTTAATTTTATATAAACTTATATGTACGGTTCAAATGTGTATTAAATAAATTGTTAAACACACGTAATAATTTATAAATTTCGATATAAATAAATTAATAATTTAAAATTAAGTAATAGTATTAATTTAATTAATATTTATAATTTTAAGATTACTTAAGATCAAATGTTCTAACACAATTCATTAAGGCTTGGTTTGGGGGAGCGGTGACGGTTGATAACCTGCTGAAATTATAAGTGCTTATTTTTAATAAGTGCTTGTGTGTTTGAGATTGCTGTTTTGGTAACTGCTGAAACGTGAAAATAGGTGTTTGACAAGTGTAGTTGTAGTTGCTGAAAAAAGATAAAATGACCAAAAAGTCCATTGATTTAATAAACTATTAATTGTTGTATAAATAATTAAAAATATTATTAGTCATATAAATTTAAAATTATAAATA
>JAOSBN010000003.1:1675776-1711645 GCA_027563595.1 Erythroxylum suave
TTATAAATATTAAATTATTAAATTAAAATAAGAAAATATAAATAAAATAAATTTATTAAATAAAATATTTCACCTTGATTAAATACTATTAGTAAAAACTTTCTTCTATTAATTAAGTAAGGGTATAATGAAAAATACCAAAATATCATTAGGTTATTATTGAAAAATAAAATTTCCGCCGCATAAGCAGTTTCCTACCGCAGCTCCCGTTTTGCTTATCTATTTCTGCAGTAGTACTGTAGTTTTTCTCAACCTGCAGTTGTCGGCCGTAAATCCAAACGTGTGACTACGTTTGAAAACTGTGGTGAATAAGTACTTATCCGCACCGCACCGTAAATCCAAACGCAACCTAAAAATGAGAAACATACATACAACAGCTTTTTGAATACTTAAAAGGGAAGGAACCGTTTGTAAAGCAGAAACCTAACAACTCATTGAAATTGGCAAGCATTATCAGTACAAGAAGGAAGCTTTGAGAGGAAGATTGGATTCGGAAAGGAAATTCGTTCTATCCACACTTTCAGGTACAAAGAATTTTCATTGCAATATGCAATGGCCAAGAAAACTTTGGGACCTACTTGATCCTTAAACTCAATAACCTAATAATAATTTGTAAAACCCCTTTTGATTAGTGATGCTGAAGCTCCACTTGAGTGTCATGAAAACATTACTAAAACTACTCTTCATTTTTGGCCCTTCTTTTTTTTTCCCCACCTTTGTCTCCTTCTTATCCTGCTTTGTGGGTTCCAATCAATAATGTTGACATTACACCAGTAATTTGTAACTTATAATGGTTTGGTTATTATGAAATCATCAATGGTTTGCTATACTTGATGAGTTCTTGTGGCTTAGTATGGAAGCAAGGTTTTTGCAGCATCAAAATCAGAATCATGTTTGCCTTTGACCAATATTCCCTTGAAGGATCAAACTTCAACTGTTATTTTATCTCACCTTCATGGATTAGGTGCATAAAATCATGTTAAAGGATTACTTAGTATTTCAGTTGCCTGTCATGGGGTTATGGGTTTATTGGTAGAGTACCTTAGATTCTGAAAAGGGAAATTAAAAAAGGGTATGAGTTGCTTCTCTGTAACCAATATTTTAATACAGTTGTGAAATTAGCTCAACCACCCATGATATATAGGCCACCAAACTACTCATGATGACTTCTTTTGAGCAAGTTTAAGGAACAGTCCCACCTAAAAAGAACAAAAACTTCTTGGTTGTCTTGTTAGTTAATCATGAGTAGCTCAAAACCTTAAATCTGTTAGCAGCTCTTAAGGTTAGCTTTTGAGACTAACAAGATGGGAAGAGCATTGGAACCGTTGAAAAGTTGAAGAAAACAAATAATAGTGGAGTCTTGGGTTATTTTTTAACCGTTAATCTCGTCGTTGACCTTGACTTCAAATTTGGCCTCCTGTATCCATGGAAAAAAGAGTCACTTTCTGACTGGTTTAATTAATATGGCACTGCAATTTACGAGCATGTGTGGTTCATGTTAGCTGGTGAGTGTTTGTTAGAAGTTAGGCCAAGTTTCAGCTGTGCTTTGGCTTGCTGAACAATCCCATTTATCCTTTCAGTGCCTTAACAACCTTAAAACACCCCTGTGTTTGCTCAGTTTCTTTGTCTTTATATCGTGAAGGCTTTCTTAGTTACACACAAATGTTTTGGAGTTTTAGATAAGGAAAAGAAAAGGAAAAGCTATAACTTCGAAGTCTCGACAACTCCTTAAAGGTGTCCATATCCTCACCTAACAGTGTGTTCCATTATTTTTGTACCAGCATACATTCATATTCTCCATTACTTGTGATGGGTTTTGCTTGTCTTCCTCAAGTTCATAGATTTTGATATGTGGGTCTGTTAGCACAATCTAAATCTATCAAAGTTCCAGTGCTTTAGGTTTTATCTTCTACATAGTTCTGTCTTCTAGTGCCAGTTGTCTCCCACTGCCTGGGAATTCACTGTATGGAGATGCCACCATAAAAACTCTCAAATGCCATATTAAAGAAGCAACCTTGTTGTCTGTTCCTTGTAAAGCCTGGTGTTGTAACTACCACTAATAAAAGCATGTTGGTGTTGGTGTCGTCAGACGTCTCTTCTTTAGTAAATGTCTTGGTTGATCCATGCTGGTTAGTCTTCAACAGAAAAGTAAATTGGATAGATAGCACAACACTCCACCTAACTATTCACTTTGAATATAATTGTTTCTTTTATGGTTTCGTTTGATATTGAGTGAACAACAAATTAGCTTCTGTTTTCATCTTCTTTTAACACTTATACTGAACTTGGGGGTTTGGTTCTTCTTCAGTATTCTTCCTCAAGTGATTATCTTTCAAGCCAATCGCACCAACTAAGGGTTGTGGTGGTCAACTTTATTTTGGAGAGGAATTTTCAAGTTTCCTTGTGAACATGTTTGATAAAGGCTGGCTTGCTATCGGCTTATTTGAAGTTCCGATCAAAATGCCAATGAAGAAGATGAACTCTGGTTCAGAAGAGCAAGAACAAGCTGAGAATAGGAAGATTTCTCTACTGGATTTGCCTGACTTGGCCATGGAAAGCATACTCGAGAGGCTTTCACCTACTGAATTGTGTACAATGGCAAAAGTTTGTAGCAGTTGGAGGGTTATGTGTACAACTGATCATCTTTGGGAGAAACACTTGAAGCGGAAATGGGGTGAAGTGATTGGTGATGTTGCTTTTAAGGAATGGAAAAGGCAAGTGGCTTATAGGAAGAGGCCAACAAGCCTCTTGAATCAAAACAACCCAGAGGGTTTGTTGCGATCTCTTGGTAGTATTTGGCCTTTCTCCTGGATTAAACCAAATCTTGAAAGCAGAAACAAGCCAAAAACTTGTTTGCCAATTGATTCAGTCATGGCCTTGTTTCTCTCTCTTGAAAGCGGCAACTTTTGGTTCCCAGCTCAGGTCTACAATCGTGAGGTAATTCCCAACCAAACTGTTTGCTATGTTTCTTTTGTTTGTTACTGACAAAGTTGATGACATATTTGCTATGTTCGGTGTCAGAATGGACATGTCGGGTTCATGCTTTCCTGTTATGATGCACAACTTAGCTATGATTCTGGGACTAACACCTTTCGAGCAAGGTATAGAATGACACGTGAACTTTCTTCAGTCGTGCTTGTTTACTGCATAACTGTGAATCTGCAGAAAAGTTTCATACTTCTGTCGTTAACATTGTTCCTATTCTTCTAACCAACCATGCACATCAATCTGATATCATGAAGCTTGAAACTATCAGCACTTCTAATTTTTAACCAACGACATGTTTCTGCTTTCTGATGTTCACGTGCTTAATGCATAAGGATATTAAATTCATGAGTGAAAAAAAGTAATTGTTGATCAGGCTACTGATTTATGCCTGATGAGCTCTTTGTAACCGCGAAGTCACCTTCCATACCGCAGGTACTCACCGCATGGACGAAGAACAGTAGAAGAAAACATACCCTGGTGTAGAATAAGAGCTCCACCAGTTGATACCCCTGCTGATGTTCTCCATGTTTCCAACTGCTTAGAGGACTTGAGACCTGAGGATCATATCGAGATCCAATGGAGGAGAAGCAGAGAATTCCCTTATGGTAAGAAGTGATTGCAGGAAGTGGGTTCTTGCAGGAACTTTAATATGGATGCTTTTGTTTTCAGAAGTTTTGAGATTTTTCATCTTTTCTTTTCCTTTGCATCTGGGATTTGGACAGTTTAGTTTAAAAAATTTATACTTCTAAGAACAAAATGAAGTTTCAGATTGATCTTCTTCAATTGGTTTTCTGGTCAAGGATGTTGGTGTAATGACTTCTGTTGGAATTGGCAGGCTGGTGGTATGCAGTAGTGGGTCATCAGGAATCTTGTGACGGAAATGCAAATAGCTGCAGGTGTCATAACAGTGGTAAAAGCATCATCATTTCATGTTCAGAACTTGCTCTTTCATTTTATCTTTGCTTCTTTTTCTTTTTATCCACTTACTTCTATGCCAAATTCATACACAAAAACTGGAAAAAGTAGAAAACATTCCCTGGATTCTTTACATGCTGAGTCTGCTAACTTCTAAATGTATCAAATCTTTCAGTTTAGTTTCCACTTCAAATTTGCTTCCAAGTTTCTGACTTTCAAACACTTACGCCAACAGATATGCTGATCTTGGAGTTCAATCAATACAGCCCTGGTTCTCAATGGAGAAGAACAGTAATACACAGGAAGGACCACCTGGAAGAAGGAAATGAAGCTGATGGTTTCTATGCAGGAATTAGAAAACTTTACAGTGAGGAAGAGATCTCCAGGTGGAAACAGCTCTGGCCAAAAGGAGTCTTGGAGTAATCAGAGTAAACAGGCCTCTTGTTTTTCTGTCTTTCATCTTTTTCTCCTTTCTTAAATCATTATCCTAACCAACAGTTTCGTAGCCAGATGATCTCAAGGTTTCAATATCATCAGTTTTGCTGTTGGTGCAAGACAGAATCAGTGTGCATAATGCAATGTAATTTCAGGTGGTGAAGCAAGCTCCTTTGGGAGTTTTCTAACTCAAAATGTAAAATTGGGTTTGTTATTTAACTCTAAATCTTTACTTTATCAAGTAGTTTATCCCAAATATGTAATTTACTTTAAAATAATAATAATTGCATGTAAGAAAATATTTCCTCAAAAAGTGTATTGTCCAAATGAATATGCTATAACCTCAGTCCAAGAAGGCTGTGGAAAAGAATTGAATTTAGCCTTAGGGAGGCCCAGTTTGATGTGTAAATAAATAAAAAAAAGAAAAAAATCTTTACTTCTATAAGGAATTATAATAATATTTTAAAAACCGAATTAGTTCGATCTTTAACGATCAAAACTGACTAACTTTTAGGTTCGATTTAGTTTAATAATCTTTGTTGTTAAAAATTGATCAATTTATTAATTAATCAACTATTTTTAAATTAATCAATTTTATAAATATAGATAAACTGATTAATTTTTATGTAGTAATCTTTTTTTTAATTAAATTTTAAATTTTTTGATAGGTAAGGATAGTCTTCTTTGATTATTTTTCAAATTCTGCAATTTTATTCGATTGCTAACTAGTTTTATGACTGTCTAATACCGATTAAACTTTTTAAATCTTAAATCTCTTAGTGTACTAATTTAATATTCAATCTGATTTTTCAAATATTGAATTATGGTGCATTAATGCTTATTCTAAATTTATGTAAAGTTCTTCAAATATGTTTTTGTTATAATAATGCAAGTCAGAAAAGGAAGATGAATGTTACAAAGGTCTTTTAAGCTTCGAATTTATACTATAAGTCACGTCTACTCATTTGTACGACAATCTCACGTAGATCAGTTTAAGCAAGACTCAACCTTTCTATGTGATTGTTGATCAACAACTTTGTTCTCGAATGCCTCATGACCCTCGCTATGTTTAGCTCTTACACTCAAAAGAAAACTACGGATGCATTAGAATATTTAAAGATAACAATAAAAGAATGGAAGAGATACAACAATAATGCTAACATTTATTACTTCATTCAAAATATACAAAGGAATGTTATCTTAATCTCTCGGTGTGAGGAGCGACACCTAAATGAGCTATATATATAAGCATTTAGGTTTGATAGCTAAGTTAGAATCCTAACAGAACTCAACTACCTAAGTTCACATCTTATCATATCAGATTATATCATTGTCTAATAAGATGACATCCCCATCTAAATAAGACACCATTCAACAAGATTTATCTACATCTCAACTGCAAAGATTAAAGATTACACATGATCTATCAATATCCACGAAGATGTCTACTATTTTCAGATGATCCTCCTGCATGGTCTTTATCTTTTATAGTTGATATTTATCCTCTGTGATCTTATCTACCACATCATCCAAGATCTCCCAATGATCTTTATCTGTTGATAATGAGTCATCCAAATCAAAGCCAATCATAGTATACTAGTTCGATCTAATGCTTACCTATGTCAAGTCCATTAGTTATAGTCCTTTTATTTGAGCATATACTAAGTCCTTAGTTCATCAAAAACTTAACTTTAGTCATGTTAGCTAGTACAAGATCTAAAGCTCTATCAAAACTAGCACCAAGCTCGATCTAACTTGCTAAGTTACCTTAGAGCTTTTGCATGCTTCCACCATATATATGATCCAGTTAACCTTTTACTCAAAGCTCATTTTCAACTAGCTGTAGAGTGCCTTCATATGCTAAAAGGCTAAGAAACCACCCCATTAGATAAATTCAATGCCCTCATCGAACAAGTCTGAAGGTAAGCGTTCACCTGGTCCTCGAACTACAATAAGGTCGTATCTTTCTCTCATGTAGCTTCTATGATCGGCTTTCCCTTCCACTGGATTGAGAACTCAATTCATCGGTTCTTCTCATGCTTCCCTATTACTTGATGATCTAAGATCTTCTCTACTTGATCCTCAAACTGTTTTCTCACAACTGGTGAAGCTCTCTTTAGCTGACTCTTATTCGAATATGATGCATCATCATAATAAGGTTTGAGAAAATTGACATGAAAAGTAGGGCGGACCTTCAATAGCTTGGGCAACTTCAACTTGTATGTCACATTCCCTACTTTACTCAACACTTCAAATGGTCCATCATATTTTGGCAGTAATCCATGTTGCTCTTGCTTGCTCGAGATCTTCTTCCAACTTGTGAGGTTAAGTTTCAACGGTATCTTATCTCCTACATCGAACACTAACGATCTCCTCCGTAAGTCCGCCTGCTTCTTCATTCGTCGAGAAGCTTTTCGAAGACTATCACTCACCTCATCTAACAACTCTTGTTTCTTCATCACGAACTTATACGCTGCAAGACACTTGCCACCTGTCATTTGTTGTGCAATCTCAGGTGGAATGAGAGGTTGTTGTCCTAAGATAATCTCAAAGGGACTCTTCTCTGTAGCAGAAGATCTATGCAAGTTATAACAAAATTGTGCAGTATCAATCAAACCTAACCAATGCGTTGACTTGAATTTACATATTGCCTCAAGTACTCCTCTAATAGACCATTAATCCTCTCTATTTGGCCATTCATTTGTGGGTAATTTGCCACTAAAAACTTTAAATCACAACCCATCATATTGAAAAATGACATCCAGAATCAGCCTATAAATCTAACGTCTTGGTTACTCACAATGTCCATAGGGACTCTGAATTACTTCACCACATTCTTATAAAACAACTATGCCACAATAGTCGAGTGACACAATGTTGGTACTCACACAAAGATTCCATACTTGAAGAAACGATCTACAATCACCGTGATTGTTGCCATGTTGTCCACCTTTGGAAACCATCCAATGAAATCCATCGAAACTAACATCCATGGTCTTTCAAGAATGGATAGGGGTTATAGCAAACCGACTTCCTTCTTCCTCTCTGGCTTATCCAATTGACACATAAGGCACGTTTTAATATACACCTCAATGTCATTCTCCATATTTTTCCAATAATAAGAACGAGCTAGGAGCGTCATCATCCTCTGAATTCCAGGGTGACCAGCCCACTGTGAGTCGTGCCTCTTCTTTAACAGTTTTTTCCGCAAGCCACCAAAAACTCGACATGTATACTTGATTATTTATAGTCATCAACTGTCCATCATCATCAAGTCAAAACTTGCATACAACACCCTCCTTAACTTGTGAGATTAACTTATAATATGTGTTAATTCAGCTGCAGCTCTAATTTGTTCCAACAGGTTAGAATCCACCCTAATAGTGGAATATAGGGTCGCAGACACCTCTTTCTAACTGAAGGCATCTACTATGTTATTTTGCCTCCCTATTTTATGCTCTCATATGAAATCATATTCAACAAGGAACTTTTGCCATCGGGTTTTCTTCGTAGACAACTTCTTTAAGGTCCTGAAAAATGTGTTAGCAACATTGTTTGTTTGATCAACGAACCTAATTCCTGACAAATATACCCACCATGTCTCAAGGCAATGCACCAATATGAGTATCTCTTTCTCATGCTTCGAGTATCGCTACTCTGCACTGTTGAGCTTTTGACTCTTAACTGCTATAGGATGACCTTCGTCACATGCATCCGACTAATACCACTCTTGCTTTTTCTTCAGCAAGTCCGTCAATAATGTCATTTTTTTTGAGTATCCTACTATAAACCATTGTTATTAGTTTGCCAGTTTGAGAAAACTTCACAACTCTTGTACTATTGTGGGAACTTGACACTTAACTATTACCTTCACCTTCTTTACATCTATCCTGACCTGACCTTTGTTCACTAACTGACTCAAGAATCTGATCTTCGACTGTGAAAATTCATACTTTGCCATCTTCACCTAGAGCTTGTATTGCTTCAATCTCTCGAACAGTTTTCTTAAGTGCTCCACATGTTCTGTCATGTCTGTATTGTACACCACGATGCAGTCGAGATACATGACCACAAACTCATCAAGGAAGTTATACAACACATTGTTCACTAGGTTGCAAAATGTTGTAGGGGTGATAGTTAATCCGAACGACGTGATAAGAAATTCGTACAATCCATACCGAGTCACACAAGTTGTCTTCTGCTCATTGCCCTTATCTATTTGCACTTGTCAATACCCACTCTGATGATTTAGCTTCATGAAAACCGCAACCCTCCATAAACTGTCCATAAGGGAATAGGATATTTGTGTTTGGACTGTTACCTTGTTCAATGCTTAATCGTCTACGCACATCTGAAGTTTTTCATCTTCCTTGTTCTAAAACAGCATTGGAACACCATATAGGGCTTTAGATGGAACCTTGCCTCCAATAGTTCACTAAGTTGCTTATGAAGCTCCTTCAACTCTAATGGGGACATCCTATATAGCGCGCGTGTAGGTGGGATGATTCCAGAAACTAATTCGATCCTATGATCAATCTCTTGATGGGGGAAAAAGTCTTAGGCAACTCTTTCGACGTCATACCCTGAAACTCCCTCAACAAACTTGCAATGTCATCGGGGACTTCCACCACATGGTATGACTATGCAATTGAACTTGACACGCCAACTCCCTATGCCCACTGGGACATTGTATGCGTCTCTTGCCACTGCTTGTGCCTTAACTGTAGGGGTCTTCATCTTTGTTAGGGTCTTTTACACCTTAACTCCCAAATTATGCACCATCTTTTTTGCCATGAAAGAGTATGTCGTACTAGTATCTAGCATTACGGTTATCTCCTTCGCATTGACTTGCATTCTTGCGTACATTAACTTGTCAAAAGGATTAGACTCATTCTTAACTGCGTTCAACAAGGTGATCAAATTCATTGCAACTTTCGAATCTTCCTCTTCTTATTTGACAATCAGGGTTTCTCCTTCCTTGGACATTCTCTTTTAAAATGTGAACCGCTACATAGATAACAAGCAAGTTTGTCCTTCTTAAAGGACATCTCCCCACTCTTAAAGCTACCATGTTGCTTGCCTTTCTCCTTTAAATCTCTTTTATCGAAGTCTTTCTTCCTTTTCCCCTCACTCTTCTCTTGTTGAGCTAGGCCTTTGCCTTTAGAAAAATTTAAGGAGCCCGACTTAGTTTCCTTCATCACTCGAAAGTCCATCTAAGCATCAACAGTCGCGATTGCACTAATTACGTCCTTCATATTCTGCCTCCGCAAATCCATTTTTGCCCATGGTTGTAACCCAAGCAAAAAGTTGAGGTGCTTGTTCTCTCTTGATATATTATCAATACCAAGCATTAGAGAGCTAACATTTTTAATACTCTCTTATCGATCCATCTTGTTTTAGCTTCTTAAAGGCATCCCTCACGAGCCAAGAAATGTTCTTCGAAAAGAATTGATCCTTTAACTCATTCTTTATCTTTTCCCATGAGTTGATGGGAGTTTTACCCGCATTAATCTCTGAATAGGTCCTTGTTCTCCACCAAAGCTTGGTATCTCCATCCAAATATATGGCCATCACATTGACCATTTTAGCATCAGATAATTTGATAGCCACAAAGTATTGCTCTATATCCCACAAAAAGTTCTCGAGCTCCTTTGGATTCCAAACACCTTTAAAAACTTTGGGTTCCCACACCTTCACCATGGTCCTCTCGACACATCCACCCTCACGTGTTGCATAGCACACTTTAGGATCGTCATCTTGAACCTAGTTTCCTTTTGTGCCTTCATTAACTTTGTTATTTGATGCTGCAACTGTTGGATTAGTTTTGTCAACATTTTCATTCGGGTATTGTAGGAAGTGACCTCCTCTTCCCCTTGAGAAATTAGACCAATGAGTGCTTCCACTCTGTTGACACACTCCATCAAATTTCTGCCTCCTGCCACCTCAAACTATGGCTTCGATATCAATTGCTACAAAGGTTTTCTAAGCTCCAAACTTATGCCAGAAGTCGCGCCTACTCCTTTGCACAACAATCTCACTTATATTTTTTTAAGCAAGACTCAGCCTTCCCACGTAATCTTCGACCAGCAAGCTTGCTCTTGAACGTCTTATGACCTTTGTGGTGTTTAGCTCTGACACTCGCAAGAAAATTAAGAAAGCACTAAAATATTTAAAGACAACAATAAAAAAACGAAGGGGATACAAAAATAATGCTAACCTTTATTACTCCACTCAAAGTATGCAAAAAAAAGCTTTCTCAATCTCTGTGTGAGTAGCAAGACTCAAATAAGTTATATATATGGGCATTCAGGTTTGATGGTCAAGTTAGAATCCTAACAAAACTTAGCTACCGAATATCACATCTTATCTTATCAAATTATATCATTATCCAATAAGATGACATCCTCATCTAAATAGGACACTATCTGATAAGATTTTTCGACATCCCAACTAACAAAAAAAAAATTATACGTGATCTATCTATATCTACAAAGATGTTCATTATCTTCAGATGGTCCTCTCACATGGTCTTTATCTCTTAGAGCTAATGTTTACCCTTCGTGATCTTATCCGCTACATCATCTAAGATCTCTCAATGATTTCTATCTGTTGATGATGAATCATCCAAGTTAAAGCAATCATAACACACTTGTTCGATCCAATGCTTACCCATGTCAAGTCTATTAGTCATAGTCCGTTCATTTGAGCATACACTAAGTCCTTAATCTATCAAAAACTTAGCCTTAGCCATGTTAACTCGTACAAAGTCCGAAACTCTACCAAAACTTGCACTAAGCTTGATCTAACTGGCTAAGTTACCTTGGAGCTTTCACATGTAGTCACCATATGTGTGATCCAACTAACTTTTCACCCAAGACCCATTTTCATCTAGTTGTGAAATATCTTTATGTACTAAGAGATTAGCAATGAGTGGTAATTGAGATAATTTTTACATAAGAAGAAAAAAGTTTGATTGTATTAAAATCGATTGTTGAAATAAAATTTGAATTAATGTTTGAACATTTAATTTTAATTAGACTTAGTAATAATTTTAATAAAATCAATAATTTAAAATATATTTAATTAAATTGAAATTTTAGTTTTAAATTAAAAATTTAAAGGTTAAAAGTCCAAGCCAAGAATAATAGCTTATGAAATTGTCATTAATAGTATATGAAATTGTGAAATTGTTATCTAGAAAATATATTAAATGTTTATAATTTAGGTTTAGTAATTTCGGCATAGTTGGACTCAAAATTAATAGATTATGCCTAAATTGATAAAGTTTTAGGTTAGTTACGAACTTGAAGGTTAGCTTGAATTTTGATTCGATTGGTTCGAACTTCTTCATAAAATGATATTTATTTTATTTTATTTTTAAAATAGTATTATTTTGATATGTAAATTTAAGAAAATTAGGACTAAAACAATATTATTTTGAAAATTAAATTAAAATGATATCATTTTAAAGATATAGATTCAAGTTAGTCTTGAATTACCTATTAAAAGGTTAATTTCAAAATAACGTCATTTTAAAACAGTCCAAATGAATTTGAATGATCCTACTGCTTATTCAAGGATCAATTTGGACCAAACCAAAGTTGAATTATACTTGGCACATTTCCATCCTTATCCTACATATGCATGTACACAAAAATATAGGCATAACTCCAAATTACCGTAAGTACTAGAGATGACAATTAGGTCTGGGACCATCGGGACTAGAAATCAACAAGTTATGTCTGAATTGACTAGTATTGGGTTGGGCCTCAGGCCAACTTTTTGGTAAAAATCGAGCCTCGAGGTAGGCTGCTTAGGCCCGACCCCACCCTTACAAGTAAAATGATGTTGATTTGTTAAAACCGATGTCATTTTTGTATCTTTAATTTAAAAAAATTCAGCGGTTGAGTTGAGCTTGGGCTAAAACTAGACCTCCTATAGCCTAGTCAGTATTGCCATCCATAGTTAGCAATAGGTTGGTTTGAGTCAAACTCAATATGACTAATCAAGCATAGGACACACAGCTGGATCCGAGTCCAATTTGGACTGGATGGTCTGAAGTTCGATCAAGCCCAATGTGGCTTGATTTTTATTTAAAACTTACAAATCATTTTTCTTGAACTTTTTGAGTTTTGAATCAGTCTAAATCACTATTTTAAATTTCGTACTGTATCGGCTAAAAAACGGTACATAATTATGTTTAAAAATACAGGTCATAAATACTGGTCGGTATCAGCTAATTTCGTGAATTTTAAAAAATATGACTTTTTTGCAAAATTTTTAAAATATTTCAAAATTTTTTCCCTCCCACGTCCCCTCCCTCCCTTTTCAAACATTTTTTAATTAACTATTTATTTCAATTTTATTGTGATTTTCAATTTTATTTTAAAAATAAAATAATATTTTTATTACTCATAATAATTATACATTAAATAAAACTTTAAAATAAATTATTTTTAATTAAATTTATTCTAATATTTTATATAATATTTATTAATAAAGTCTTAATAAAAATTAGTTTATTTTTAAATAAATAATTTAAAATTTATTATTTATAAACTAATATTTATTTTTAAATATATTTTAATTATTAAATCAAAATTTATTTAAAATTTATATATTTTAAAAATGTAATAATTAATTTTACAAATTTAATTTAAATTAAGTTATTTACAATTTTATTAATAATTAATTTTAATTAATTTAATATGTAATATTAAATTAAAATTATTTAAATTCTTATTAATAATTAATATATTAAATAATATATTTAATTAATAATAAATTATACATATTTTTTTCACATTTTATTTCTAATTGATTGTTTTCTTATCATGTATGATGTTCATTGTTTTTTTTATTTGATGTTTTAATGTAATTATTGTTTATTATATTATAAAATTATAAAATTGCAATATTTCAAATACTTTATTTTTAATTTTATACTTGTATGATGATAATTGTCTTTTTCATATTAATTGTGGTTATTATTTATACGTGAAATATTTGAAAATTAATGTTATTTCATATTAATTATAGTTATTATTTATCGTTATGATTTTCGGAAACATAGTTGATGTAAACTTATAAATTATACAGAACAACTATACAATATGACAATGGACTATTTTACAATTTCTAAAAAATTTTAAGAACTATTTTATAAATTTAAAAAATTATCCGAAATAGTATCTAATACCGATATAATTTCGTACTAAAAGCTAATCTCATATCGAATGTGGTACAACATTCACAACATTAAACCGAAGACGAGCTTATTCAAAAGCCTACACTAAACGTCTTGCATTTCTAGAAACTTTCTTAATTTCCAGGCCGGGCTTACCAGGGCCTGGGAACTTGGCTATCAGAAGCTCATTCTGGAAGTCGACTCGCTTCAGGTCATCAACATTCTTTCCTCCTCCGGACGTATGCTAACTGAGGCTTTTGTCTTAATGCAAGATATCCGAGCGCTGCTGGATCGCGATTGGGAGGTGCAGCTTCAACATGTATACCGGGAAGGTAATCACACTGCGGATCGACTGGTAGCTGAAGCCCTGTACGTACCACCAGGAGTACACGTCCTTACTGACCCTCCGCCTAACTTAATGGCCTTTTTACAGCAAGATCGTAACAACTTTCTGTACCATCAGGGCTCAGTGCCTAACCGAATCTCCTTCACTCTTTTTTTGTTCTCCTTTCCCTTTTTATACAAAAAAAAGAAACTTTCTTAATTAAAATGCAAAAACATGCAGAAGTAAATAGAAGAAAGTAGAAATAGAATTCTTCAAGCACAAAATGAACTAAATTAAATTAAAGAAGAGGCCGTCGATTTATAATCTCTTTGGACGGGCGGAAAGGACGACGACGGCAACGATGAACGGCGGCCCTTACGGTTTCAGTGCGTACCCATTAGCTAACTCATCTTACCTTCAATTACCAACACCCACAAGCACTTAAATTGTGTATTGAAAAATCCCATTTCGATGCGCATCCGGTTACACGAGTTCTAAAAAGATTGAACTTTTGGTGATTTTCTTGTATGTAGACAATGCCCCGGTGACGAAGGTGTTTGTTATTGCTTCTTGTGTCTTCACCTTCTTCTTCGGGATCAGAGGCATGTCTAGCAAGCTTGGATTTTCTTATCAGGTTGTGTCTGGCCCTGCATTTTTATTATTTCCTTGTGAATAATTATATGTTTGGATTTATGGTTTAGTAAAGTTGGTTTCTTGGGCCATGATCTCAAATGGGTCTTCTTGCAATTTAGTGAATATACATGTTGTAGAGGAGTCTTTACTCAGGAGATGATGTTCCAACTTTTCGATTTCATATAAGATTCTGTGGACTCTTCAAACTAAGACTAATATGCTTCTTCCTGAATTCAATTTTCACTCCTCCAGGATATATTTAGGAGGCCACGTGTATGGAAGCTAATCACTTCAGTATTTGCCTTTTCTTCTACCCCGGAACTGATGTTTGGATTATATCTTCTATACTACTTCAGGGTTTTTGAGAGACAGATAGGATCTAACAAGTATTCAGTGAGTAGTTCTCTAGTTCATAATTCTTCCAACTTTTCTGGGATCTTGCAACCTTAAATTACTGGAATGAGATTCTGAAGCTTCAGGATTCTTGTAATTTTTCTACACTCGTTTTTACTTGAGGGAAACTTGGTTTCAAAATTTTAACTGCAATATTCGATTTGGTGTTTATTTTGTTATGTATTATTGACGAAGTATAGAGGAAATGCCAAAGTTTTAATATTAACTATCCTACTTATTATTTGTTTACTTTGTGATTTGACACCAACCACAATTCTGCAGGTTTTTATCTTGTTCTCTGTGATAGTATCACTGCTTTTTGAGTTCCTAGCTCTAGCTCTTCTTAAAGGTATGTAGTGTGTGCGGAGTTCCACTGAATGGAGTCTTCTAGACTTGCTATCTTTCATGAATGCACAATCAGCCATGTTGAATGGAAAACTGAATTCCATGCTGTAATGGTACCATCCTTTTTGTATTTAGTTGTACTTCATGTTCTTTGATGCATAAGGTGACTAATCACAACATATTTGTACGGATTAGAAAATATTTGAATCTCTTTGATGCTTTTCCTTGTGTTCACAATGGATTTGATATTAACTTCGAGCCAATTCTAATGGCTGATTGATGAACACAGTGGATTTGATATGAACTTCAAGCCAATTCTAATGGCCAATTGATGAAGTGATTCATTTTGAAGATAAGATCCAATAAGTTTTACGGGATGCCAATAGTAATCTGTTGCAGATACATCTTTTTTCACATTTATTTTCAACTTGTGTTCTGTCTTTTTTGTTTGGTTTATGGCTTCATTTATACCCTTTTGACTAGTCCAAGGGTTTCTGTTTAGTTTTCTATCTTCTTCTTCATTGTTTTACCTATATTGTTCCTTGGATAAATGAAATCAACACCGCCAATTAAGCTTATTCCGTACTTTTAAAAACTAGTTGTAAGATTTGTGTTTGAGAAGCATAATGTCCTCATGCTTTATCATTGGACATTCAATGTTTATTGAACGTTCAACACATGCCATTTTCAGGGCAATTTCTTGGAATTTATTAAAGCAAAATGCAAGTTAGTCAAACAATTTGGAGTCGGGTTTTACGTAAAGGAAATCTCAGTATTAGATTTCTGTCCAAAACAATCATTCGAGGGTGCTATATAGGAAAACGAGGGATGGAGCATTTTAGCATTGAAGTACTTTTTGTGTATATTTCCGTTAACCATGACGATGGTCATTGACATCTTTCTATTTGCAGATCCATCAGCAACCCTCACCTCCGGACCTTATGGTCTTATATTCGCTTCATTCATACCCTTTTACTTTGACATACCAGTATCAACAAGGCTTCGATTTTTTAACATAAACTTCTCTGACAAGTCTTTCATATATCTGGCTGGTCTTCAGGTAGAAATTGTGCCTTTTCTTTTCCTTTTTTCATATGCAGGTGCGGCTGTGTTTTTCATGTTGCATTTGGAGTTAGCTTTATTACATATTTCCTTTTCTTCTAGCATAAGCTAACTTTCTCATGTTGGTATTGTTTTGCAGCTTCTTTTGTCATCCTGGAAGAGATCTTTCTTGCCAGTGTTATGTGGTATCCTTGCCGGTTCCTTATATCGCTTGAATCTACTTCGCATTCGAAAGGCAAAGGTGACTTTCTATTGTCAGTTTTGTTTTGACAATTTTTTGATTCCGGATTCCCATACCTCAATCTAGTCATTGCATCCATTACCTGATTTTTGTGTCAGCATTTTTTTCCACTTATGAAAAGCTGGAGGCTTGCACACAAAACATATAAACAAGCAAGAGGTTTCGGCTTAAACAGGAATTGATTAGCCTTTCTCTTCATTAACTAAGAATATACAATTGTTCTGATTGGAATGAATACCATAATTTATTGTCAATATACATGGACGATTACTTGCATTTGATTATTTTTGTTCACCCTGCTGATCCATATTAAAGGCATTACTTTATACTCATCTAAGCTTGAATTTTACCGTCTTGTACCACAGTTCCCTGAGTTCTTAATCTCCTTCCTCCCACGATTTTCTTGGCCGGCCACAGGCAGTCCACGTGGAGCACCAGAGAGAAACTTGGTAGATAGAGCACCGACCTATACAGTTGGTCGGACAGAGGTGAGTGTCTTTGCTGAATATTTCTACTCCGTCATTCACACAGCAGTACTTGTAGTTCTATTTTCTGGATTGGTTTTTAACTTGCAGTAGCATTTGACTCGATATAGGATGTTGTTGTGTTGATCTTCTTTGCATTGATAAGTCTCATTTTCATTTCTTCCATTTCGTCGCAATTACTCTTTTCTTTTACCATGAACGTGACTGTTTTGGTGGACCAGCTCACTGCAGATTTCACTTTAATCATATGCATATATAGCTTCAATTTTTATTCCCCGTGTTAATTCCAGAGAGGTACTCCAACGGCTGCTATAACCATGGAGCCACCAGAGAGCTCGATTATGATGTTGGTTTCTATGGGATTCGATAGGAACTCAGCAAGACAAGCACTTGTGCAAGCTAGAAACGACATCAATACTGCATCCAACATCCTTCTTGAAGCACAATCTCACTGATCCTTGAAGGTAAACGCTGTGAAACTGAGATTTTTGTGTTTAATCAGGGGGATCATACCCATCTAATCTATACAGACCTGAAATCAAATTGCTGAAGCCAAGTTGGTAATTGGATTCCTGAATTTTCATCACTGCATCAAGTCGGCACCGTAGGTCGGGTACTGTATCAGTTTAGATGGGTTTTTCTGTTTTCATCTTCCCAGTTTCTTGTAGTTGTCAGTTCCAAGATTAGTACTATTGTATGGCTACAACCATAACTTAGGAGCTTGTACAATTGTTTAGACCATATTGGCATATCTGTACATTGAGATAACGTTAACTTATTCCATAATGTTAGCTGTTAGTGAGTACAAGAAAGTATCCAGAATACTTAATATGATCCGTAGGGACCTTTGGTTTATCAACATAGCATAGCATATGTGGATTAGAGGTTGCTCTGCACTTGTCTATATAATTCGGTCAGTTGATACCAAAGGTACAAAGAAGCAACAGATCTTCAATCCATCATCTGTAACTAAAACTAAACCCTGTGCTGATATGAACAAAATGTCATTCCGATACCCCTATGGCCGATTTACTATGGGAAACATGCAAGAATCCTAATGTGGGGAAGTAGAATGAAGAGATCAAGAAGTATAACTCCAGCTGAACAAAGGAAAGTTTGTAGTAAGATTTCAATGAATTGTAGTAACATAGAGGGGATACATCATTCCTCACCAAACCAATCCATTCTAACGTGTAATCAAGCAAATAAGTAGAGTTACTCAAGCTACCAAATATCAGAAACTGCAAGGGAAAATCTACGCCAGGCATCAGCTCTTCTCAAGAGATGTTTCGACACAAGTGCAGTACTAGAGAAAAGCTGTGAAGGCACCCAGATTGTACAACCGCAGTTTACCTTTCAACTGACTACATGTCTTACTAGGAATACCGCAAATTTCTGTAGTAGGATAATAAGCCGAACCGGCCGAGGTATGCTAGACATAGCTGATATCCACTCGACTTTTATGGAGTTGGAAGGCTGGGGTGATCCAGCTTCCGCAACTGCATTGGATACCTGACCAATTGAAGTAACCCAAGCGAGCTTCACAATGAGCACAGGACAGTTTTCCTTCCATCGCACCCTCCTCAACTACATGACGATCACAGTTTGAAGTCGGTATTATTTCAAAGTTTTTGCTGATATATGTACTGAAAAATGGTTACTTGCCTACGGTTCAGTTTCATCTATCCAACAAATTACACGCAAATCCAAGGGCACAAGAACTGCAAGTATGTATACATGTAAGTACCTGCAGTCATCCACCGCAAAGGCTCAACAAAGATTGAAGAACATTCAGAGTCATCTGATTTCTTGAATGGGTTGCCACTTGTCCGCTTGTACCATCCGAAGGAAGTCTCACCCTCCCCTGGCATGTGATCCACAACATGCTCCTGCAATGCAACAACTCTTCGGCATTTCTTGCAACGATATGCGGGAATTCCCTTCCTTCCCGCATTCGGAGATGCTTCCACATCACAGGAAATGTCTAACGGAACACCAGGATCAGCTCCAAATTTAGAACTGTCAATCTTCTCTCCACGGTTATAAGAATCACCTGAAAACATTAACCAAAATGCTTTCTATAAATGGCAGTCATGAATCAACCACAACAGTTGTTTCCTATAAACACAACAGGAAAATCAAAAGACAAAATAGTATGTAGAACATATAGAATGGGATGTGATTCTGTATAGGATGTCAATAGTGCTTAGGTCTCAACTCCTTATTTTAGACGCCCGCAAGCATACAGAACGATTCTGCTCATAAAATAAGTTTTTAGTAGCCACTAAAATATGGTAAGCATTACAGCCATAAGCTAATGTTCACCAATTAAAAGGACTGCTACAGAGACAAAGCGTGTCAAGGAAAAGGAACTAGAGCACGCATCTAAATATGTATCAGATGCAAAATTATAACCATGGATATGGAGAGAGGGAGTTACATACCCAATACTTTGAGGCGAAATCGTTTGTAAATGAGATTTCTACGATCAACCTTGAAACTCATTTCCTCAAACATTTTCAACTGCAAGGGAAAATTTTCTATAAAATTGACAATGGTCCATGGAACAAGTACCTCAGAATTACCATACAAGGACGGGAATGGATAATTATTAGCTTAATCGAAGTGCCATTGTCTCATATCACCTGATCAAGGAAGCCATCATTCGGGCAAACGAACTCACAGCTTTGTTTTAGTGATTCAATGGCATCTAGATGAAAGCATCCAAAGAAGAGAGCAAAAGCGAAATAAAAGGGTAAAAGTCAAAACAAGAAGTCGGATAAATGAATATCTTCTGTTTTGAGAGACATCAAAATAAAGAACCACCAAGACATTCACTCTGAAAACGATAACATGTAGATACCTCGTACCTATTTGTTCATTCAAACACAAAATGATACAGGGAGAAAAGAAAATATATTTTTGTTCAAACCTTCTACAGGCAGCTGTTCTGTTCGCATCAAGTATGCTGTAATGATAGCTGCACTGCAACGAACACATGCAAAGAAGGGAATAAACCCTTAGGATTTCACAATTCAAATAACTGGAAAAGCTATTACATAGAAGGCCTGCTGTGGGCAATTTCTGAAACATATCAGCTGAGTACAAAGTAACAAGCAGTTTCTCTGCGATGTACCTTTCTGCTACAGTACAGCTAATGCTAAGAAGAACATTACTTTGTAAACAGCTCATGAAAATGAACAATAGCTCAGCAGTCAGCACCCAAATGACTAAATATGAATCATATGAACTAGAGTTAGCCTTAGTTACAGTCCTGCACGTCTCTTCTTTTCAATATTCATCCCAACACTAACTCGAGGAGAAGTTAAAGGACCAACGAACTCTCAAAGCCAAATGTGGTCCTTGATAATAAGTACAAAAGAAATAAAGAAAACTCCGATAGAATCTTTGAGATTCTATAAGAAACTAGAAGGGACAATAAAACAGAATTCTTCCCAAAATAATCAACCAATGAATTGATCACATGGAAATGCTGGAAAGATTTTACATTAAAACATTCAAGTAAAGTAAATGAAAATAATACCTTCTTGAGACACCAGCAAAGCAATGCACTAAAACTGATCCCTCTTTACGACCCCGATCAATAAAGTCAATACAGACATCCAAATAATCCAACAAATTCTCACTTTCCATGTCCCTAATTGGTACGGCCATTCTCACCAGCTTCAAATCTTTTCCTGCATACTCCAACAGGTACACAAGTTTATCGGGTGACAAACAACTCTTTGACCCATCGCCCAAATCTTCCTCAGAAGCAGAACCGTGAGATCCACCACCATACACCTTCTTGATCTCCTTTGCTGGTATGGTAAGACCACTCCGCCACTCCGAAAAGAAAGATATAGATGCAGAGCTCAAGACAGACAGCATATGAGTTATGTCAGTGCTTCCATTCTGTAAAATCCCCGCTGCATCACTAATGTTGCCAATGAATAAATTCTCTCTGACAAGGTAAGGCATCACAACCCTCAAAACCGGCAATCAACTTCACTCCTTTAAATTTTTTTCCCCTGCAAAATAAACTACAACGTAACATCTCCATTTTGCACAATCATAACAAAGATCTAAGCTTCTTTCCCATTATTGATCAACAGAAACCTTACTTTTAGCACTCTTCCAAATCACGATCGCTTATCCAGAAGTCGAAAACTATAACTACATCCACCACTAACATAAACACGGTGTCACTTCAAAACAAATCACTGAGCTTTCTCAAGTTCATACATTTGACACGGAAAATTAGCTATGAAACACACTGTTTGGCAGCTGAGAAAACGAGTTGTAACCTAATATTCGCCTACGTATACAAACTGATGAAAAATCTAAATCCATAAAAACAATCAAAAGCAATTCTTCACTAAAACTTAAACACAGAACTGCGAAATCACTGTCTCATTAAACAAACCAAAGAATCGAGGGAATTTCGTGAGCCGAAAACCTCCGCACCTGAAATGGAGACAAGAATATTCCGGCGCCGGTGGAATCTTCGTCGGCGACTTTAATAGATTCCGTTTTTCTCTGTTCTTTATCGTAGTTCTGTTGGTCGAGGTTTCAAGAGTTGGCCATCTATATATAATAATTATATATTACATGCAATAATAATTAAGGCTACTTTACACGTGCGGATAAGGATGCTGACACGCGTGAATTAGTTCCGACGTGGCCATTGGTGGCGTTCTGAGTCAGAATAGGTGGGACCCAACGGAAAACTTTCTGTGAAGACGAGATGATGAAGCGGAAAGAGCAGAGCAGGGCATATGTTGGGTCTGATCGGCGGGTAAAAGTGGTGGTTCGATTACGTCGGACCGTCGTGCTATGCGGGCTCGCGCGACACCAGCTCGTTATCCTTCCACTGTTGGAAGCGGAAGGTGAACGCTGCTCTGTAAAACCAGCCTCACGCGGTGTCCTTCAACTCTAGGACCCTGACAACCCAAGCTTACGCTCGAATCGCAAAGGTCAACTTCTAACTTGGAACGGGCAAGCCAGTAGAAAATCACGTCAAACCCCAGCCACTCGATCCAACGTAAAGTCCCACCACAACATAGCCCCCACTTGGGTTATAAGCCAACGTAACCAGGCTCGGCGGGGCAGGCGCCTTGATGGGCGGTTTAAAAACACTGTTATCTATCTGTTTACTTGCGATGTGGTGTGGTTTAATGCCACGTAGAAGAATCTATTAAATCCTTTTGCAGCTTGTAGTTGAAACATGACAAAGCCAAAGCTATGCTCGTGTGATGATATGGTCTTATAACAACCTGAATTTGCAAGAATTCGAAGTTCTTTCAAGGTTGTAGGCTAATTAAGTTTGAAACAAAATCTACATTCTCTTCTGTTCATGATGCTTCTTGGTAAATGTCCAAATTCCGAGGTTTTATCAGTAGTAACAACTACGCAAGTTGTTTCTTTTCTTTTACTTTTCCTCTCTGTTCTGGGAAGAAGAAAGGAGTATGCATTATCTTCATCAATGTGAACCATGATCATTTTCTAACGTGCAAATCTTAATTGACAAAGAGCAAAGAATCAGAATCATCTCTTCCCTTAAACAAAGATTTCTTCTGCAACAATATTCCGTACATTACCGGTCAAAACACATATAAAAGACTGCACTCTAATGAAAGCAACAATTTACATCAGAATACTATAAGCCCCTCCAGTACAATGAATCCCGTGATGAGGCTACGATCTTGCACTGCTAAGACTAAATATACAACTGTATGCTCGTGTATGCAAGAATTGTAGGCCTGGTGAGAAAGAATTGGCCGGCTGCAGAAAAAACTGAAGGAATTCTCTGAAACAGGATGTTATCTCCGGTCTTCGCCCATCGTATAAATAGGTTTTTGCCATGTCTTGGTGTTCTTCTTTGGGTCATCCGTGAGGCTGAGATCCATATCATCTTCCTTGAATGTTCTAATGAATGTTTTGGCACCCATCATTATAAGCCTCTCAATCATGAATAGTTGGTAATTGTTCTCAATCAAAGGATCCAAGATCTTGCTGTAGTTGGCTGCATATGCTAATTTATATCTGCAGACATATTAGCAAAACTTACATCAGCTTTACCTGCGCAGAAGAATTAGAACCTCACTGAAAATCATATTTCCACCAACCAAATGGGACAATACAGAAAATAGTTTCATATATTGGCATATAGAAAAAGTTACAGATTGAACTTATTGTTGCTGTTCCAACTCTGATTTATACTTGCCATACTGAACTATTGTCAACTGCAACATGCATTTTTCATTTCCAAGAAATCAAAACTACAGAAATTACATAAATTATTTCTCAGCACTACTCTTACCAATTCCCAAATCATTTGAGGCTTTTGTGTTTGTAATACAACTTACACATATGCCATACAGATAATAAAAGCAGATTGACATTTGAAACCAGCAGTACTGTTAGTAGCTCTAGTTCATGAATTCTTAGAAGAGCTTGAGATGGTTTACCTAACAGAGAGAGGGGAGAAAAAATCAGGTGTCTTTTCGTTTGAAGCTATAAAAATAGTTCGGCCAGCCGGAACCCATTTTTCAATTCGGTGGAGTATAAACTCTGGACGTGTATCCCTGTCCAGATGTGGATGTAGGCTCCGAGCAACCCCAAACCTATCCTTTCTGGTTTTAATTTTATCCCCTCGACGAACATGGATAGCATCGTAATCACCAAGGAGTGCCTTAATCTGTTACACATGAAAGCATAACCTGATCAATAAGAGGAAAGCGCAACTGGAAGAGCTTTGCAGCAATTGGAGCAATATCAACAGAAACCGCTCAAAATCGAATGGCAGTAACTATGCCACAAACCAAAAGTTTCCCCTTGCTAATTGCAATTCCGTTAATTGTTCCAGACCGATTACTCTATGTGGTTCGAATAAAGCTCTCAAAGATCAAATCAATCCTTTAATCATCAATATAGCATTATCCACACCTTTTCTGCTGCAGTTCTTAATTTCTCTGCTGCCATTGAAGGAAGAAATGAATATGGCAGCATGATTGCACTGCGGTTGTTTCGGTCCTTGCATTCCATGAACCTGTCACAATTAATAAAAAGACCTAAAGCTGTTGAAAATTACAAATCTGAACAGGAAGTACTAACAAGGATCCATGACTATAAGCAGGTAACGAAATAGAGGATCATAATGATGAGTTTTTCTCCTGCATTTCATTCTCCCCCTACCTATTTCACTGTGTGTATTGGAGCAATTAACAATGAATATGAAAACCTATCTTCTGATAATTAAACCCATTGGACGTGGACAATTATGTGATCCTTTTCATCAATGACAATACCAATGATATGACATGTTCTCTTAACCACTTGAAAACACAAAAGAACACCCACAGTTTTGGAAAGGTATGCCAGCCGGTCCAATGAAAATCCCAGCAACTATGCTTACAACCAAGCATCAATAATGATACTCAAATCGGTGGAGAAGTTTATATATCATCTCATGTATACTGAGTTGCACAATATGCAAATCATCAATCTTAAAAACCATAGTCCCAGGATATTTTGCCCACGTCCCCCATTCTGAAATTCAGTTCGCACAAGATATCACTGAAGTACCAAGAAGAAGGTAAAGAGAAGCAACAAGAAGATGAATTTAAGTACCATGACAGAGGGCTTGCCGTTCGATTAATAAGTAAAAGATTTGAGTAGTAACTATCGTGTTTGAGGTTAAACCGACTAACTTCTTCAACGTGGGCGACCCCTCTAGCTCCCAACTTCATACTTGTAGTTAGCACTTGATGCCAAATTTCCGAATTATCCAAAATTACAGGTACAGTTTCTGATATGAGGTCAGTATCATACAAAGATTCCATGGCACATGAGCTTCCGGCCCACCTTAAAAACAGAACGCAAAAATTAGAACCAAAATACCTTTTCTAGCTTTCTAAATGTACTTTATCTCTTGTATTCAATAATAACTACGACAGATACCCAATAATAGATACCTTTCCTCTGAAGTTGCATTATCAGAATGATGAAGTATCCCCTTCTTATTATGTATTGGATTGATGCACATAGCAAAAGGCATCACGAATGTCCTGTAACAAGATTAATCATTGAAAAAGGAACTGACAAAAACATATCCAACTAGTGAACTTAAAATCACTGTCACAAATTGAGATAGTGAGTTGTATCAGATCAATGTAAAACGCATATCAATGGAATAACAATGTCTAAAACACTCAAATTAGAAGAATAACATCAAGGTGACAGATACTTGAAAGCTCTACCACAGATCCATATAAAGCTATGCTGATTCAAGTTTAGTTTATCTAGCACTAGGCAGATCCTACCCACCAGACGGAAAGAAAAAGAACAGGGGAACGACGCAGCTAAGCAAAACATTACCCAGATGTCATAAATTTGCTCACTAGAAAAGAAAAGGTCACGAAATGTCATCAATAATCGCAATTGTCATATCTGGAGAAATCATTATGATCTCCCTAACACAACAGCAACAGGTGAAAATGCAAACCTTACGTCTATAACCAATTTTAGAATAGTTATAATCAGGATTACTTTTTTTTTCGTTTCCCACATTTTCCCAGTATCCAAACAAAAACGAACAATGCTCTGATCCAAGATCCACTAAAGCCACTTTAAAAATATGCATGCAAAAAGGGTAAAATAAAATTCCCATACTTAGACAGCTTCCACAGATTACCCAGCACTCAAACAGAGTCGTTAACTCATGATCAAAAAAATCAATCAAAACCCACAAAAGCAAGCAACTTATGAACACAAAAAAATAAAAGCCAAAACTTACCTATTCAAAAACATAGCTTCTTCAAGAGCGCAGCGAAGGCTAGACTCTTGGTGACCCAAACCTTCGCAGGACTTACAGTGCTTGCCAGGACAGTCAATTCTGTCCCCCCAGTACAAGTACTTCTCATGAATGGTGTGTACTTTTCTATTGAGTTTGCCGGGTCTCATCAAGTCTTTAATGGTCACTATAGAGGATGGGAAAGAGAACCCATTCGTGGAAATTACAGAGGAAATAAGGTAAAGCAATGCAATGGCAGCTACACAGATCACAAAAATGAAGATTGGGAATCTAGGTTTTGGCTTAGGTCTAAAGGGTTTGTGTATGGTCGCCATTGAAGTAGCGGAACGAGAGATTGCATAGAAAATTTAGAGAAAGTTTGCGCCTTTCGATACTTTTCCCCCAACCAGAGCTCACCGTCTCTGTTTTTCCTTTCAACAACATCAAAGTGGTTGTAAGTTTCAACCGTAAATGAGATAAAATTTAAATATTTAATCAAGAAGATAAAAAATAAATAAATTGATTGAAATAGCAAGTGTTATTATTAGTCTTATTTTTATTTCTATTTCTATTTTTATTTTTATTGATACTGTTATTTTTATATATTAGTTATTTTTATTTTACTTTATTTTCTCCTTCTCCTTGTTATTATTATTTTTTCCTTTTCTTTTTTTTGTTTTTAGTTATTTTTATTCTAATTTTACTTTTGTTTATCATTTTTATTTATTTTTTCTTTTTCTTTTTATCATTCGATCATTTGGAATCAATCTCCCTATTCGTTTTAATTTTAAATTTAAAAAAACTTAGAATTAAATAATTTAATTTTTAAAAATTTTAAAAATAACATATGCCAAGTATTTTAACTTCTTTTATCTTTTTAATAGTTAACCATCCTCCTATCATATGGTTTATTTGGTAGATGGTAGTTAATTATCTAAACCTAATTTTTTTATTTCAGGTTTAAAATTAAACTCAAATTTGCACATTTGAATTCGACTAGGCTTAAAAAAATTGGTCATATCGAACTAAAGTTAACACATGAAAATAAATTTAATTCTAACCCGAACTCGAACTCAATTTTTGTTTTAACTCAAGCTTAAGATTTTAGGGAGGTTTTTGGCATTCTTTCTTAGTACCATTGCAATGAAACTCCAAATTAAAACATGAGCTAGTTACTAATTAAGATCAATAAATGAGAAGGTAGATTAAGAAAACTTACTTTTCCATGAGCTCATCATAGCTCAAGCAAAATGCTTGTAGATTCTTGAATTTTAGCTTCTTCCCACTTTTCTCTTTTTTAATTTCTCAGGGGAAGGTAAAAGTGCAGAGTAAAGAATCTGATTTGTAGCACATTAAGAACTTATTAGAAAACTTAGTGCAAGGGGTACAGAGGGAGGAGTTTCACAAAAACCTCACAGGTTCTTCACTGATTCTAAATACAGTCTATCCTCATCTGTACAATCCTCCAAATCACAGTAGGAGAAGAAGTAAAGGAAAAAACTTTATATCAGGAAAATGAGATAAGAAGAAGAAGGAAAAAAAAAGGGCCAGACTATGGTGAAAGACAAAGGAAAAGCATACTTTGTGGCTTAATCACTAAGAACTACCACAATGGCTCACATTTCAGAATGCAGCAACATTTGCTTTTGATCAAGAGACAGACAGAATCAGGCTTGCTACATGTTGAATTACGCTTGCCGGTCGATCTTGTCTTGCAGTGCTCCGATTCGAGATTGTTGGAACAAGGAGAGGAAGAAAAATATAGTGTGTATGACGGATTTTCATGTCAAGCCTTGTGGAAGTTGCGAGAAGAAACTCCATGAAGTAGTCTGACAAAACCCAGGAAGCTTAGCTTCCCATCAGAATGTCTAATCCAATCTTGGAGGACCACATGAACTGGTACTGATGGGCTAAGTCCAAGTTCCTGAAAACACAGAGCAAGAGAAGATTTAAGTTAATGTAATATAACCTAACAAGTTTATCTCAATGTTTGATATTGGTTTTGCTTGATCATTGTTCTTCTAAAAGCGTTCTTTCTCCATTCAATGGATACCCATTTTTCCAAGTACCAGCATGCATGCATTGACATTGTTGAAGCTTACTAACATTGTTTCCTTACTTCAACATGTCTTGTACAAGACAAGACAACTTTTTTCTGCACTCAAACTTCAACTCCAAAATCAATGGCAATCCTCAGGTTCAAATGACAGCCATGTTGCATTACCGAAATGGTGTATGGACAGCAAAATCATGCCTTCGATCCCGTGCACCTTCAAAGACTTTTTGTTCATAACAGTTGATTCCCACAATCAACCAAGTTGTATAGATGAACCAAGAATTCCAAGGCCAGACTTGATTGAACTTTTAACGGATTATTTAGTTACAAACAATGAAATTTTGCATCAAAATGATTTGCCTATTCAATCCTCAGAGCATTCGTTCGTTATCAAGGAAAAAGGATCAGGTCAAATGAGATCAATGCACAATGAACACTGCAAGATGCACCTTTCGTTTTTCCTACTCAATTCATGGTAACTCCTTATCAACACTGTCTGATGTTATAACTATCCAAAAGCTAGGCAGAAAAAAAGTTCAGTCTGAACAAGCAAAAAACTTACGGAGACAAGGATCTCAAAATTGATCTCCTAGGCAAACCCTCAGGTAAATTTGATTCCTTTGTCAAGTACACCACAAAACCATCATCATTACCATCACCATTGTGATACCTTCCAACAGAACAATCAGCCTAGAAAATACAAGTCACCTAATCCTTTGTCTGTTACAAAACTGGCCTCAGCTGGACTGCTAGAGAAAACTATGATGTTTCAATCCTATGTCCAAATTATCACAAATTTTCTTCAGACCCTTCAAGGAGAATGCCACTGCCTATAAGTGGATGGTTCCCATGTAAGAAGAAAAAGAGTCTATAGCTTGAGCAGTTTTAAACTAGCAATACAGTAATGTGTCCTGTACTTTAATTTTGTTATATAAAGGTCAATTGAAAAGGCAGCACTGTATTTTAATTGAATTAGCTACAAAGTGCATGTATTAAGTGTGCGTCATATGTGTTAGAGCGAACGAGAGAGAGTGAAAGAGAACATACCGAGGCAAGTTCCTCAATCATGATGGGTCTGTTTCCGTCCTTTTCAAAGAACTCATAAGCATGGCGAGCATGTTGCTCCCAACATTCTGTTCCTTCCAGTTGATGCACACTTACAGCAGCTGCACAAAATTCTTCAAAATCCAACTTTCTATACTGAACAGAATTAATCTGCAACATACAAGGGTAGACAATTAGCCACCATATCAAGGATATAACAAGCTAGATAAAGTATCAAAACCAGAGTCATTGTATTAAAGATGACCAATAACCTTTAACATTACCATGTTTGCATAGTCAAGTACCCTTGAATCCTTCATAGCATCAGTAGAGTGCCTTATTACTGCCTACTAATTGCAACATTATTCAGAGTCAAATGATGAAGCATAGAAGATTGCACAGATTGACAAGAATAGTCCAAGAGATGCCAAAGTAAAAAACAGCATACCGTCTTAAAGTTCTGCATAGAAACAAAACCATTTTTACTAGGTCCCAACAAGTTGAATTGGTCCCGGAGGTACGCTAGCTGAGATACACTTAAAGTCTTCGCCAAAGCCTGTCACACCAACAATGCATTATGACTCAAATCTCACAGAATAATATCAAACACTTGAACCAAGGACATTTTGCAAGAAAGCTACCAAACATATAGCAGTTCCACTGGCATCAAATTTTACAATTGTGATGCAAAATATTCAATACTACTAAGATTCAGTTATGTATTCTTCATTTTATGTGGACACTTTTTGCTTATTCCTCAACAAAAAAGAGATCAAATAATGGCTTAGGAATTTGAGGCAAAGCTGTCAAATTTCAAAACTGTGTCTAGAATAAACTGAAGTTACAAGGAAGAATTCCCAAGATAATGGTGACCAGCAAAATGTTCATGTATGACCTATCAATGAGAAAAACGTGTTCTTACTCCCAACGCGGATTTCCGGAGAGAAGATGAGCATATATAAGCCTTTACAAGCCTATATACCACCATATCCAATGGAATCTTCATGTCATGATGATTGGCCAGCCACGGATGACCTAATAATAATTAACAAAGGCACTGATCATCACAAGAATATTCAAATCATATTCCATAAACCGAAAGTTGGATAACTAAAGAAAGATCTTGTAATATTTACAGGGTTTCAACAACTTACTTAGTGCCTGAGCAGCTGTTAGTCTCTTTCGGAAGTCCTTATTCAACAATCTTTTCACAAAGTCTATAGCTTCAGGGGATAAAGAAGGCCAAGGTGTTTCATCAAAGGTAGGATCGGCTTTTAGGACCGCCCGAAAGATTCCAGATTCTGTACGGGCCCAAAATGGCCGGCTACCACATAGAAGAATGTAAGCAATTACACCAATACTCCACATGTCAGCTTCAGTACCATATGATCTGTGTAGAACTTCAGGAGCTACATAGTATGCACTTCCCACAATGTCATTTAATCTCTCATCTGCAAATGGAGCAATGGTCAAACTCATTTTTCAACTGTGGAAAATGAAGAATAAGAAAAGAAAAGCACCTTATGCAGCTTTACCTGGTTTTACATAGTCAGAGAGCCCAAAATCAATAGCCTTCAATGGGGAATTATCTTCCTTAGAAGTGAAAAGGAAATTCTGTAGTAACAGATACCACATTATTATATGCCAATGTCTGAACTCAAACATGGAATATAATCACTATCCAAATCAATGACATATTTTAAATGTTGCAAACAACATTGCCAAAATTTGTTTGGAACTATTTGAGCAAACAACATTCTCTCTCTCCAAAACTTATCATAATTCTACTATTACCAGTTCCTTGCCTTCTGCATATTTATTTGATATCTTTATTTGGAACTATTTGAGCAGTTAACAGTCACAACCCCATTATTATTCTAGTTCTGAAAAATAAAGGAAAACAAACTCTGTCAAGACCACCGTTAGTATATATTAGCAGAACGGCAATTGCAGAGAAATAATATACAGAAAGACAACTCATATCAGCAATAAAGACGATATTTTTATGATGTGAAACAACACTAAGACTCGGTCCAACCAGTGAACATGAAACTGGACCACTCTACATTCCTAAAGACATACCATTCCTTGATGTCTCAAGCCAGTGATTTCAATTTTAGTCTAATCGTAGGTCTTTGCCGCATTTTACATGGAAAACGAAGCAGAAAAGAGCTTTCCTTCTTCTTCTTTTTTTTTCTCTTTAAGATTACAGAATGTAGATGGCAATTTTCTTCTGACGTATGTATATAAAACGTAGATGATCGAGTAAACACTATAAAAGGAAAGGTACAACAGTACAGGCAAGCAGATATTACTTGATTAATAGTCATTTACCTCTGGTTTCAAGTCACGATGAACCACACCTTGGAGATGACAGTAGGCAACGACGTTGAGAATCTGAACCAGAACTGTCTTTGCATCTTCTTCTGAATACTTTCCTCCCCTATAAGTACAAATAGAAGTTCAGCCAATTACCAATCTCATAGCATAAGCAACAAATATATACTACAAAAGCAACTATCTGTAAGAGAACTGTACCTTGAAAGTATCCTGTCCAGTAACTCACCACCTTTGCACAACCTAAAAGACAAAATATACAGATGGGTAAGCTCCAATAACCTAGATTATATTCTCAACTTCATAACATGCTCCTTTATGTCCAGTTCAGTCTTATAAGCCTAAAACTCCATATCAGTAACCACTCGCCAGCCAAACGAAAATGCTTGATGATGAGAATTCTTAGGACATTATTGCCATGCACAGCTAGTTGCCATCGTAAAATTTTTGGATGTTATCACTAAGAAGCAGAAAAAACAAAGTTAACTGAAGTCTTTGATGAATTAGTATAAGAACTTTTCTCTAATTATAAAATTAAACAAGAAGGCAGTAATATGTACTTTAAGGAGAACATGGTGCAACCCAAACTTACTCCATCACGATGTAGACATTTTCATCATCTTCATAGGCATCGTAAAATTGTACCAAGTTCTTATGCCCTGTTAAAGCATGTAGGATCTTCACTTCTCGTCTCACATCTTCTATCGCAATTGATGTTGTCATCTGCAAAGAATCACCAATGACCACTAGATCAAAACAAAGTCCTCTTTTTCAAAGTCTACTAGAAGGGGAAAAGTGCTGGTATTTGCAACGTCAAACCTAAAAGCACAACAAAACTAGAGTCCACTTAACATTCTCTTCAAAATGGAGAATCTTAAGATATCCTGCATCAGAAGTCAATTAAGATGAAACCTTCATCACTTATGTTCTGTGATCAACTAGAACCTAGACATTAACATCTAGTTCTCTGACCAACTACAAGTCCAGAGGCTTAGCATGGGAATAGATTGTCCTGAAAAATGAGAATCCAATGCAAATCTAGCGGCCCACCAGTTAAGGCCGATGTCAACTTAAATTAAACCACAGTTTGAACAATATCATTTCACAGGATCACAGACAACCAATGACAAAAACTAGTGATATCCATAATCTTTCAGTCAAGTGACAGATGAGACACAGGTCAAGGTTATTACAAATGGTGACTAATAAGGCCATCAGTCCTAACACGTACAAATTCACAAAAATTGCAGCGCGAGGATGAAAATTAAATGATCAGAGGCAAAAAGGAGCTAAGAATAAACCTTAGATTTTGGAATAACTTTCACAGCCATATCTTGACCTTTCAAGCTTCCCTTTTTGGCTTTGGCAGAGCAGGTATACCCAAAATGACCACGACCAACCTCTTCACCAAGCTCATAATGGCTCGAGAACTGCTTTGAGAAGCCGAAGTTTTTGTCCAAAGCAATATCAGTCTCACTTCCCTCAGGGATCGAGGCCTCGTTGGGCTTAACAGAGCCGTGTCTTCGTGCAAGCAATGCGCGAATATGTTTTGCTGGAGAAGGTGGTGGAAAAGGCCTCTTGAAAATGCGCAAAGGTGTGGAGCTTACACTGGACACCGCAGGTGAGTTCTTAAAGAGGCTTGGCAGAGGACTTGGACTGTAAAAAGGGAAACTGGAGGTTTTGCTGGTGCGTGAATTCGGCGCCTGTGCTTCAGTTTCAATAGAGAGTGCTTGGTTGTTAGAGAGGTCTTGTTGATGCTCAATTGGCCTTGCATGACAGAGTCCCATGGAAACTCAAACAAACTGGAACAGAGAATTAAAGAAGTCTGTGGTAAATAAAGAAAGCTTATGTCTTTGATCAAGCAAATAAGAGAAAAAGCAAAAAGCTTTAGACCATTTGGTAGGAATTAACAAATAAAGTGAAACTGAGACACCGAATTCCAGGAACCGTAGCTGCAGAGGAATTTACACAGAAAATGTACAGGAAGGCTCAAGAACAAACTTTAGACTCTGATCAAGACAAACAGCATGTAAAATGAAGAATTCCACACCATGTGAAACTAACAAAGTTAGAAATTGAAGCAGAAGAAACACAAAGACTCGATCTTTCAAGTCCTGACTAAAAGCTTGAGTAAAAGAACATAATTTCACAGTTTGATAAAAAGGAATCAAGAATTTTGAGCACTGAACATCCAAGACCTTCAATCTCCAGCTAATATGAGATTGAAAAAGCTACCAAATTTAAAACAAATTCACAAAAAGTGAAGGACATACAAAGGGGTTGGACTTTACTTATCAAACAAACAAATGATTCAAGAGAAAGAAAGACAAAAGAATAAACAAGAAGCAGGTTACAGGAGAAGCATAAGAAGAGAAATGGATGAACAAAAGTAAGAAAATCACAAGAAAAAAATTTGATTCCAAGAAGGGAAAGGAAGAAGATAGAGAAAGAGAGAGGGGTGGTGGTGGCAAAAGCACAGGAAAAGTGAGGAAAAGATGCTTAGCAGAGGCTGCAAGAAAAGGAAAAAAGAAAAGAGAGAATAAGGCTTCTTTTCCTTGCTTTTCCTCAATCTTTCTTTTCCTTTTTTTCTTTCTCCTTCCTTTGAAGTTTTGTTAATGCTTAATGGGTATGTTCAGAGCTTCTGCATTGAAATATCAGTTTGTTTGATGGAGAAGAATTGGAAATTTGTGGGATTGATTGTCTTTCTCTTTAAAATAATAATGGAAGTGGGGTTGGAGCTTGGATCCTTCCAGCCTGTCTTTATTCATCCCAAAAAAGAAAAAAGGAAAACATGAAAGATTGTGAACTTAGCTTCTGCAAAACTTTGATTAATGTGTATAAACATATATGTGGTATTCAGATTAGAAGTATGTTATGCTTGAGAAACTTGAGTTCAGTTACCATTTTCTTTATTTGCTCCCACCTTTGACCTACTTTTGTTGGGTTTTGAGAATTGAGAGATTTTGTCCTCTTTCCTTTTGCCTTTTCTACTTTTTTTAATCTTATTTTAAAATTTTCCCTCTTTACTCCAAATTTTCTGTTAATATTTCACAAAGTAGTAATTGAGGTTTTTTTCAACACAAAATCTCAAGGGTTAAATGAATTTTTTATCTTGATTCTCATTATTTATTAATTATTATACAATTTTATCCATTATATACCATTAAGTTTTATACAATTTTAATATGTTAAAATTATAAATAAATAAAAAGAACATAAAACATAATAATTAGACAATACTAAATAGGTATATTTAAAATAAAATAATCAAAACTTTACTTTAAAAAATCTCTAATTGAAAAAAAAATATTCACATGATCAACTAGCATTGCCCCTTAAAAAGGGCAACTTCATTTATTATGTTCACTTGTTGGGTAGTACATCTCAAAATGTTACTTTGACCAAAGAGTTGAATTTTTTTTTATTAGTCTTTGACCAAACCTAAAGGAAACTTCAAAATAATTTTTTCAAACTTCTTTTACCTAAAAATGACACTTGAAGTTTCCTTTTGTTCAGATTACATCTTAAACCAAAGAGCTTTTCAAAGTTTGCTAACCATTATATATATATATACAAAAAAAAAGGACATGTGATGTGGAAAGAAAAGCATTCATGTTATATTGTTTTTCTAACCATTACCTATACAAGAACCACATTATAATAACCAAAATAATATCTTTGTTCAAATATGGTTGAAATTCATCAACACAACCCTATCAACAAAGAAAACATCCCTTCAAATGTAGGGTATGTGCTTTGTTTCTTATATAATTCATGTGGGCTTCTTCACAATAGTAGGTGCATCTACTTTCTTTTTTAATGTCACTAAATAAAAGTTTGTATTGTCTTACTAGTTTGCTTTACTATAGTTTAATATGGAGTCAAGAAAGCACATAAGACACTCTTTTTGTTACCAAATGGTGATTGTATTGCAACCCTTTTTATAAACACAATTTTGATAGAGAACAATATGAATGTGGATAAACTACCAATCTAATTTGGTTAGCGCCAAAGTGGAATTCTAGTAGTTGATCTATATTAGGGTTACTTATGCTTAAAACATAACTAGGGATGTACAATTACTTGTCTATTCATGAATATAACAAGCAAAATCCCCTTTTCATTAACTAATAATCATTTATTAAAAAAACCATTGTAGTTTAAGTGGCTTCTATTGGGAAAAAAATTTGAGTATGCCCTAAAATTTTTAACTTGTTTCATTAAATATTTTACAACTATTTTCAATTTAAACTAATAAATATAAATTAATCCTTCTAACAAATACTTGAAAACTTTATTTTTTTCGATGATTCCATTTTGCATAATGGCCGTAGCACGTTTGTAGTTTTAGACTCTTATCATAATTAAAAATAGTAAAATTTAAATTTATAAGATTTAATTTCATTCAGCGAATTAAATTCGAATTCATCATATTCAAAATAAAAAAAGTTTAACTAATTTAAACTCTCTTTTTTTGTACAAATTTAACCTCAAAATTATGAGTAAGGCCAACCTTAATTATAACTCTCATTGTAGTTCTTAATGTGTTTACTCACTACAAGAAAGAAGGCGTTTAGCGACGGAAATTACCGACGGAATAACCAAATATTCCGTCGGTAATAACGTTAC
>JAOSBN010000003.1:1716400-1761422 GCA_027563595.1 Erythroxylum suave
AATTTTTAATTTTAGATTTTGAATTAGTCATTTATATCAAATATATTTATCATTTAAATATAAATTTAATAATATACAAAGAACAAAATGGTTTTTAATCCAGCATAATCGTTTGCTCCAAGTTCAAAATTTGATTTTTATGAATTTTTTAAAAAATTTCAATGTTAGAATTTTTAATTTTAGATTTTGAATTAGTCATTTATATCAAATATATTTATCATTTAAATATAAATTTAATAATATACTTAATGATTACTAGTCTTCACTTTAATAAATATAATTAAGTTTTAAATTATAACTTTGAAATGTTTATGTAATTTACCTATTATTATATGCATTTACTGTTAGTGAATATATAAAACCAATTAAGTTAGCCTCACACAACAGCTTAAACTATTGTAGTAAATGGTCACTTAATATAATATCAGAGTCTCTGTAAGTAAGTATTCGTGAGTTCAAATACCACCACTTACCTAATTAATTCAGAACAAGATAGAGTAAGTTTGTACAAAGTTTCAAGTCCAAAGAACTTTCACTTGAGAAGGTGTGTTAGTGAATATATAAAATTAATTAAATTAGTGTCAGACAATAACTTATTCTATCAGATTCTACTCTTATAGAGACACAATAAGTGACTTGAAAAATTGTAATAATAATATACCATGTGAATCTAAATGTAATGATAGCTTTTTCCAACCCAACTTTTGTATAGTGTTAGGTGACCCACCAACATCAAGTTGTTAATTATTATATTTTAATTTGTGACAATTTATCCTATGACCAAATGGAGGGAAAGAGACACCCATTTGGTATATGACTCAGAATTATGACATTTGGGTCCCCATCAGAAGATGTAACATTTCGTTTTCCACTTTTCGTGGGGGAAGAAGAACAATCATACGTATGCCAAATGGAGATGGATAAAAGTTGACTATGTGACCCTCACACACTCACCCAAAAAATTAAATAAATAACCACCAAGCACTAAAGCTAAGTGATAAGAGGTTGGTCTTTGCTTAAGCAAATTTGGACTCTTGCTTATATACATGTAATCAGAGTTGAATACTTAATGGTAGTATTAAGTCATCCTTTAAATCTCACAAGACACAAACGAGAGTTACTTTTGCTTGTGTATGCAACAGTATTAAATACTCAATGATAATAGTAAGCCATCCTTTAAATTTCATTAGACACGAATAACAGTTAATTTGGTCGTAATAATGACTTAAAAGTGAACCGATAATTTGGACCGTCTAAAAATTTATGATTTAAAAAATAATAATAATTAAATATTATTTGCTTTCGAGGAGACATCTCATTGGGATTGGAGATGCTCCGCCAAAAGCAAACATCTAAATCCATGTTGAGTGTTTCGATTTGTTTAGTATGTTTTAGTGCAAAGTTTGAAAGATTCTAGGAGGGTTTTTGCTTAATAAGCCCAATCCTCCTTGAGCAAAAACCTACTTGTGGTCGGGTTGTTGTTGGTTTCGAGTTGTATGAAATATAATTTTTTAATTTATAGTTTAATTATAAATTATTGATTCGTCAAGTGAATTGCTTAAATTACATAAATTAATACGTACATTTGATAATTTATTTAAATACACTCGAAAATAAAAATAGCGATGAGTCGGGTTGAACCGAATGATATACTTTTTTTTATTCAATCCAAATTTATAATAAAATGATGTTATTTAATCATATTACTCTTCATTTATTAAAAAAATTATTTATCAATTGAAATTTATTCTGTAGAATTTAGATTCAACGTATAAATTGATAAATTCAAAATTATTAATTCTAAAGCAACTTATCATTTTTATCCAAAAAAAAAGAATGATTTCAAATTCTGATTTGTAAGTGCAATCATTTAATCCAAAATCAATAATTAAAAAATCAAATCAATTCGGTCTATTTAATTATAAAAATTTTAAACCGTTTAACTTTTTAATTTAGATTCGATTTAATTTACAATTTTATACCCAACAAAGCTTAATTTACTTTGCTCATTCTTCAAACCATCTTTCATAATAATTTTATAAAAAATATTTTATATTTAAAACTAAACAAAATATAAGAAAATTTTATAAAATAAATAAAATTTTTACAATAATTAGAGCTAGAGGCAAATCCTTTTGTTCATCTTCGACTCTTTATTGGTTCTGTAGAGTTTGAAGATCATGTTGGGTCCAACTGAATAGGCCTCAATGTTAGTTAAGGGCCTCACTCTGTGGAAGGAAAATGGCTAGGCCTGGTTTCGCAACAACCCTAATCCGATGAACTAATTTTGATTTTAAAAAAATATACTTTCTAATTTTAAATTTTTTATTAAACTTTATGGTGTTTAAATTTACTTTATGTTATAAAAATTTTCATCTTAACTTTTAAGTAAAAATAATAACTATATTCTCAATATTCTAAATTTAAGTAACAATTTTTTTAAATAAATAACTCATCAACTATTTATTTTTATTTTTTACGAGCATCTATATATGTTTTTTGTAATATCTTCATGTCATATTGCATGTAAGGTTTATCGGAAACAATCTCTTTACTAAGTAAAGATCTCTCTAAATCTCGCATTTGAGAGAAATTTTAATTAGGTGTTGATGATGACGATGATCACTCGTCAACTATTAATATAAAAGTTAAACTGACCTTTTAATCCATTTCAAATAGAAAAATATGAATTTTAGCTGAGTTAAGAGATAATTAGATTCTCATGTCAATGGAAATACTCTTCGTAAAGAGTAAACAGAGTATTATATTAACAAAATTATGTCTTTAAAATTATAATGATTTTTTCATAGCACATAATTTATTTAAGCGCTATAAAATATTATATTATAATTTTATTTTAACAAAAATTTAAAATAAAAATATACATTCTTTTTTATTGATAGATTTTGGTTAGAATCAACAAATCTAGATTTTTTTATATTTTAAAAGTGAAAAAGTGGTTACAATAAAAAAGTTAAGCAAACGCATGTACTTTATCTGTAGTTTTATTTATTTAATAATATTGATTTGTTTTTTCTTAAAATAATATTGTTTTTAATGATATGACAAAATTCAAACTACATAACTCAAATTTGATTAAATTTTAAATCAAATTTCGAGTTGTATGACTCGAATTTAATCAAATTTCATACCATATATTTAGATTATGTTTGGATCTACGGTGCGATAAGAATAGATACTTATCCATCGCAATTTTCAAACGTAGTTGCATGTTTGGATCTGCGGTGAACAAACAGAGGTTGGAGAAAAGTTCGGTGCTACCGCAGAAATCAATAAGCAAAAAGAAGATTGTGGTAGGAAACTGCTTCTGCGGTAGAAATTTTACTTTCCATTAATAACTACAAGTATTATTTTCCATTATACCCTTAATTAATATGACTAATAACATATTTTTATGAAATACTTTATAACTAAATTTAATTTATTTATATTTTCTTTTTAAATTTAATATTTTATTATTTATAATTTTAAAATTATATGACTAATAATATTTTTTAATTATTATACAATAATTAATAGTTTATTAAATTAATGAACTTTTTAGTTATTTTATCTGTTTTCAGTAACTGTAACTGACTAACTGTACTTACCAAACATTTATTTTCACATTTCAGTAGTTACCAAAACAGTAATCCTAAATATATATATAAGTACTTATTGAGAATAAGTACTCGTCATAGCAGGTTATCAACCGACATCTCTTCTCCAAACCAAGCCTTAAACTCGATCAATCTTCAAGTTATGCTCCAACTACGTCTTAGAAGGCTCGGGACTATTTGACTCGATCCAATTATCAAACTTGAACTCAATAATTTGTAAAGTTACTTAACTTTGTCAGCAACTTAAATTTTCATGTTTAACATATTTTTATTTTTGACATTTTCTTTAAAATTCTACATTGATCCAAACTTCTTTTGTCAAGTGCTCTAAACGATAATAATTTGTTACATCAATTAAACTTACTTCCTTAGAGATGAGATTTTCTCATCACTAAATATAAAATAATCATTAAATATAAAATACAGATTAATCATATTGAAAGATAAAAAGAAATTTTTTTAAATAATTTAATAAAATAAAAATACGAGAATTTATATACAATTAAAGGATGAATTGGGATTTTTTGTTTAAAAAACAGACACAAGGGGAAGAAACCAAGCCATGTGAAAACTGGACCAGCAAACCAGAAAGACCAGAAGGAGCAGCCTGATCAGCTCGAAAAGAATATTCATGGAAAGTTGTGCAGAAGCACACGTTATAGTTATATGTAAATATATATTTAGAGCGTGACACAACATTCCACTTTCCCGTACCCACAAGAGAACAGCAACAACAAACACTTGTTCCTATAGCATCTGCCAAAAAAAGGGTCATCACAGTAATGGTTGCTTAGCCAGAAAAACCCTCCTCCATCTCCATCCACAGACCCAAAGTAATGGAAGAAGAATAAGAACAAGATGAAGAAGAGAAAGAGCCAATCCTCACACGTCCCCGACAAGAGCCACTCTCATGCCCGCATGGGGCATGCACTTGTCTCCTTGAAACAAGTGAAACATTCAATTACATACATACATTAGATTAGATAGATAGATACTATATAGTACACACACACACATTCACTTTTACAGTTTCACTTCTTTGTTCCATTCAAAGACGAGACCTACTTTTGTCACCTGCCCTTTTCATGTTTGCCCATGATTGTTGCTCTCCATCCTTTGTCAGCTTCACTTTATTCACGCCTACCTCTCTCTCTCTCTCTCTCGCACACACGCTGTCTTCTAATGTGTATGTAATTGATACCACATGCGCAGAGACTCAGGGAGGGATGAGGATGAAGCAGTATGATGTATAATGAATGTGTTTAAAGACATTCGGTCAGATTATGATTATCCGGGATGATAATTATATCATTAAACTAGCACTGTGCTATGTTCCTGTGCCATGATCCTTTCTTTAAGCTCTCCTCTGACTGGAACAGTCATGGACAATGGCTGATCTCTCTGGATTTATCTTTGTATACACAAAATATTAAGGTAACTTGGTATAATAACTAATATTCGAATACTATTTCAAATCAGATTTAAAAGAAGATCAGTATAGACAATTTAAAAGTAAAAGATAATTCTAATTTTATAATAAATTATTTATTCAGAAAAATAAATATGTTTAACATAAAAATGTACGTAATCTAACTCTTTCACTTTCAATGATCCGTCTTCGACTTCAGAATCAAATTCATCAATAAAAAAGCATGAAAAAAAAAAAAAAAACATATTGAATTAATGAGTTTAATTAATAATATGCACAAGCTTATGCACCCGAATTTTTAATCGGAGTGTTAATCTTTTATGACCTTATTGGGTATTAGTTGTTTAAAGTCATTGCATAATGTGCATGGTATTAGGATGCAACAAAGGAGTCTTCCTGGTGTAAAATGCATGGCTTAGTATGAAAATAGGTCCCTTTACAAGATTTTAGCATCTACGAGATGGTCGAGTTGGTGAAGTGGGAGACATGAGGCAAAAAAATCTTGTGTTTGAATCCCCTTATTTATACTCTCCCGATCGAGCCTGTTGTACAAGCCTTGCCTAATACAGAATACTCGATTAGCGTGATTTGTTGGCTATTGTGTCAATTCGAAGATTTATCTAGTGCACATCTAAAAAATAACGGCTGTAAATTCTTCCGTTTCAACAAAAAAAAAGTATTATGAGTAACTCCATCCTCAAATCGAACCTCAGATCAACATTTTTGTCCAAAATCTAAAATTTTATAAGTATGTGTATTGCATATATCGAACAGGTACATTAAATACTAATGCGGCTTTTTAAGACTTTGAATACCATACAAGGAGAAAGTCTCAAAAGGCAATTTTCTTTTCCACCAACCTAAAAAGACAATGGAATAGTTTAACAAATGGGACAAAGAACATAAAAGGCATAAATCGTTGAACGAGGCTTGACAAAGTTTTTTTTTTGTGTAGGACAAATTATGAACAATTAATGTAATTATGATATTACAGGAGAAAGTTCTCCATTTGAATCTTGTAAAGGGACCCTATTTTCATACTAAGCCATGCATTTTACACCAAGAAGACTCCTTTGTTGCATCCTAATACCATTCACATTATGTAATGACTTTGACCAACTAATACCCAATAGCTTAAAGTTGAGCCTTAGGGTTAGGGTTTAACATACATATTAGAATTTTTAATATGAATAGAGTGTAGAGTCCACCAACAATAATTGGGTTTGGGTTAATCATTGTCAAAATGGTTAGAATTAATCATTTGGATATCCGACCCTTACCACTTATAAACCCTTTAATAATTTCATATTTAGTCAATATGAGATACTCTAACACTCCCCCTCAAGTATAATTTGGATTGGAGCTAGACATCCAGTTGTTACTTGAAATGAACGCAGCGATAACCGGATCGGGCCATTGAGATTGGACATTTAGACGGACAATTGAGAAATTAATAATCTAGACCAAACATACTCTAATACTATATTAGATTTCTTAATATGGACAAGTGTAAAGTTTACTAACAATAATTAGACTTGGGTCAACTATTGTCAAAATAACTAAAATTAGTCATTTGAATAGTTGACCCTTACTAGGTCAATCATTGTCAAAATGACTAGAACTAGTCATTTAGATAGTTAACCCACACCGGGTTAATCATTGTCAAAATGATTAAAACTAGTCATTTAGATAGTTAACCTTTATCACTTATAAATCCTTTAACAATTTCATATTTAGTCAATATAAGATACCCTAACAATATACTCATTCACTTAAATTGCCAAAAATCTAGAGTGTCAAACTTATAATATATCAACCTTTATCAAGACATGTCGTTATGTTTCTGTTCTCCTGTTTTGTCCATCCTAGAGTTTGGTCATATACTCTTACCCAACTTCACATAACATGAGTGTGAACCAAATGTAAGATCACACACTTATTGTATAAAGATAGTTTTTACCTAGGAAACTAAATTATTTTCTCTCGATTTTTTCTTCCTATTATCTGCAAACATATATCTAATTTTAACGATATTAAACGTATATTTTTATATTAATTAAGAATTAGAATTAACAAAAATTTATAAATAAAAATGGTAATTTAACACTTTAAATTACACAAATTTCTTAATGTTTAATATGATATGAATTTCACTTATTTAAGTTCGAAACTTTTAAATAATGAACTTCATTCTTTACCTAATTAAATAAGCAAGAGAGTGCACTGCAAGTACAGGATATGATATCTATGAACACAATGATCATATTATGAACTTTAGTCTTTACCTAATCAAATTTGCAAGAGAGTGGAGTGCAAGTACAGGATGTGATATCTATGAACACTCTGATCATAAAAGCTAATGTGGGATTACAGTGAACAATCTTTTATTCATGACTAATCTGCAATGAATCCAAGTACGGTCGCATATCCACGAAAGGTATTCATGTTTTGCTGTAAAGGGAAAAATGTATCATTCCCTTAACAATCTAGCCATTGTTATGCCAAAGATACTTGAAAAAAGTCTCTTTATCGGTAATTGATAAGTATGGATGATTCGATTTCATAAATAAAAATATTATTTATATTAAATTTTGTTTAATAACAATAATTGATAATAATCACTAAATAATGATCTTATAATTATTCTCTATTATATATATATATGTATGTATATAATGTTAAGGAGGTGTTTGGCAAACAGTTTATCAGTTGTTTTTTAGTTTATTGACTAAGAGTTATTTTTTAGACCATCTTTAAAAATTATTGATATGTTTGATGAATGACTTATTGGCTAGCTTATTAAACTACAATAAGCTGATTTCTAAAAACTTCATAAGAGAAGCTTTTGAGATTAGCTATTTACCTAATGATAGTATTGTTCTCTACTTTACTTTATACTTTTACTTTGTATATTTTCAAAGTTGACTTTTTGTTATCGCACTGAAGTTTGAAAAAATATAATAAAGGTGTTAATTAAATTTTTTAATCTTTATTTAATTTTATAATATTAGTTTACATTTAAAAATACTACAACATTAAGTTTTTGAACATAAAGAGTCACATCAAATTAATATTTTTAGTATATCATACTATAATTATAAATATTTTAATTTAATAAATAATAAAATTCATACATATTATATATATAAAATAACAATATGATATGGCTCGCCTCATCATTCATATTAATAGAAAATTTAACGTTGGACTATTATTATTATTATTATTATTATGTTTTTATATAAGTTATAGACTTAATTTTTGTAAAATTAAATATCTAAAATCTAAATTATTATAAAAATTCAATGAAATACTAAGAAATATGATATTCATGCCCTTATGATTTTTTGAAATTATATCTTCTTAAGTCATTTTACATATTAAAAGTTAATACGCTAAACAACTAATTTTACCAAATATCTTTAATAAATAGCTGATATTATCCGCCGGTCAAATCAACTATCAATTAACTACCGAAAGAATCAGCTAATAGTTAATGTAATTCGTTGTTTGCCAAATTTATATTTTTAAATCTATCTTCCTACTAATATAATTCCACTTTCAAGGTCATGGTTACCAAAGTTTAGTAATAATTCTTGCTTTAGAAGACAATGAAGAAAGAAATTAAAGAGGACAATGTGCTATTAGCTTTGGTGAAAAGGGCAATATTGAAAGGAGATTGACTCCAAGAATATATTCTTTGTCACACTTGTTGAAAGCACAGTATTGAATATTGATTAGCATGAAAAAGCATTTGATGTGGTAATGATAATGTTTCACTATATATCTTCTTTATTTTTATTTCACTTCGATTATAAATAAAATAAAACATAAAAAATATAAAAATTCATCATTTACACGGGAGGGGACACTAATTATGTAAAAATCAAATCAACTTCATGTATTTGTTTTAATTTTTGTTTTTGCTTTTTTTTCAAATTCAGAAAAAAACTATTTGTTTGAGTTTTTAGTTTCGTTTTTTGTTTTGGTTTTGGTTTATTTCAATTTTCAAAAATTATAAAAATCATAAAAATTTTCTATTTCCATTTTTATAATATGATTTATTATCATTTAAATATATATTATTTAATTATTAATAAAATATGTATAATTTAATTCGAGATTATACATTTAATAAATTCAAATTAATTATCAATAAAATTATGAATTATTTAATTTTTATAATTAAATTATATGTAATTGAATTTTAATAATTATTAATAAGTATAATTAAATTTAAAATGTATAAATATTCAAATAAAATTTGATTTAATAATAAAATATATTTTAAATAAATATTAATTTATAAATAATTATTAATTTTAAAATTATTTATTTTATTAAAATAACATAATTTTATTAATAATTTGTTAATAAATACTATATAAGAGATTAAATAAAGTTATTTAATTAAATATAATTCATCTTTAAGTTTTATCTTATATGTAATTATTATCCGTGATAAAAAGATAACGACATTAACATTAACAACTAAACAAAACGTAAACAAAAAAAAACTGAAAACTAAAACGAAACAAAATAGAATCAAACGTCCCTAAGATTATACATGTTTTCCTTTTAATCAACCTCATTTTAATTGTCAAGAAAAGATTAAAATGTTATCTTATTAACACTCATTTTCTAAATTAAAAAAGAAAAATTAGAAAATTTTGATTTTCATAAAATAAATTACTATTAATAAAATTTATTAATATTTTTCATGAGATAAAGGTAAATTTTAATTTATACAGTGAAAAATTTTAAAATATTTGTTATTAAATTATATTTTGCCTCTCTGTTTACTTTAAACTCTCCATTCTTCCTTTTAAAAGAAACTCGTAACTCGCAAAACTTGAAGTTCACTTGCAGAAAACCTTGTCCTCTAGCGTTCCATTCAGTCGCTATCAAAGATCTTATAACTCTTACGCCATCATCCTGCAGTAACTTCATGTTTCTTCTCGTTACATGTTCCCTTAGAATCAGTGTACATTACAGACAAAAGAATCTAAACAAAGAAATCTATGGAAGAGATCTCAGAGACCAGATATTGATGTAATGAACTAAGATTAAATAAAATCTCATACACATGTATAGACAAGCGTTCAGAAACCAAATCTTCCAGTTTTCAGCTTCTTGGAGCTGACGAAAGGGTTTTCTCTTACAGAACATACAGTAATCAAATTGCATAAGTTGAAAACACATACAAACTTCGTTTTCCTACACATGAAGGAGACTCAACTATGTAAAACCTAGACCGAGTTAACTCACACCCACATTCGTCACACACTGAAATTTCTTTTTCTTTGTCTTCTTTTTCTAAGATTCTTTCGTGGGTTTTACTCAAAATAAAAAAGAAACAAACCCACAACCTGGAACTTACATTACTACAAGACCTCGAAGACTAAAACCAATCAAAGTAAAGAGAAACCAAAACATTATTGGATGATAAGCTTGCGGTCTAAAACCCTTCTTCTCTTCGATCTATCAGCAGAGTTTGAGCGTTCTAGTAAGGACTTGAGTGCATTCTGAAGAAAGTGGACGGACTCGACAGTGTGATCTTTATCAGCAGCTACAATGAGAACATTCCTCATTCTGCCTCCAAGCATCACCATTTCAGCTCTTAGTGTCTTCAAGTGAAGAGACTTCAGCGTCTCGATGAGATCTGGCAAAAGGTCACACCTGTCCTCACAGCACAAAGATGCTTTGAATATTAATTGCCCGTCACTTGAATACTCTCCTGAGAGAACGGTGATTTCGTCGGATTCTGATGGGAAAGCGTCGAGTCCCGGGATCTGTGAGGCCTGTTCTTTGAGTTCTTTTACTCGCTGAACAACTCTAGCTAGCAGTGATGCTTTGTCTGTCTGTAGAAAACAGAATCGGAAACAAAATATTCAGTTGAAATGAAAAAGAAAAGAAGGGTCAGAGAATGCGCTAAATATGCGAAAAGCTTTGCAACTTTCCATAAACCCTACTAGAACAAAGAAAGAATGCTTTAGTAGTCTTTTACCTTTCCCAGATTCTGTCTGTACAGTAAACTTTGAACATTCAAAGCCTCTAATAAACACAGAAAGCTTCACAAGAATCATTATTTAGATTTAAAAAATTCAGATGTTGATAAGAACTTGACCAATAGAGTGACTAGTTGCGAGGAGCATGAAATAACTATAACTCGACTAGTAAAGCAGATGAAACCTGTTTAGTTTCAAATTAGTACAGCTCTAGTTATGGCAGTCTCGAACTCGATTATGGTCAAAAGGTATCGGGAAGGCCCTACTCTTAGTTTCAATTTCTTCACTTACCTTAGGAAAAGGGTCAACAAAGAACAAAGCGAGAAAGTAAAATATACAGTAATTTAACAGGAAAATCAAATGGAGAATCTTATAAACATCATATGCTTTTGACAAATTCTCATGTGAACGAAAACTCGCAGTCTCTTAATTAAGATACTAAATCTCCAAAAATCCCTTTACCCTTTTCAAACAAGTACCCAAAACACATGGAAACAATAGTTACACGTATATGAGTGTGTATACAATTACCTTGGAATTGCAAGGAAGGAGGGTTCTGAGCTTATCAAGATGAGAATTAATCCTCTCCCTCCGCCTCTTCTCGGCCTCCTTGTGATTCCTGAGAGCAGCAAGAGCTCTATCCTGTGGAGTCATGTCCGTAACTACAGACCCTTCCAAGGGGTAATTATGATACGAGCTTGAAGAGCTACTACACAAGCTCTGCATCGCCGGGAACGCGTAGGGTCCGACGTTGATCATCCCTTGCTCGGCTAGAAGCCGGTAAAGATGGGAACTTTCCGGCGAGTTATCGGGTTGCATGTCGTATATGATGAGAGTGAGTGCTTGGTGTAGACTGAAAGAGAGAGTGAGAATTCTATTGGTTTGTACGAAGTCTTTTTGTATTGTGGGGCGTTGAAAAGTGGAGAGCTTTGGTGCCTTTCGGTGAGTTTTTGGGGTTTTAAAGGGTTTTTCTGGCTCTTGACTTCTTGGTTTTTTTTTTAAAAAAATATCCAAATGCTTTTATGGTCGTTTGATTTGACACATTATGTCGTTTTTGGATAATGAAACTTGTAAAAGTATAGTGGACCAACGTGTAGGGGACTCTAGATAATGGGAGAGTGCGTTCGGTAATTTTCATATCATCTGAAAACAAAAGGATGGGCTCTACTGTATATAAGATAGGTACGTTATAAATTATCAATTAGGGCTTCTAAGTTCTAAATATTAAACAATAAGTTTGATTAAAATAATTATTTGAGTCAATTAAACTAATACATGAAGTTAGAGAGAAAGGATAAACTCCGGTGTATAAGATTTCCCGTTTTGTAAGTATCGCGAGATAGTCATCAATTATACGTAACTTTTTTATTTCATTTCATAATACTTTTGTGACTTATGCTCGTGATCTTTTAATAACAAAGAAATAGTTTTACCGGTTGTTTCAAAGCTCGCTCTCGAATGAGTTTTTTTATTTGTTTACAAAAGAAAGAAAACATACAAAACTACAACTTTATCGCATCCTCCGACGATATGATATTTTATGGTTGTCCTGATGGACCTACTTCTATAGTTTCGCTGGGACTTCTATCAACACATGCAGTCCCGAACTGGTGAACACAACTATCGACGCTATGTGCTCAACGCTCTGGTTCTCTTCATGATAAGTATGTTGGACTCGAACTATCCAATCGCGATTCAAAAGCTCTCGTATGCCTTCCATCAAAAGATGAGTATTAGTAAAAAAACTGACGGATGCAGACAGGATGTTGATTACCTCAAGAAAATCTGTCTCAAGAACTACATTGCGGAACTTCAGATTTTACGCCAATTAAAGGCCGTCATGCACCCCCTATAACTGCGTCGTTAATAGTATACATAGGCTTAAATTTGCCATAAAACCACCACACCATCGCCCTAAGTTGTATCTAAGAAATCCCCCTGCTGTACCTCGATCTACTCTATAATGCATAGACCCATCTATATTTAATTTAATTCAACCTTTCGGAGGTAGTTGCCAACGGACTTCATACCCTATGAGTAAGCCCACTATCATAATTACTCTTCATGTTACTTCTTGTGCTTTCACAATCCAAGAAACATAATCCAAAACAATACGTAACCCCCCGACTAGTCAAATAAATTCTGGTTCGAAAATGTTTAGATTTCTCCATTACTATAAGAATCAACAAGTGACACCATAAATAGTGGCTTAGTATTCTAACCGAGTTTGAACTGGGTTGGTGAGGTTGGATCGCAACCACCCGTCCGCTCGATTGAATTTTTAAGCTATTTCAAATTAATTTGAATAATTATTTTAAATTTTTTAATTCTTTCAAACTCGGATTAAAGTTATTCTTGAGTCAACTTAAAGCTTTACACAAGCATTTCTACACCACACGTGTATGCATGTCTACATTCAAAATGGACTGACCTAGTCCACATTCAGATTGAGGGCTAAGTAAAAGAGACGTGTGCCTAAAATCAAGTTTACAAGCTGGTCGAACAAAGCAGGATTTAATGGCCCAAATGGGGAAAATTGCATAGGAAATGAGTTGAAGAAAGCAAGGCTCTAAGAAGTCCAAGTTCAATGGTGGGAGATCCAAATGAGGAGAGGAGGAAATTCATGAATATTTAGCTTTTTATACCTACTTAAATACATTTTTATAATAACTTGTTTGATTTATTTACTTATTTTTAAGTATTTATTTACTTATTTTATTTTTTATTTTTATTCTTAACCTTGTTTTACATTTATTATATTATTTATTTACTATTTTTATTTATACATATTTATTTATTTATATTTATTATTATTATCACTATCTTTTTTTATGTGGGTCTCGTAGAAACAATTTCTCTATCATTTAAGGATAAGAATAATAATTACTAACTCATAAACTTAAATTTAGTTATTTTTTATGAGCCTGTCCATGGTCAAATCTAAGCTCAAATTGACTCGAGATCTAATTAGTCTAAGCAAAATAATATCATTTTACTTATAATAGTTGGAATTCAGTGTGGGCCTGAATCTGGGTAGCGCAGGCCCGAATCTAATTAAAAAACTAAATTATTCTATATTTTTAATTAAAAAAATATTTTTAAAAACTTGGCAGGGTTGGCCTATGGATCGGCCATTGTCATCTCTAATTAAGGATAAGATTGAGTACTATTGAACTTCTTCGACTTACTTATTCATGAGACTTTTAGTGTGTTGTTTTTGTTAAGCTAAGAAGAAATTGCTACTTAGTTTATGCTTTAGACTTGTATTTTAGTTAGTAATTAACCTTTAAAATTTTGTACAAATCATTTTAATTTTTTTTTCCGTATGACTAATAAATTGATATCTATATGACAAATATGAAATATCAATAAAAAATTTTTTTAAACCTAATTTATACAAAAATTTAAAAAATATATCACTAAATTAAATATCTTAAAGAGTTTAATACTAAAACTGGAAATTTTCAAAATAGTGAAAATATTAAACATTTTTTAATTTATTAACAAAAACAATTAAAAATATTAAGTTTATCTTTTGATCTAATAATCTTTTATTTTATAATTATTTTTTATGGTGCCCAATTCTCATCATTTATCAAATCTCTAGCTAATGTGTGATGGAACAGCATCTCATAACATAAGCTCCTTTTTTCCCTCAGACATGTTATGAAGATGCACTTAAAACCATATTTTAAACAACTAATGGAAGTATGGAACTGCTTAGCTGGTCACTATCAAACTCTCAAACAGACGATAACTAAATTAATTCTGCAAAGACAAAAGCCCTCGTAGGCATGAGGCCATTTGTTCAACCTACTCCTTCGTATCCATATGAAAATTAAAAATTATAATTACAAAGAAGAGACAAAATGGTATATTATATATTCGAATTTTTAATACGGGTTGAGTGTAAAGTTCATTAACAAGAATTGATCTTAGGTTGTTCACTGTTAAAATGACTGGAACTAATCATTTAGATAGTTAGTCCTTACCACTAATAAACCTTTTAATTGGACCCGGGCATTAGAACTGAACATCTAAACGGACAACTGAAAAATTAATAATTCAGACCAAACTCGCTCTTATACTATATTAGAATTTTTAATTTGAGTTGAATGTAGAGCTCATTAACAAGAATTGAGTTTGAATCAATCATTGTTAAACTGACTAATTCTAGTCATTTGGGTATTAGAGATAGTCTCCATGGTTTTGGGCAGTGCCCGGCCTGTTGTAGCTCTTTCACCTAATATGTCCATCAGATACTTAGCCCTACTCTGAGCTGAAGGGAGTGTGTCAAGAATCTCAACTTAAACAAATAAAAAAAAGATAAAATGATTTATAAATGTATGACTAACTTAAGGAGGAATGTACCTTTTTAAGTGGAGTCAGGCCCAAATTTTTTCAAATTACAAGGAAAAGATTTTGTAATTTAATTTTGTTTTTATTATCATTTTACTTTATAATATTATTTAATTATTATATAATTCCTTCTATTATAATATTTTAATTTTTCATCTATTATGTTTATTAAAACGAAATAATATCAATACACAGAATCTCAAAATATTTAACCCTATATAAATGAAATTATTCTTAATGTCAAGATAGGATAGAATTTTACCACTAAATTGCAAGTTTTAAAAACTGAACATGTTCGATTAATTTAACAGTGAAAACTTTGAATCGGGTAACTTTTGAGTTCAGTTTTTTAAACTTTTCGATTCGATTTATTTTAATAATATTTGTTGTTAAAAATCAATCAACTTATTAACTAATCAACTAGTTTATATAAACTAATTAATTTTAAAAACTTAAATAAACCAATTAATTTTCATTTAACATTTTCTTTTTTAATCAAGTTTTTAATTTTTCGATAGAAAAGATTATTTTTCTTCAATCATTGTTCATATTTTTTAATTTTATTCAATATTTAACCGATCTAATACCATTTGAACCTTTTAAACCTTAAATCTCTTTTTTAATCGGTTTAACTTCCAATCATATTTTTAAAACATTGCCAAATTGGATATAACTTCAACAAAATTAAAAATGGTTTTCTTTAATTTAGTTGTATGTCATTATTGTAACAGCCAAGATTATCTACCCACAAATATTGTTCGCTTTAGGCTTTGAGCCCAAAATTTAAAGCGGACAATATCTGTGGGCTGGTGATATAAGCTGTTAGAAATGGTATCAGAATCGATTCCCGACTCGTTGTACCAGTAAGGATATTGGGCCCAAAGGGAGGGTAGTCATTGTGAGCGCTCATGAGTAAATTACGAGAATCCCACATCGATTAAAGAGGAGAACGAAATATGCCTTATAACCTATAGACACATTTTCCAGGTTATAAGGCATATAACCTGGAAAATGTGTCTATAGGTTAAATTTTGAACATTTTAAACCTTAAATCTCTTTTTTTATGAGTTTAACTTCCAATCCTATTTTTAAAACATTGCCAAATTGGATATAACTTCAACAAAATTAAAAATGGTTATCTTTAATTTAGTTGTATGTCATTATTGTAACAACCCAGACTATCTGCCTACAAATATTGTTCGCTTTAGGCTTTGAGCCCAAAGCCTAAAGCGGACAATAACTGTGGACTACTAGTATAGGCTGTTACAAATGATATCAGAGCTGATTCCCTACTCGTTGTACCAGTAAGGATACTGGGCTCAAAGGGGGTAGTCAGTGTGGACGCTTAGTCCGAACGGAAAGTGAATTATTAGAATCCTACATCGATTGGAAAGGAGAATGAAGTATGTCTTATAACCTATAGACACATTTTCCAAGCTAGATTAGAAAAAGCAAAATTACGAGAGTTTGAGTTAGGCCTAAAGTCCAAATCGGACAATATCTATTAGTTGATAGTCTGGGTGTTACAATTATTCAAATTAATATAAGTATTTAGTCTTTTTTTAATAATTTATCTGTAATTTCAAGAACCAATAGCCTACTGATTAGGTCGTTAGTAATGATGCTTCCCCCAACCACAAAGTAGGTTTAAGAGATTAATATACAATCAACAGACCACACACAAGTACCTAGTGGCTGAGTTGAGAACACTTTTCAGTGAAAAGAGGAACATGTGCCTCCTCACATTCTGCAGAAAGGAAAAAAAAAAAAAAGAAGGAAATACCAGAGCTGGCTTCATCATTGAAGTCACTAAGGTGATGCCTCAAAAAAAAGCTTTCTTTAAGCTTTTTGGTACTCTAAATGATGAATATATAGCTAAAGCTTGTTTCTGTATAACCTACATTAGAATAGCTTTAAATGTAATGGGAAAGTTCAGTGCTTTTGTGGCTTTCCACCGTAGGAACTAACAAGTCTTTAGAGGTTCTCGTCTCCAAGAACACAGTTCCAACAGTAAATACTATAGGCCTAGGTAAGTAGGTTGTCTGAATCAGATTGATAAATATTACGATCACGAAGACTATACCTACGTTCTTTAGCTTAGACCACCTGTTTTTTCCAAGTTCCAACCATGAAATGTCCGCTACTCCGCGGACACAATTCAGATAAGACAGCCTGTTTGTTCTTTTAGACCTGTGTATCATCCTCGTAAAAAGCCTAAAACCTGATCTTTTGCGTGCTTTTTGCTGTTTTTCCATGGAGATTCCAAGTTATGTAAATAAAGATGCCTCACTTTCCTTGAGTTAAAAGAAACCAAAGTAAAGAGGTAACACAGCACAAGGCTCAAAGCACTAGAGAAAGAGCAAAATAACAACAGAAATTTTACATTCTTCAATTTCTTCGTCTTCTCATGTTTCTAAAGTCATCATCAGTCATGTTCTAAGTCATCTTCTCCATCTCAAAATTCAAAGAACCTGTCAGAAAATAGACCCCAAAAATCCCGTGCCAAATGGGTTTTTTCTAATACCACCAATACTACTACTGCTTTCATTAGCATCCCTCTGCATTCTTCATCTTCAAAGTCCAAGTAATATGTAGTAAACCAGTGTGATTGGTAGAGCTATTAGCATCCCAAATATAACCCTGCAGTGTTCAAAAGAAAGAAAATTAAAAAAAGAATTGCTTGTACATGTTCTTTAAAGGGTTTTTTTGCAGGAGAAGTCATTATCACCATACGATAAAAGTAAAACATCTTTTACAGAAGACCAGTCATGGAGTGGCTGGGCAAGTTTATGAGGACAGACAAGAAAGTAGAGTATCTTTTTTCACCATGTAAAGTGACTCAGTTTACAGAGAATTTAAATGAAGAATTAAGAGCCCAACCCGGTGCTCAATATGTCAGGATGAACGTTATATTCCTTTGCAAACACAAATGGGACAATCCCTTGTGGAAGAGCTGCCTGAGAAATCCAACAGAGCACACAATGTTGTCACGTCATTGGCTGATAGCTACAATGAGCATAAAGATCCAAAAAACAGATAAAAATCCTTGTGTGTGTGTAATCCTGTGAAGTTTGCTACCTGAACAATTGCAATGTGCAAGAGAACTCCTCTTAGTCCAACTGCAATTGAAGCAGCAGCCATGACTGCAGGACCTGTGAGGAACCTAACAGCCATAGTAAATGCAGCAACTGAATTTCCACAGGCAATGATCCTTGGCTGCAAGGCCATGAACAAACCTGTGATCGTACATAATACAAGTTAGCGGATGAATCGATTATTGATTCAACACCTAAAAAGGCCTTGTAAAATTCATACCGAGACTAAACATAGCCATCCCAAGACCAGCATCAGACAGAATTGATATGGAACGAGCGATAATTGCAGGCATCTCAAGGTTCCACCTGCGACATTGTGAAAATCCATTAGTTTACAAGACAAAAGCTTGAATTTGCTTCAATGCTAAACTGATTAATCACTTTCTTTTTCTAGTTTTGCTTACCTGAACGAGACGAGAGACCAGGTAAGACCAATCAAACTGGAATAAGTATTCGGATTGCGAATGAGTTTTCTCCAAACCATTATCAGAATGAGTCTCGTCATAACACTAGCAGGTGGCATGGCAGTTGGCTTGGCTTCACCATTAACACCACTCTTTGGATGCAGCTCGGCCGTGGAGCTCGAACCGAGCTTGGAAAGCACCGGCCCTTCCCGGTCCGCCCCATTCGGTGCTGATCTGTTCCCAAAGCTGAATTCATCCCGACCGTACTCATCATAATCTAAACATCAACGTGAAAAAAAAACACCTTACTGCTTAGTAAATTCCGAGAAAATAAGAGCAGAATGACAAAGGACAAATGTTATGAGAAAGGATTATTAGCTATTATAACAAATTACAAAACAATCAGCCTCAGAGGTTCTTGTTAGAAGAAATGAAAAGACCTAAGCAATGCAATGCACAAGCCCCACATTTCAACAAGACAAACACAGTAACTCCATATAAAGAGAAACTTCCAAAACGAAACGAAGTTGCTAAACAGCGGTCACAACAAACAAGAAAACACGCACGTCCAAAAGCCTCATCTGGCAAATAATGTCAAGGTTAAGTGATGTTTTGAACCTTTTTGGTGAGCTACCCCACTAAGGTCATTTCCATACTCCCCGCCCCTGAAGACATGGATCCCACCTTCTGATACAGGTGAAGCACTCGAACTCCAAACGAACATATGCAAGTCCTTGTTATCAGCTCCATTAAGCTTCTTCTTGGCTCCGGGAGAGAAAATCCCAGTATTGGGTGGAGCAGGATAAGCACTTCCATTTGCTCTTGGGACGCTTCCAAACACTGGAATGCTTCCATTTTCCTCATCAAAGGGCGAGTTGCCAAAGTTTGACTGTCTTGGACTCGCATTGGTTGCATTCTTGCCATTCACCATGGAGTAAAAATCATTGTGATTAAAGCTTGACCCTCTAGGAGTCGGATTTCGCGAAGATTGCAGAGAATATATCTCTGCATTGGTTAGATTGGATGGTCTAGGAGTCATTGAAAGTCCTGAATTTGGACCGTGTGATCTCCGAGAAAAAATTTCTGATCTTGAGCTTGTTGATTTTCTCACTGTAACATGAAGCCTTCCATCATCACCAATCTCTGCTTCAGTCTGTAACGGCTCTCGGCCATCTAAGGATATGATATCAGAATCGACTCTGAAGGAGATTATAGAGCCGGCAGTGTCAGGAAACTGTTCACTGATCAATATTCTAGCTCCTCTATACTCGAACAAAAATAGCATCAATGTGTACCATATTATGCATTGGAGAACAACTATTTGAACCATAAGACTCCCCGAAGCCTTTCCATACATACCCTGAAGCAAAGGGATTCCCATGACAAGAGTATTTGGCAAAGTGGAAAGTGAAAACATAGTGATGGACCATTCAAGAGAGCCTCTTGAACTGATTCTTGACCAAACAGCCAAAACCACCAAGACTATAACTTTTTGAAGGGTGTCAGCTGCAATAAACCTGTAGTTCATAGCATATGGATTGTTGGTGGAGATAAAGTGAAAAGACAGCAAGGGCACAGCAAACAGAGCAACAAATCTGTTTATGCCAGAGCACTGGTCAGGGCTGAAGATCTTCCACCATTTAACGGAACCATACGCTAAGATCATAGCAACATACAGTGGCACAACAGCAGTAAGAACATGGTACAGGTCTACGACTGTGATCATCGTTGGTTAAAGAACCTGTGGCTTCGAAACAGGGTAGGACCTTTGGTGTGTTGTGACGGTCTCTATAGCATAAAACACAGATGGATATTTGCACAATTTCTCTCGGGTTTTCTTCAAAGGTTTCTCGTCTTCTTCAAGCAGCGAGAAACAGGAGAAAAAGAAAAGAAAAAAGAATGGCCTGCAGAGTTCCTCAATGAACTAGCAAATTGAGTACACTGTGAACAGAAGAATGCTACCAAAAAATAAACCCATTTGCACAAAAGGTGAAACTGAGAGAACGATGGAAATATAGATGTTGAACACGAGAAACCTGACTAAAAGGCCGAATCTTTGGTGATCAGGCAAGTTCAAAGACGAAAGGGAGACACAATGTCGATGCGAGGCAGAGAGAGAGAGAGCGATGTTATATTTAAGGCATGATAGTGGCAGACAGAGAAATAAAAGCAGAGGGCTTTTGAGAAGCTTTTTTGTCAGTCTTTTTGAGTTGAGATAGAGTGAGAAGACAATTACACCTCCTTCAGCTCCACAGTAGAGAGAAGAAAGAGGGGAATGTATGCTTATTTGATGCACCATCTCACAGAGAAAGTTCGAAGAGAAAAAAGAGAGGAAAAGAAAACATCGTAACGCGGGGGACAAAGCCACCTTCAAAAGATTCTCTCCAGACGTAGCAATTAAGTTCAATTTTAAGTTGACTTAATTTAAAATTAATAAAATTATTTATTTTATTTTATTTTCTAAATTATATTTAAACCTAATCTAAAATTTAAAAAATTTATAAAAATAACTTCATTTTGTTAAATAAAAAAAAGTAAGTCAACTCATTCAAACTCAATCGAGTTCAATTTTAAGTCAGGCCCTCGGAGCCAGGGATTTATTTGGGGTAACTCTGAGGGCAATCCCAAAGTACACCTAGTGAGCTAGTCGGTGATCACGCAACCTCTATTACTAGGAGGGTTAGAAGTTAGAAGACTCCGGGACATGAACGATGCGTTTTTTTTTTTTTACAAGGGAAGGAAAACACGACGATTACAAAGAGAAGTGCATCCCACGACGATGCGACATTCCCTTTCGATCCTGTTGTACTATATCCACTATTGCAGTCGGGATGTCTAGCAGGATGCGCCTGCCTGGTCCTTCTGACCTCGCTAGGGTAGCCAGTTGATCAGCGCTCTGGTTCCCTTCTCAATATATACGTTAAACTTTTTCTGTCCAATCACGAGCCAGCATCGCCTAAATTTCTTACACCAAACGACAATTCTCAGTCAAGCAATAATGTGAGGAAGACAAAATGTTAATAACTTCTAGCGAGTCGATCTCAAAGATCATGTTCGGGTGTTTCAGCTCCCAAGCTAAGAGAAGGCCATTTGTGACCCCTCGTAGTTCTGTTGTCACCGGAGAACAAGGGCCTATGTTGGTCAAGAAGCCGCCCCTCCAGCTGCCTATACTGTCGCGCAATAGGCCTCCAGCAGTACCGAGAGTTGATGCTTGAACGATGCGTATTTAGCAAAACTATGTTGGGATATGCTGAATGGGTGGGGGACTCTTTGGGCACAGGTGCTAGTAAACAAAAACAATATAGGAGATGGTATAGTCTCGAACTTTCTTCCCCGGCGAATTTCCTCCTGGCTCTGGAAAGCTTTGCGCTCTTTATGGCCAAGGTTTTTGGGGGCGATTGGTTGGACGATAAATGATGGTGGCTCAGCTTGGTTCTGGACCGATAATTGGCTTCCTAAGCTAGGTCCACTGGCAGCTCATATCTCAATAATCGTTCCTAAGAGGTTAGAGAATGGAACTGTCAATTCTTTTGTTAATAAAAATGGTGGCTAGGACTGACATAGATTTGTTAGGAATACCTCTGCCACTGCTGCACCCCACATAGCAGCACTACCTAGACCGAGTCTTGAACGAGGGCAAGACAGGCCTCGTTGGGTAGCAGACCCCTATGGTCAATTCATGGTGAAGTCAACATATGAATGACCAATGGCAAAACTCGGCTAATTTTTAAAGGGGGGCGAGAGCAGGGAGTGGCTGGACTTCGCAGTGAGTGAGCGAGGAGGGAATGACTGGCAAAGAGATGAAGCATGTGTTCAAGCATGGAAGAGGCCAGAGTAAGGGTGGCGGTAGCCCAAGCTTGCCACCCCGGGCTACCACCATTGTGAATAACTTGTTTCGATTGCATAAGACCAGGTGCAACTCCTATGAAAGGCGATATGGCAATGGCAAGGACTCCAGAGGATTCAAATATTTCTTTGGTTGACGTCGCATGGACGACTACTTACGAATGAAGCACGAAATGCTCCTGGGCTGAGCATTACAAGCTATTGCGCTCAATGCCATAGTGAGACTAAATCAATTCTTCATGTCCTACGAGATTGTCCTAAAGCTCGGGGAATGTGGCTGTAGTTTGTCCCAATTCAGCGTAGATAGGCTTTTTTCGCGATTGCTTTGAACCAATGGTTGACGAGAAATCTCTTGAGAAACAAAGCTCAGGGAAATTAGGAGGTTTGGTTAGTACTCTTTGGTACAACTTGTTGGATTTTATGGAAGGATCGTAATTGTGAAACGTTCGGGAACTCAGGAAGGACTGATGGGGTGCATGCGACCGGGATATTCAAAGTGGCTAGCTTGTATGCCCGCAGATACAACAACCAGGGCCACGTCACTACCCAGAGTACTAGGACATGGAAAGAGAGGTTGGACAAGCCTAAACCTTGGGTGATACAAACTAAATACAGATGGGGCGGTGAAAGGCAACCCGGGAATAGCAAGAGCAAGGGGTATCATCCAGGACGAACGTAGAGCGTGGGTAGTAGGATTTGTCCATAGTGTGGGATATATTACCTCTCTTGCAGCTGAGTTATGGGCGGTAAAGTCGGGTTTGGATGTGGCGTGGCAATATGGAGTGCGACAATTAGTTCTTGAGATTGACTCTCAGGTAGCAGTACAACTAGTGAGCTTGGACCATGTTCAAGCAATGGGGAATGAAACACAAGTGGGAGACATTCGGAAGATGATGCTAAAGGATTGGACGGTGGTGGTACGATATGTTTATCGGGAAGGGAACTCTTGTGCCGATTGGTGGCTAGTTATACGCTGAATTTTTCGGTTGGATGTCATCTGCTTTATGAGTGTTCGCCGAATCTTGGTTATTATCTGTTAGGGGACGCTATTGGGGCTACCATATCCCGTCTTTGTACTTCGTAATTTTTAATGCATTGGGCTGAGCCTCTCTTTTTACCCAAAAAAATTATCTATTAGAATGCAGTATTAATTTAGATAATCTTTATTAATTATGATGATGATAAATATCACTAAAATAATAGTTACATAATTGAGTTGATAATGAGATTTGTCAGTTTAATGTGTAATTATAATTAAATATTATTTGATGCTTTAAACATAACTCTTGATGAGAGTCTAAAGGTTATATAAAGTTAAAAAATTTATATTTTATAAGAAAACAACAAAATTAAAATTAATTTTGAATTATATCATTTAATAAATATTTTTAATTTTTTCATCATAATTTCTTATACAATAATTTTATTCAAATAATTTAAAAAGTTACGAGAAAAAGATTTTAATTATATTATTTTTGTAGATGTGAATTGTCTAACTACTTACTCTATGTTCTTTACTTCTAGTCATCTTGGTAGATGAGAAATGTACCTTTTTCTTTAGTCAATAAACAACACTTTAATATATAGGTTATTTCGTTGTTCATAACTTGTTAACCAAAATGTTTACATGGACTATATCACTTTTGACTTTGGATCCAAAGGCTTGAGCCAATGTTCCTTTTACATTGAGAGTGTGATAAATTTTAGGGTTTGATCACTCAACAAACTCTCATCTTTTTCTCAATGTTGGTTCGATTATGAATTTTGCACTGACTTTAATGTAAAATGTGTCTTCTTTCCTTAAATTTGAGAGAAAAAGTAAAATAAAAGTCAAAAAGGGCTTATCTCCTTATGCTTTATAGTATTCTCAAGTTAAATCAACTCTTTTTTATGTTTTCTAACCGATTCAAACACCCATAAAGTATTCACTCCTAGGGTGAAACTTACTTTCTAATGTAAAGATCTCTCCCGTCGTAAAAAGAGGAGATATCATAGTATAATACCCCGTGGTTACATTGCGAGCATATTTCGCAATAAAGTCAACACACTGATTTCTTTCTCTATGCACATATTGCATACTTGCTCTACGGTCTTTATCGAAAAGCTTTTTGATGTTTTGTAATACATGCGTGTGTTCACGAGCATTTTCTTTACGTATTATCATGTGAATGGCTATCTCACAATCAGATTCCAATACCATGTTTCTTGTTCCATGCTATCGTGCAAATCGCAATCCACAGTAAATTCGTAGAAGTTTAGTTTCAAGTGTAGATTGCCTCCTCATATTAACAGCAAAGCCTTAATCCAGACTCTATTGTGATCCTTCAATAGTCCCTCAACGATAGCTTCTTCCATGATTGGGTAACCACATATGGGAAGCTGCCATTTCCTCTCCCTGTTCTGTTGCAGGCGTATTTGGTTAAACAAATTTGGCTTACGAACTATGTTAATCTCATGAACTCTAGTTCGAATGTCTTGAACTTTTGTTGTTGGAATATGATCTTGAGTCTGAAAGAGTCGCTTGTTTCTCCAGTTCCGTAATTGTCAGATTGTAACTCCAAAATAGATTTCTCATCCCTCACTTTCCCGAATACCTCATTTGTTCTCCAGATTGTGCTGTAGCCAATTGTTTAGGGGCAGTGAGAAAAATTCAGGCCAAAAATGCCTCTGCAACAACTAATTCCATATTAGTTCTGCCCAGCACCAATCCCTTAACAGATGAATCAGCGTCTCCCTATCCTCCTCACATTGTGTGCATGGAGTATCATGTATTACAATCCACCTAGCTAGTTCCCATCTTGTAAGGAGAGGAGCCTTGGCTGCTAGACACAAAAATAATTTGATTCTTTCCGAACCTTTCCACCTCCATAAATCAACTATTTTCAATAACAATTTAATCGTAACAAATCTCTTACAATTCCAGCCAAAAAAAAGTATAAAATGGGATGTTTTGGTATCGAGTTTAAATATTGATTTGTTTCGCTTGGTACTAACCAATACCGCTTATATTTAGAATACTAGCTATATACTGGCCGGTGTCGAAAATTTAAAAAAAATTAAGAACATTTCTGCCAAAAAAATTTAAAACATTTACCTTTCTATTTATTTTTCCTTTATTGGTTGAAACACGTAAAAATTTATTCAAACCTAAAAAAGACTTTAAAGTTTCATATTTAAACTCGATTGAACTCGAAAATTTGAGTTCAATTTGATCTTGAATTTAAAGAAATCTAATTTTTTTGTTTGTTTTAAATTAATACTTAAATTTTGTTTAATGTATCAAAATTATTTGAATTTTTTAAACCTCAAACTTAACTTCAAATTCGATTGAGTTTAATTATCTTAACTCAAAATCAAGCTCGACCGACACAACCAGAAAGATGAACCCTAGAAATCTGCTTGCATCATGCAAACGTACACGAGTGAGAAGAAATGAGTGATGAAGAGAGTCCAAAGGGAAATAGACAAGACTCTTCTGCGAAGATTGTCGGTTCCTGAGCATGGACATGAAGAAGAAACATGAAAGTAACGTATGAACTAAAAACAAAAGACGAATACAACGAAAAATGCCCTCAATTGCTGGAATCATTGCAGCATCCGAGGAAAGAATCTGAATCCTCTCCACAAACTCCATGCGCGACACTGTTCACTCTCTATCATCATCATATTTTTTTTATTTATCAGATACAATCCAACAACATTAACTACTTCGTGTCGGCCAGTTCATTGTTCTTCTATTTCTTTTGATTTTATGTTTCTAAATTTTTTGGAGCTTAACTTCTTAAAGAGTGTTACTAATGAAACCAGATTAGGGTTTGGGTGGAAAACAACGATTGATTGAGATATAACAATGATAGTGGTGAGCCTGCAAATCCGGGTCATGTATGATGGCAGAGGACATGAACTCATTTTATACTAATTAGGTTTTCTTGTTTAATTTTCCATTTAAGTAATTGTATTATTGTGAAAAAATTATTTCAAGTTAGAGTTGATACTTGATAATTAAAGGGTACTTGATAATACCCTTTAATTATAACTAAAATAATATTATTTTTTGTATAATTAAACATTATAACATCGTTTTAATCTATAAATATTTTAATTTATATATTAAAATAATATAATTTTGATTAGCTAAACCGATAGATAAGAAATTTAGGGTTCAATCGATATTAGACTGTTATAAAATCGGCTAAAATTTGATTAAAATTAAAAATTTTGAAATATGATTGAAAGAACTTATCCTTATCTTATGAATAATTTGAAGTTTAATTGAAAAATAGATTGATAGATAAAAATTATTTGATTTATTTTAGTTCATAAGAACTTATTAATTTACAAGAATCGACCGATTATTAATTAATAAACTGATTGATTTTTAACAATAAGAAAAGTAAACTGAAATGAAAATTTAAAAAATAAATCAAAACTGATCGGTTCAAAATTTTTATAGTTAAACCGATCAAGCTGGTTGAGTTTTTTATTAAAAAATGCCACGATAAATACTATTAAATTATTTTACCAGCGTAAAAACTGAATACCTAAAAAATATCATTGGGAATTCTAAAGTTTGAAATGAAAATAACATAACCATTGTTTGATAAAATCAACCTGTTGACTATAATACCAAGGAAATGTGATGAGCAATAGATTTTTTTTGAAAAGGAGAAACCCACAGTCACTATCCTTTAGATACAGACTGGATAAACTTTCGAATTGATATAATATCATGCAAATCACGCTAACCTAGTACTCTTTACTAGGCAAACCTTGTATGATCGGTTTAATCAAAAAAATTTAGGTAGGAGGATTCGAATACAGAATCTTTTAACCTTATGCTCTCCACTTCACCGATTCAACCAAGTCCTAAGCGCGATTAGCAACAGATGGTTGGGTATTATTTAGGTCAAAAGATTTACAAAAGACAATATGTAAGCACACATCTTCTTTCTAGACTTGAAACGACAAGAATAGCAAGCAAGTGATCCCACCACAACACATGCATTCTTCCGAATTAAGATTGGTTTCCCACTACCTAATTTGACCTTTATAAATGCCTCCAATCTTCATTAACCAATTCATGTGTTTCAAGTGGCCTTACTTGGATCATAGTCACTAGATTCGACAAAAGGATCTAAATTGGGCCCGTCTCGAATCAAATCTATGTGATTTGACTTGAGATGACTGAAATTTAGCCGAGAAATTTGATTTTTAATTTTATATAAATTTTTAAATTTTAACTAAGTTTAATTTATACCTATGTGAAGCGTGACCTCACCCACTTATAAAAGAATTAATTAAAAAAATTCTAAATTTTATTCAATTTTATAATAGTAGTCCAAACTTTAAAAAGTTAATTAAAATTTTTAGCAAAAATATTTTGATGTTAAGTTTTATATTAATATAAAAATGTGAAAGTGTTATATATAAATTATGTTATTTAATAAATTAAAATATAAAAATTATAAAATAACTGTGAAATGAAATATTTGAATGAGTGTATAATAATCTTTAAGGTTTTCAATTTTTTAATTTATTAAATAATAAAATTTATATGTGACACAAATATAAAATGTGACAATTACATGTTAAAAATATTGATTTGATGTAGCTCACACATCTTCCACATTAACAAATAACGTTGACATCCGATTAATCTTGCTACAAATTAAAAATTGGAATATTTTAATATTATTTTTTAAAATTCAAGTTAGTAATATAAAATTAAGTAAAATTTGTAATTTTTTTTACATAAGCTCTATAAAAAACCATATCGTTTTGTTGATGTAACGAAATAATATCATTTCATTATTGACTTAACCTAAACAAATTTTCAATCAACATCATTTTTATCCAACTAATTGACTTTTAGGTTCGGACCGTTAACTCTAAACTCGAATCAATTTTAAAGATTCAATTCAAACTCAGATCATAAATGAGTTACACTCCGGCTCGATCTAGTAAGTTACCAAACCCTAATGGTGATGTCTTTGTATGTGGCTAGTGATTGAAGTTGAAGAACAGACATGGGCAGTCCCAATTCTACTTTTACAAAAGCAACAAAATCTCTACAAAAGGTGAGTTTTGTGATGTTCAAAGCAACGAATGAAAATGCATATAGATATAGATATGTTCCAAAAAGATTCTCCACTTCAAAACACAAAAACCCACCTGAAGATGTTACATTTGGATCCATCCACCTCTAATTCCAGAACCATAAACTGCCTATTGAAATCAAGTCAAAGTGGTCCAAACTTTTGTTACAGTTTAATGATAAGCAGTCCAAACTCAAAATTTGTCACGAACTTAAAAGAAATCCACATCTCACATTCCACCTCTAGTCTTTACCCACTATGGAGTGATGTAAATGAGCATGGACTAGGTTATTAGCACCTCCTTTTATGTACTTTTTTGTTTTCTCATGAAAAGGGAAAGTTGGATTTGTCTAAAGAGAATTGGGTTCTTTTCTAGAAAGCAGTTTGAGTCTCATGATAAATAGGTATATATTTCATGTGCTAATGGTGAAGCCAGCCAAAGTTATACTTGGCACCATTGTTTTAAACCAAAGTGGGTCACTTTCTAAAAGAAAACTTAAAAAATTACTTTATTCCTTCCAATAGTCTTCCAACTCATAGCATATAAAACAAGTATAAAGATATCTCTATTTTGATATTAATAAAATTTCTTTAAACCATAAATGGGAAAAAAATAAAAAAAAATAAAAGAAAAAAGGGAAAGATTATTTTGTTAAATGGGAAAAAAATTAAAATAACAATAACAACGATAATAATAATGGCACTTAGCAAAAATTGCATTGAGATGTAATATTTAAATGGAGAAAAACAAAAGAAAAATGGAAAAGATTATTTTGTTAAATGAGAAAAACATTAAAATAACAACAGTAACGATAAAAATAATAAAACTCAATAAAAATTTTGCTTAGATATAAAATTTAAAACATTCTAGACAATATTATCCTTAATTAATATAATTAATATAGATTAATTTAAAATTACCCATTTAAAGGAAAAAAAGGAAATAAGTAAATAAAATAAAAATAAAAATAATAAGAATAAGAATAAAACAAAAGAATTTAATAAGGGATGGGCAAGGGGCAGTCCGTACGAGGCAGATGTCGCGTGATGGAACACCATCATAAAAGCGCGTGCAGTAATAATTTCGACCTTTTCCCACAATCTCACCGATATCTCCACTAGGCGGCGCAGCTGTCACTAATTATAGGCCTCGTGTAGCAGACTTTTTCCATCCTCATTTATTACACCGTATCACCACTCGCTCGAGTACGTAAATCACGATGCTACTCTCTTCGTCTTCCTGATTGCTCACATACGATAATATAACTTTTTTATTTGAATATTATCTTAATAAAATTTTAGGATAAAGAAAAAGTCTAAACAAATCTAAGTTAAATATTTATAAAATTTTCCGCTAATTAATAATTTAAAGAGCATTATAAAAGAAATAATATAATTTTTTATAAATATGATAAAAGTTAATAATATTTAAATAAATTATTTAATAAATATTATTTTAAAATTATAATTATAATTTTTTAAATAAAAAGACTCTGAAATCAAAGAGTTCTTGATAAGATGTCGATATCTAAAACCCTGTTGATGTTCATTTATATCAGGAATGAGGAGATGTGAACATTCAACAATTTGGGATAAAAAAGAAGCTTGACGGGATTGAATGCTCCCAGGTTTTCAGTAATAAACTCAGGAGTTTTAATGAAGAGTACCATTTACTTCAGCTCTGTGAGTGAGTGAGTCGTGAGTACTGAGAAATAGAAATTTAAGGAAAACTTTCTGATCCTGCAAGTTTCTTTCCAGGAAGATTTTGCCAATTTGGACCTTGCTTGCTTGCTCATCTGTCTTTTTGCATACCCTTTAAGATAGGTGTAATGCAGAGCGAAGAAGAGGAAGAATGATACTGCCCGCCACTTGGGCTCTGCCAAGGCACATCAGGTTCTTGGGGTTTAGGGTTTAAGACTTTTTAGTTCTATGCAGATATGGTCCAAACTGTTGTGTTGTGCAACTTCACTTAATTTCCAGGCTTCAGGTTTCGGCCCTGTTTTGCTCCATAAGACCTTTGGAGACAGGGAGGCTTGACTACGTAATGCAACTTGATCAAGAAAAATAAATAAATAATCGAGTTTGGATACAGATGTTCAGATTTAATCGGATCAAACTTATTTTATCTTTTCTTTTTCTGTTCAACTCAATTCCTTTGTTTGGTGAGGTATAAAATCAGAAAACTGTCTTAAAAGGTTTTACATGTGATGGTAAATCAATGCATTAAATTTGAATTTAAATTTAAATTTAACAGAAAATTTTTAATTTTAATTAATTATAATAAAATAATTTAAATTAACCTCAATTAATTATATATTTAAGAGTTCTTAACTTTGTTTGGTGTTTAGCACTCCAACTTTAAGGGGTGTGTTCTGATTTTTTTTATTTTTCTTTAAAATAAAGGCAAAATTATGTATATTTTATTACCGATAATACTTACATTTACATATTAGATCAATTTTAAAACAAATTATTTTAAATTAAATTTATTTATTTTAATCTCTTATTTAATATTTATTGACAAGTTATCAATAAAATTATTTTATTTTATAGAACTAAATAATTCAAAATTAACATTTTATTTATAAATTATTATTTATTTTAAATAAAATTTAATTATCAAAACTCTAATTAAGAATGGAGTTCGAGATATTTTCACATTGTGTATGAATTTGAAACACTCGTGATATTATTTTCCTACGTGCGTGTTCTTTAAGCAACCACTAGATTGTGGTCAAGCGTAGGGACAACGCTATCTGGAAGGAACATAAACTCATTCATTAAATGTTTGTTGACGAGGTTCAAATATGAATTTAAGGATTCATAGTCGTGCCTGGTCGAAAACTGAATTCACGTTTGACAAGTATTTTTAAATTCGGCCAATCATAATTAATTAGCTATATTTACTTCGACTCGACGAGCAGTTATTATATCAGTTCTATCGATTTAATTGTCTAATTTTTCGGTTCAATTTATTTTAATATATTATTAAAAATTAATCAGTTTATTAATTAATCGGTTTATTTTTTAAGTTAATAAGTTCTTAATTAAATTAAAATAAATATATTATTTTTATTTAGGAAAATTTAAATTAATATTCATTTTTATAGTAAAGTAATCATTTTTTATAATTTTTTATTTTTAATTTCATTCAATATTCGTTCTAATAATAGTTGAATCTTTTAAACCTTAAACATCTTATCTTGACGGTTTAATTTTTTGTCTGATTTTTAGAACATTTAGTATACATTAATACTAACGTTAGAATTCAATGGAAAGCAAGCTCATAACGGATTAAGAAGTAAAACAAATGTCAACAAAGCTTAGGTCATGTTTGGTTGAGGGGTTAGTAATAGAATGAAATGGAATGTAACACATTTTCATCGTTTGGTTGAAGGTTTGATAATGGAATAGAAAGGAATGAGATAGAAACGGAGGGTTTCATTTCCATTTCATCATAAACAGTGAAAATAAAAAAACCTCCAATTTGGAGGGTTTAAGATGTAATGTAAATTAATAAATACATACTATCTAATATACTCTCAATAATTTTTCTTAATACCAATTATTTCTTCTAACCATAACACTCTTTTCCCCATACCTTAATAATAATATTTTTATATTATTAATAAAAATTATATATAAATAATAATGAAATAAAAATTTTAATAAATTTTTTACTAATGAAAAATATAAAAATAGAAAAATTATTCTCTTTGTGTGTTTCTATATAAATAAAAATTAATAAAATTTTTTAAATATAAATCAAAATAAAATTTCTTAAATAATTAGCAATAATATTTTATATAATTAATAATAGAAAATATAAAAAAAATTAGTTGTCACGACTGTGACTTGAAAAAGTCTCAACCGTGAATTTTTAATTGGACATAATTCTGTTTTAAAATCATAGCGTTAAACTTCTTATAACAACGATCTTAATAGCAAAGGTATGATAGTCATCATACCTTATATTCTATTTTATCCATCTTTAAAGCGGGACATGATCCTCTGTTCCATTAAACCTGTACCAACCCTGTCTCATTTAATCTCAACCATTTATAATAAATGGTTGAGATTAAATGAGACAGGGTTGATACAGATTTAATGAAACAGAGGATTTGAGAGGCTTCAAAGCGATATTTCACTACATTATATTATAAATTATTACATCTTCTCAAACAACTTTTCACTATATTATACTTTATTTTATTATAAATTGTTTCTTTCTTTTCTATTCTATTCCTTTAATTAAGATTCAACTAACACAAATACAAACGAGAGAGAAAATTTAATAGGAAAAAGTTTTGTTTCCAAGATGATTATTTAGAGTAAACACCGTGAGAACAGACATGATAATAAATAAGAATAACGGAAGCAGATGGATGTTGACCATCTTCAAATAGTCCAAGGGAAAGGTTGTTGATTCATTTCATATTCAAGCAGCCTCTCTGACTTTTTGGGTGCACATTTACAGTCAAAGTCTTCCTTCCGGCTTCCTTCCAATCCACACTCCTAAGATTGGAACTTAGGTTTGACCAAAGTAAAGTACGAAGGAAACTTCTTGTTAGACTTTTACTTGTACTTGAACTAAACGCAAGTATGATTGTATGGACATTATAAGCGTATATTGGTCTCTCTCTTTTTTTTTTTTTACTACAACTACTATGCTACAGTTTATCGGTAAGATAAGCCCCGGTGATAGACAGTGTCGTAGCGATCTGTAAATATAAAAGGCATCATGGTTTGCAGTAAATCTGTAAGAATTCTATGCTTGTGAGATGGGATAGATCGACTGTTCTGGTTAGCATTAAAAAAAAGCCTAATTTGGATAATAATTAAAAGAAAAGGAGGAAAGTGAGTATATCATCTTAATCTAACCCATATATGTTGTATGTGAAATAGGAATCTTCCTTGTCTTTACAAAGTTGTTGCCTGCATGCATGCATGTTATGCATGAGTTTTTGCATTTATGAAAATGGAACTTTTCAAATTAACCAAAACCAAACCCAAAAAATATTTATATTGGTCTCAACTCTCAACTCTCAACTCTATTTGAGCTTCTTCTACATGTAGAAAAGACCAAAACTTTCTTCAAACCACCAAAACAGGACGACGCACAGTTTCTGAGGTTTCCATCTATAGAGGTCGTGCATGAGATCCGCTAGACTTGTGTTGATCTCATCAGACTAGTTTTCTATATATTTGCTTTGTCACTTTCGTAGATTTCCAAAGGCAACCTCTTCGTCTCTGCTTCTGTAGTTCTGTCCCTTGAAGATGCCAACCGACGACGTTTCTGGTCATCTGGACCCGTGGTACGACTTTCAGGGCAAGGTGGTGTTCGTCACCGGGGCATCCTCCGGATTAGGCCGCGAGTTCTGCCTCGACTTGGCTAAAGCAGGTTGCCTGATAGTTGCCGCCGCTCGCCGTGTCGATCGGCTTATGTCTCTCTGCGACGAAATCAATCAACTTCCTTTCCCCTCTTCTTCGTCGGATGTGTTGGACAAGCGAGCGTTTGCAGTGGAGCTTGACGTGTCTGCCGATGGACCTTCCATTGAGAATTCGGTACGGAAGGCTTGGGACGCGTTTGGCAGAATCGATGCGTTGATTAATAACGCTGGGATTAGAGGTAAACACTCAAAATATAAAAAACATGAATCTTTGATCATATTATTTTCTGGGTTTAAGTTCGTTTTTCATTTCAAAACATGTGTTGATCTTTTTGGTGCGTGGATTATCAATCTTCCATTCCAGGTAGTGTGAAAAGTCCCCTGGAATTGTCTGAGGATGAATGGAACGAAGTATTCAGAACAAATTTAAGAGGATCGTGGTTGGTGTCAAAGTATGTCTGTATCAGAATGCGTGATTCCAAAATTGGAGGTTCAGTAATCAATATCTCCTCCATTGCTGGTCTTCCTCGAGGTCAGTTGCCTGGAGGTGTTGCTTATTCAGCTTCCAAGGCCGGCGTGAACATGATGACTAAGGTGATAGACCATATATTGTTCTGACATCATACCATCCGATACCCTTTTTTTGAATGTTTCAGTTCTTTACGTTTGGATTTGGGTTAACACAGGTCATGGCTCTGGAATTAGGAGCTCACAAGATCAGGGTGAACTCCATATCGCCTGGACTGTTCAAGTCAGAGATCACTCAGGGTCTCATGCAAAGGGAATGGCTAAATAACGTAGCTCAAAAAACAGTTCCTCTAAGGACGTACGGCACCTCAGACCCGGCATTAACATCACTTGTTCGATACTTACTCCACGACTCGTCTCAATATGTTACAGGCAATGTGTTTATTGCTGATGCTGGGGCTACCTTACCAGGAGTTCCCTTGTTCTCTTCACTTTGAATGGGTAAATGGATGGACCTAGTCCACCATTTTCGCCATTGGATGCGACTAACTGATTCTTTGGTCAAAATATGTATCGGATTCTAATGCCAGCATAATGTTCAGATCATTGTTCAGGTGTTTGGCATTTTAATATACTGAGAAGCAAAATACTAATGTTACTCAAAACCCAAACCTTTGACAAGGACACAGGGCCTTCTTTGGCCAACAGGGATTGCATTAATTTTATCAGTAGTTAGTTAATAGTTGATTATATCAATTGATTTGATCGGTAGATAATATCAGCTATTTATTAGAAATATTTGATAAAATTAACTGTTTAGTATTAACTGTTGATGTATAAAATGACTTATGAGTGTATGATTTAAAAAAATTATAAAGGCATTAATATTATATTTCTTAGTATTTCGTTGAATTTTCTTATAAGAATTTAGATTTTAGATATTGAATTTTACAAAAATCAAAATGCTAATGATGATGATGATGATGATGATAATCCAACATTAAATTCCCTATTAATATGAATGATGAAACGAGTTACATCATATTAACATTTTTCATATAATATGTATGAATTTTATTATTTAATAAATTAAAATATTTATAATTATAGTATGACACAGATATGATATATAGTAGTTATATACTAAAAATATTAATTTAATGTAACTTTTTATGTTTAGAAACTCAATATTATGGTATTTTTAAATGTAAACTAAATTAAATAAAGATCAAAAAGTTTAATTAACCCATTTATTATATTTTTCCAAACTTCAGTACGATAAAAAAAACCAACTTTAAAAATACACAGAGTAAAAGTAAAGAGTAAAGTGGAGGACAATACTGTCATTAGACAAACAACTAACTCCAAAAGCTCCTCTTATAAAACTTTTAGAAATTAGTTTATTAAAATTAAATAAGCTAACCAATAAATCATTCGCTCAACATATCAATAGCTTTTTTAACATGGTTAAAAAGCTAACTTCTGTTTGCTAAACACCTCCGACATGTAATCCATCCTGTGAACTGTCCTTCTTGTTCTTCTTGCTTTTGGACATGAACTGGTCCAGGATAATGACATGATCAATTGTTATTATCAAATTCACCTCAAATAACAAAACAGTTTATGTCATAACAGTTTCATAAAATACTTAAAGAAATTACTTTTAAAGTTCTTTAAGAAAAATAATATAATCGTTATTATTATCAAATATAGCAAATAAACATTTCTCCTATTTTCCAAGGTATTAGATAGATAGGAGGTGCAAGTAAACTTCTTACTTAAGTTCTTGTCCCCTTCCGGTTCCCGGCTGTCTTCTGCCTTGTCGGCATTTTCTACTGGCGTTAAACTCGGTCAATGAAGTTTACATCGCTTCTTCCTTTTTTTTTTTTTTCCCACTTTTGTATACTTTTCTGTCGTATGAATTTCGCAGCTCTTTTCCTTCTAATTTCCTTTTCTTTTCCAACGACAATTTACGCTGTTCTAAGGGATAATCCGAATATCCGATGTTATCCGTCAAAGCTTATCGCAGATTCGCAGGTTGTCTCGGCGTACTTTGTTTGAATCCTATGCTGAGTTGAAAAGAAAATTTCAAGGTTGTCATAGTTTGTAAACGATTGACCAACTTCTGAAAGAATTAAATGCTTGTGAGATGAGATAGATCACCCGTTCTTATTACGTGTTCCTGTTCTGTTAAATACCATTCATATATTTATGTGAGTTGGAATACAATCATAAAAACAAGAGCCTAATTTGGATAAAAGTTGAAAAGTTCCGATTAAAGAATTGTCTTTTAAATTAGGATAAAAGATATGATTTTTTTTGTTAATTAAAAAGCTCTTTAATCCTTAAATTTTTGGAAATTTTTTATTTTCTTAAAATTCGGTTAAAAATAACGAAAATAACATATACAAAAACTAATTAATTGTCACTAATATCATAACCCAATTTAACTCTTAGATTCACCTTAAATCAATTAAATTAAAAATTTAAGATAATTATAATAAATTATTAGTTTGTGTCAGAATTAATTAGTTCAGTTTCAATTTAAGAGCTGAATTAGATTGTTATAAAAAGATCATTTGATTAACTTGAGTCTAATCAATCTTTGTGTTCATTCCAATTGCTATAATCAAAATTCCCAAGAAATTGCTCGTCTCATGCCCTAATTATAGTCTTATAACGTACCTTTCTATTCGAATCTCTTCCGTTTCGTCGAGATTTTGTTACCATGAAAAATGGATTTTTGAAAAGAAGATTATTTTCAGAAACATTATGATAATTTGACAAATTGAGTTATGATGTTTCTGAAACTAAGTCCACTAAAAAGAATTCTTTGTTTGGTAATGATAATTCTTTGAAAAACACCTACTTAGACCAAGTAATCACGTGGCAACTACATATTTTCCTTGTCCCTCCCTTTTGTCATCCTCTGCATATTATTTCACACGGTCTTTGTCACATTTAAACTTTACCTTAATTTCTTCATAGGAGGAGAGACACCAAAGCTTTGAAAAGACATAAAACTAATTAATAATTCTATAAATAGCTTATCTAATGATCTTGGATGTGGACATAGAAGTGAATTTTAATCTCTCTGTTTTTTTCTAATGTTGCTGTAGAGGTAAGCCTCGGAGCAAATTTGTTCCTGTGTGATCATAAAGTTATATGTTTAAATTAAACAATCTTTTTGTAAAAATATAAAGAGAAAGTTACATATATTATGGCCGTAATCAAGCTCTTGCGAAATGGGAAGTCATATGCATTGAATATGTTGACTTTGAATTCAAACTCTTACAAAACGGGGAGTCATATGCATTGAATATGTTGACTTTGAATTCAGGCTCTTGCAAAACGGGGAGTCATATGCATTGAATATGTTGACTTTGAATTTGATTCTTCTATTGTCTTCTCTTAGTCATGTCTTATGGTATCAAGAGATTAAAAAAATTCAACTTATTGCTTAAAATTTAGCTTGATTTAACTCAATTTAAATTTAAATTTGAATTTTAGCATTCGAGTTCCAATTTTAGAGTCACAAATTTTATTCGAATATGACTGACAATAAAGAATAAGATCGAATTAGCCTAAAGTGAAAGTGCTAAATTATGTTTAATCCGAGTTTAGAGTAAGACATTAAAGGTTCGACCTTTGTCAAACCTACTTGTATAAGCTAATTTTGACAGAAAATATGCAAATATTAACTCGCAAAGCCCTTCATTAATATATTCCTGTTTTTCACTCGATCATCCCTGAAATGCTCTAGTTTTGTAGTCATGTGTGTGTTTGACTATCAAACATGAATCAGGATTGATTACTGATCGGATAATAGAGTAATTGACTGAGGTCCTGAATCATGGACTTTTGGCGCATTAAAACACCCCTTTCAAAAGCACTGAAACACCTTGCCGGTTCTGCGGTTTCTGTCCTTATTCGAGTCCCTTTCACGAGTCAATAATTAATATCCTGAACTCCTCGAGGCAGGGAAAGCCATTAAAGAAGGTATGTTTGCATGTGGAAGTAAATGCGTCACAGAGATCAGTAAATGGCAGTGAGAGCGGCCAAAAAAGCAGCTGAGTTCTGCTAAAACTTCTGATGACAGGTTCGATTAGCTTAACTTGTTCTTGGAATTCTAAGCAGAATGAAGATACAGGCCTGATCTCAAGTCAGGATGTGTGTCCTTTGGTTGCTGATAGCTATTCCTGAGGTCATATTAATTCGTATGATCTAGAAATTCTGTTCTTTGAGTGCATCACAACGAGATTTGCAAGCCATATCCTGAGATTCAATTTATCAAATCCCATTTCAGAAAATGATTCTCCTTTTTTATATTTCCTTACTTTTTGTTAAAGGTTGAAAAATTTAATGTTACTCTTGTTTGAGTTAAATAATTAATGGTTTTTACAATTTAACTAACAAATATAACTATTGTGATTTGTGAGACATTGCTGGTGGATACATGGTTGGCATATGGAGAATCAAAATCATTAGGATTGCTGCAGTCAAATCAATCTTACCCAACTCTTTATGATTGCATATTTTTCTGATCGAAAGCTCCAAACGTAATTAATTGCTCAAACTCCTACCACTTTTTTCTCTACCAACCGAAAGAAATGACCACAAATGCTGGTCACAAATTTATCTTTTTGTTCATATCATATATGTCGTTCACCTATGAAAACCCAATTGCAATTAGAGATCATAAAATTGCCCGACTTAGTCCGGCTCAACTTGACTCACTTTTAGCCTGAATTGATCAAATTATGGGCGAATTATAGGTTAACTATGGTCGACTGACATTCCTAATTATAACAATTTCAAATAGAAAGTAAAACTAAATTGAGAAAAAAAGGTAATAAATTTGTAATGAATATAGTAAGGATCGGAAGCTTACATGACTTCCATTTCGGGACATGTAATATTGTTTCGAAAGAGATATGAAAATACTATTTATTTAATTATAATATATTATCAAACATCTTTTTTTATTTCTTTTTTTTTCTTTCCTATACTATCCAAGCACCTCCTCAGTAAGTATTATCTTATTCCATATAAATTAATAAGGTCTAATTATACTGTTAATAACATAAACCAACTATAGTGGAACTCTTTAAATAAGAAGATTAAAATAAAACAAATCAAATTACAAATAGTCTAATATAATTAACAAATCATGGTGCCTATCTACATAATATGTGAATAAGTAGATGTAGAACATAGTACAGAAGCCAAGAATTTATAGCATCAACAACAGCATTAATGGCATTAATAATGCTTCATGTGCAAATTTGTAAAATATATTTTCTTGCTCAAGTAATTTTTATAAAAATAGGTATAGTTTTTGGTTTCCAACCAATATCTCAAACCTAAACTCTCATCATTTACACTTGAAACACAGTACTGTGAAGAGCATAGGAAAGGGTTCAAGCATCAAAAATGAAAATGAAAACAAAAATAAAGAGAAGAGGGTAATAACAGGAAAAAAAAAAAGAAAAAAATCTCATTGCTGAAACAGAATTTAGGATCTCTGAGTGCTCTAATTTCATAAACTTATCTGTTGTGTAGTGGATTGGGACCAGCATAGACTTTTCTCTTTTCAGCACCAAAAATGTCTCCACTTTCTTTATCCGCATGCTCTTTGAAGCTACCACTAGACTTGGTGACAAAATTCATCTCTGAACCAGACCCATCTTTGGATTTACTGAACTTTCCAAGCCCACTAGCATAACAAGGACTAGTAGGTAAGTGTGAGATAAACAACAGAAGAAGAAGAAGAAGAAGAGTTAAGCAGGTCAAGTCTCTGCTCACACTCATCTCTTCCTTCCTTCTAAGCCAATTCATGGCATGTGTAATTCTTCTGTTTCTCCTTGTCTTTTGCTATGGCGTTGAACTACACCAAGAAGCTTTTTGGTTGCTATGGTTTTAGCCTATAGGGATTCCAAGAGAAGAAAGAGCAAGAAAGTGTGGGGTTCAGAGTCAAAATGCATAGGGTTTGCTGCTTGGTTTTGGGATCAGGTTGCTCTGGTTGTTGTGTGTTGAAAAGCTTATATGTTTATGTTTGATGAGAAAAGAAAAGCTCCTTGATCTGGTTTAACTAGGAAGAAAGGCAGAGAGGTGTGGAAGTTGCCAAACTTGAAAATGAAAGCGACCGAACACTGCTTTCCTTTCTATGTCCTTTAGCTCCGTTTGGTTGGTGGGAAAATACTTTCTTGGCCTTTCCTTTTTCTTTTTACTCGGCTAATGGTAGTGGTTCATGGTGAGAATTTACTTCAACCGTTCAACATTAGTATATAGTTCAACTACAAATATAAATCTATAGACTTAGGAGAACAAAAATCCAACCACGGTGGGTCCGATTGACCAGATTCGTCGCTAACCTGAATTCTCTAAGACGCGACTCTAATTCATTCGGATCCTTTTACGAGGACCACAGGGTCCTATACGCATGGATACTGTAATTTATATTTTGAGACGGAATAAAATAAAAATTTAGAGATAAGACAGAATAAAAATTAGAGGCATTAAAATATTTAATTGTAATGGACAAAATAAATAAAATTGTGCATCTTAATAATAGAAATGTGTTTAGTTGTAGTTGGCAAAATACAAAAAATAGTGTCAATGACTAAAGTACTTCTGAAGTATAATATGATTGAAAATATGTAATTTATTAATTATTTTAAAACGAATGATTTGTATTAGTATTTTTTTAATTGTATTTACAAATAAGGAATTAAAAAAATGATGAACCTAAAAATTTAATGAAATGAGCTATTGAATAGTAAAAAATTTGCACAAATTAACAATAAAATGAATTACGATAAATATTTTTTATAATTGTATCAATATTTTTAAATTCTATTTGTATTTTTATAATTAAATATCTTTATTTGTTATTTATACACTTAAGCATGTGTGGAATATTAGTAATAATATAGGGGTATTTTTTTCCAACAACTCGTCTGTTTTGTTTCTATGATAGGCACAAGAAAGTTGTGCCACAATTTTAGAAAGAACAAAAAATTTGTGTTTTTCTTACCTGGAGACGGAATAAAAAAGGACAGTGTCAACAACCAAATATTGTTGGGCACATAATTTTTTTATTTTATTATCTATCCCCACCTATAAAGACATCAACCAAACTTAACGTAAGACCATCTTTGAGGCGGTCCCTTAATCTGACTTAATAAATTGACCAAACTCCTACTCCCCTGCCTGACCGATTAGTACCACCCCTGTTTTGAGATTTACTTTGTTTCAAAGATCTCGAGAGAAAAATACAGCATCTTTTAGAAAAATTAGATGTTATTTTAAGTGATGACTTTCTTAAAAGAAATGATGATGTTCTTAGTCACTTTTCATATGTTTGCATGAAAGTCATGGACACTTGAATTTTTATGCACATACAGATATAAAGTATGAAACAGAAAGAGTGACCCATAAACCTTCATAACAGTCCTGCAAAGTATCCATACTTTATTCTGGTCAGAAAGGTGAAAAGGGCATAGGGAAAGAAGCTATAATTTCCTCGTTTGAACCATTTTATTTTGTTCTCTCTTTTCCTACATCTAAAAAAAGAAAGACATGGTCATGAAGATACCATAGTTTCCTTATTCAAACCCATGTGTTGATTAGGGAAAAACAAGAAGAATATCAAACCAAAACTATAGAAGGCAAAATCTAGTTGACTAGATTCGAGTTGTTTTTTTAATTTTTAGATTTTGAGCCGAGTCAATTTTAACCTAACTTGGGTTTAAGCTCGAGGTTTGATTTGGATAAACACGAGTCCACCTGCTAAATCTAATCAAAAAGCCCACATGGGTTGAAACATGAAATAATGCATATTTTATAGTGAGAAATTGATTTTGGTTTGGAAGCATGGAAATTTGACATTTGGGAACAACTTTATGTCAAATGACAAGATAATTTCCTTCTTTTTCCAACCTTTGAAGTTTGAGTCTTGAAAAATGATCAAAAGATTGAAAATTTTCCATTATTCATGACTAATACAATTTTTTCCCTAATATTGATAATGAAATAAGGTAGACCCTACTCTCTGATGGTTGAATTCGATTATCATTTTTCTTAATTTCAAATTTGATCACATCCGAATTTGAATTTAATAAAATTTGATTTGACTCGTTAATTAAAAAAACTCAATTTAAAATAAAAATTATCATAATAAACAGTAACAAATAATTTTTTAACATCGACTTAATTTTAAACTCCATTAAATCAGATTTAACTTATTAACTTCAAGTCTAGACTAACTTATTATCCTTAATATTTCCCAACACTCATACATATGCATTAGATAAACATGTTGAGTGGAAAGTCATTTTTCATGGCAAAGAAGCAAAAGCCAAATCCTTGAGATTGGGCGGTGAGATGATGAGTAAATGGGCAGAATGATTGATACAAAGAAATTGTTTCAATGCAAGCAACTAAGGTGCTTCTCCTTTTCTTTTTTTTATCATTATTCCTCTTCCTCTTTCCTGTTCTCTAGCTTTTGGTCAAAGTCTTGCTCCTGTCATTATTGGGACATAACTGCTGCACGAAATTTCTCATTGTGTGCTCTAAAACTTGGACATCTTCTTCAATGGCTAATCATCTTTAATACGTACCCCAGACTGTATCATTTCCTTCCAATACATACCCAAGTTCCAATTTAATGTATTGAATTAGAGACTGTAAGAGAATAAAAAAGAAGACTTTTAAAAAAATTGAAAAGAGATGATAAAAAATGATATGACAATGTTAAAATTTATTGAAAATATAGCCTGCAATATAAAACTTTATCGTACTAAAATATGAATAAAGGATTTTATATAAAGAGATCCTTGTCGTTCTTATAAATCTTTAAACACTTTTTTTTTGTATTTAGCTTAAATATTTAAATATATAGTACTTATCTTTTAATGATTTAGTCTAAAGTATTTTGAAATTTTCATAAATTTTAATTTTTATCACTTTTATGGACAACAAGGATTTTTTTTTTGATATACCTAATCTAACTATGTAATTGAAATATTAGTTGTATCTAATCCTAACGACCTTATTAATAATGAATCATGTTCTTTGTTTATATGAAGATCTGGCCCTTTTTAGTAAACATATTTATGACACTAATGTACAAGAAATTCAATCAATGTTTAATTCCTACAACAAGAAATTCAATGCTTCGCTAATCAAACTTGCAGGACTATTCCTAAATACACATCACAATTAGCAGGTCGTCCCTGGCTAAAAGTTGGCGGTGCACTCGCCTAGAGTCCATTCTTATAAACAATAATATAAAATTCATTTTTTTTTATTTTTATAAAAAATAAAATGAAATAAAATAGGTTTTATTTTTGAACTCATAAAAAATAATAAAAATGACCCGTGTTTTACTTTTTTTTTGAGATCTTTATGAGAGCTAAAAAATAGATAAAAATGATTTGTTTTTTTACTTTGCCAGATTTTATAAAATATTAGGAACACGTAGTTATCAGCTCTCCTACATTATTTGATGTTTCTGTAGGCATGAGGACTTCTGGGACCTATCACCATCAAACCAGCTACTTTGCTTGTTCATATTGTTTATTTCTTTTAATTTCGTTTAGCTTTTTTTTTATTTTTCCACTTTCATAATTGCTTCTCAGAATGAGATAGGTTTGACAATTTCGATATAGTTCAAAATCATCAACTTATATCGAGTTAAGTGGACTTCAAATTAAGTTTGAGTTTCGATAAGCTTGAAATTCAGTTTCAACAGTGTGAAATTTTTTTATAAAACGACGTCGTTTTTATTAATAAGTTTGAAAATTCAAGATCAAGTTGATATTATTTTTTAAAAAATTAAAACAAAATTATTTTATGATTATCTAATTTTATCCCGAAATCGAAAACTCGATCAATAACTACCCTAAGTCAATTTTTAATGACGAGTTTATTACGATTTGACTTAAGTTTGTTTAGTTTGTAAAGTACTTATACAAATGAAATAATCAACACATTCACTAATCAAATTTATACAACAAGTTCAATCTCGGTTTCATTAGAGGGTAATGAGATTGAGTCTTGATGGGAATTTAAGCCAAAGAACAAGTCTTTAGTGATCGGAACTGCAATCCATCATGAAGATTGATCAGAATTTCAGCATGTAAACATCTTCTGGTGATCTGCCCTATTCTCACTGGTTCAGCCGAGATCTGGCCACAAGGTGCGTTTCCAGTAATATCCATCTTCTTCCACCTTCTGTGTGGAACGTGACGTGAAGTAACCTGCAAAACAATGAAGGCACGTCGGGGGTTATGTCCCGACTCGCCT
>JAOSBN010000003.1:1761432-1772196 GCA_027563595.1 Erythroxylum suave
AGGAGAATGTGGATTGAGTCCAAGTCGGTCCATGGGGTGAGACAGGCCGATCGGCCCGTGAGAATCCGACCCAACCACTCACCATTGATGATAATCATTAGTAATAATCTTAGTGTCAGGTTCAGTTTACTTAAGTGTAAGCTGGTCAACATACCATGATTAAGCCAAGCTGTCTCTGACTAATTCCGGTTTTTATTAATTAGTTCTAGAAGGTGATTCCTTGGACATTCAAAGCTTCAACTTCTCGAGAGATCATACTGCCATCACAATCATGATCAATAACAATTTTGGGTAAAAATGTTGATACTTCTAACCAATATTTTAAAAATATCAGACTTTACATTTTTTTTAAAGACTAGGTTATCTCCTGGCAGTTCTAGTGACTAATCTCTTCGTTGGTTTATAGGCACCTCACAGAATGAGAGACTTGACCCAAGGATTTAAGATTGCTCTATACCCAAAATCAGCGATCGAACCCTGACCTTTGGTTAAGGATGGATGAGTCCCTTCCACTCAACCACACCCCTTGTTTAACTTTAAGTTAAATAAGTAGGATAAAAGACTTAAGGTTTGAAAAATTTATCTGATATTAGACCGTTATAAAATCTACAAAAGATTTCAAAGTTCAACCGGTATTAGACTGTTATAAAACCGGATAAATATTTAATAAAATTAAAGAATCGAAATATGATTGAAAGATATTGTCTTTGTCTATCGAATAATTTAAAATTAATTAAAGAAAGACATTTTAATTTATTTATTTTAGTTTGTAAGAAATTATTTATAAAAATTGACCGATTCATTAATAAACTGATTGATTTTTAATAATAAAAGTTATTAAAGGAAATTAAACTAAAAAGTTAGACTGTTCAAGAGTTTTATAATTAAATTGACCGAATTGGTTGAGTTTTTTAATCATTGTTTTTAACATTATTTTTTTCGTTTTCAAAATCTTCTTGAAAAGTCTTATAAGTGGTTGTTTCACAAATTTTCTGATATGTTTACACCTAATAACATGACTGACTTATGTTAACTTCGACAGAGAATTTTTCTAAACAACTTTTAATCGAAGGCAATTAAATAACCTACTCAAGTGATCAATTAACTAAAAACAGAACAATAATATACTTGAGATAAAAGAAAATAACAACTTTCTGAAATAGATTGGAAAGTCGTCTACACACTAAACTAATTCACGGCAATAGCACACCCAATTATTAATCCTTGGTACCCACACACCACATTCAATATTCCAGCCGTGAGCCATAATGAAAAATCAACATCCAGTCAAGACAAATAGTCCATCAACACTTATAGCAACCAACCAGCCAAGTTTTTCAACATGTACCAATCCATAGAACAACCAATCAACTTATAGCTTCACGAGAGAATTTGATGCTTCAAACTCAGCTATATGCTCCGTAAAAAAACACACACACACACACTCAAGGTTAGCAAATTTTCATTAGAAAACCTTTAATGCCATTCATCTATAATTCCAACCGTGCACCACCAACACATAACACATACGACACAAGACATATGTGGTACACCCATAAATCAAAACGACCGTATGTTACTAACACAAAACACCCATAATCACTTCAGCTATTTTTCACACGAAAAAAAATTTTGATGCACCCACCAAAGAGTACTAAAGATAGCCGTCAATTAACACACCAAAATCTCACATCACCAAAACCAACGGCCATCCGAAAACTCTTAGCCAGATTTCATATATTCCAAGGGAACCCTCAATATTGACACACGTGATCACCACAATATATCTAAAGATAAATTTCAATTCAGTATATGATTCTTTCCCAACTATAAGAATATTTATTATGACTTTTTGAATCCAAGTCAAATAATAATAATATCTTATATGTCTAATTAATAAATAAAATGTCAAATCTAAATAAAAAGATATATACTATATATCTTAACACTTCTTAATGCCGAGAATTTGTATGTTGACTTGACTTAAAATTGGTAAACTCAACTCAAGAGTAACGATACAAGTCTTTCAACCTTATATACATTGTTCTTCCAAGATCTTGGGAATACATTTGCTTTTGTTATTACTTGGAGTTTCCTGTTGCTTGCCAGTTTGAACTGCTGCTGAACATCCATTGCAGTTGGTTGAACTTTTTAAGGATGATATAGTTGAATCACATGTAGGGTTGTTTAGGAACATTTCACTTACCAAATTAATCATCCAAACATAAAGGCATAAACAACTCCATTTAACTCATAAATCACATAGGTGATTATGTTGACAGTTAAAGCTCCAATGGTATCTAAATTCAACAGATTAAACGTAATCAAAATTTAACGGATTAAATTTGGATCAAGACAATTTTAAATGGGGTAGTTCAAATTTACAGGATCGGTCTATTATCTATAATTCGAGCAAAATTCAACATCATTTTATGACCGGAGCTCAATCTGATCTATTGTCATTCTTATGCTTCAACCATGAAATTTCTGTAATGGCATCTGAGTTATCTGTTCATATTTGGACAAGCAGAACTTGTCAGAACTTGTTAGTGACGTTTAGAACATGGCAAGAATGTTTAGACTATCTGGGCCAAACCCATCAGGGTACAGGTTTTGATTTCTGAAACTTTTCCCAGGTATAAGTTAATGAAATAGGTAAGTGCTTTTGCACACTGAATGTGCTTATTCATTTACCTTCCTTTATGATAGAACATACAAAGCATATATATATATAATCAATTTTGCATTATAAAGTTAAAAAATATTTTTAAATAATCTTTGATAAAAACTATTTTATAACTTTTTTTTGTAAGCTTTATTGAAAATATTCTCTCTATTACTTAAGAATAAGATTATTTACTTTTAAACCTCCTTAAATCTTGTATCCCAATAAGATTCCTGTTGAAAAGTTAGGGATGGCGTTAGGTCAGGTTAAGCTGGGGCCTAAGTTACTAGGGCCTTATCCTAGTCTAAGACCTGATTTGACGTGTGTCTCAACTGAAGCCGGGCCCCATTTTTCAAAGTTAAAATAGGCAAGCATGTCTTTTTTAGCAAAACGACATCATTTCTCTTATTGACCATAGCCCAAGCATGTCATTTTCAAACGACTCTATTTGTCATCCGAGAAATGTTGTTGTTGTTGTTGTTGTTTTAGTACAAAGTTAAAAAAGAATTTAAATAAAATATAATAAAAGTAAAATAATAAGTATTAAGATTAGTAGTTTATCCATAACAATTTAATATAAAATAATTGAAAATGACTCAAAAGAATTTATTTTAAAAATTATATCATGTCATTTTAATAATTTAAAATATCAAAAAATTAAAAGTAGTTAAAATTATATAAAAAATTGTTGTCTATTATCTTTTTTACTCTTTTTTATATATGTATATATTCAAACGTGCATATTCTTATAAAAATTTTAGGTGAACCAGACCAGGCCCTCTCTGAGAGCATGTCGTATACGTCATGTCTCTGAACACTAGCATTTCCTATACATGAACTGACAAGTATCATCGTCGTTAACCTTATCCCCACCGCTCTAGGACTAGAACTCTATGAACTGTCAGCATCTGTTGTCTTTTTTATCATAACCTCATCATAACAGGGAAAAGCTTATTCGAATTTTAACCTTTGTCTTGTAGCAAACGCAAAGAAGCCAAGAGATTTGCTTCTCACCTTAGTGGGATCTGTTTTAGTTTTGATTGAAAACGTTTAGTCCGGTTGGTGGAACACAAGTTGGTTCGTTCGTGTTATTTTTTATGATGACTGATTAAAAAGCTAGCAGTGACAATGATTATCTCATTCTTCTGTTCATACCTACTTGCTCCTGGAGTTTCTGTAATTTAGAAAAATGAAGATTCTTTCCCATAACCAGCTTGTGTTTATGATATTCTTGTTCATCATTCTGGTTTTTTTTTCTTTTGCTAAAAATCATCATAGCATTTAAGACTGAAACAGGAAGTACAAGAACTTAGTTATGTGAAACTGACAAATTCTGCAACTTCAAGCTATATGATCAGTGAACAATCTGGTTTAGTGAAGTGATTAGCATATCTTCAGGTTGAGTGAGGAGAACTAATCCTGTTTTCTCGTCCTGAAGCCTTACAATCATTTCCTTCCATTTTCACTGTAACTTGGTCTACTTAACTGGTTAAATTAAAAGAAAACTGAACCTAAGAGCTGGCCTAGGCCATGAAGCGTGCCCAACCTGTCACTAGACCTCCCATGTGGGTAGTGTTCAGGCACAGAAACTAATGAACACCCTATTTGTCTCTATAATCAAACATGCCAATACTTACATATATATACGCGAGCATGACGAGCAAAGAAGGTACATCATATCAAATATATACATACATATAAAAGGGCGTGTTCTGGTTTACTTTTCCCCGACAGAAACAGACGTGACAGCTCCTCAGTTTCAAGGAATATGTGTTGAAGGAGGTTCAATGCTCGATATGCATTAGTTAAGTGAAGCAAAAATGGGCATGTGGGTATGCTTTTGTTTATATTTTATTTGTAGCTAAGTGGATAGATGAATTGGCAATTAAGTCGACACCAAAGTACAGGTGGAGTACATTCTAAGTGGATAGATGAATTGGGCAATTAAGTTGACACAAAAGTACAGGTGGAGTACATTCATCTGGCATCAATAATACACCAATGTCGATTCTCACAGGCATATCTAATCTCCCGTATTCAGGAAAATATGTCAGGGAACAAATGGGGCTGAGAATAGAAAAGAAAAGATTTCATCTTTTGGTGGGGCATTAATGGTTTAAGGAAGGATAAGAGCTGAGTAGGAAGCGTACAGAGGATACGGAATATTCAAATGGCAGACATTTATGCATATTATGTTCATCAGATATGAACTAGTTCTGGTAATGTTTCACTGCTGGATAGATGGACAAGTTAAGATAAGCAAAAGCTCACACATTTATGGTGCAAGGTATAACAACATACTAGCTTCAATGTCCATATTAGCAAACTTCAGGATTAACACGAAAGGGAACTTGCACCAGAAGGCTAAGAACTTTCAGATAGTAAAAGCAGTAATGGCGAAACAGGTAGATAATAATGATTTACTTGTGAAGTCATACTTGTCGGTAAGGTAGAAGCAGCAGAGTTCTCATACTTTCCGAAGTAACAAGCTATAAGAGTAGAATAAAATCAAATAACTCAGTTTTAAATGCAACGATGAGATTAATCCTCCTTTGAGCTAAGTCCCCAATGATCCTCCCTTAATCCTTACGCAGACAACCAAACTAATGATGTTAACATCATCTAAGGATGAAAAACAAAACATATAAAAGAATGAACCCGTGAAATGGAAGAATTGAGACAATTGTGAGTTGTAGGACCATACCAGCAAAAATTATGTTCCGTAAAAGAGGCATGATCTAGATGCAATAAGCTCACTTATCTAAGGCTTTCGCACTTTGGTGGCTCAGAATCAACTGTAATTCAAGTCTGATAGCATCATAACCATTGTCGCAGTAAAACTTACGTAACGTGCGTTGATGGACCAAGTAGGCAAATGAAATATATATAACGATTTCCAATGACAGACGAAACTAAAGAGAACATGATGAATCTGGCAAATCCAATCTTCCAAGAACTTAGCGATAATAATCACCGATATAGAGCATACGGGTCGAGTATATGCAACATTAGATATGATAAAGCTAACATGGGTAATGTCAAGGGTACGTAAGAATATTCGACTACTTCATGTTCATGGAGCATTAAATTAAATTTAACATTCCAACAACAGAACTTCCATTCAAAGTAGCCCCTCACGCCAGCCTTCTATGGAGACATACCATGTACAGTCAAGTACAACTCACATCTACATGACACTACTAATTCACAGACATTAGAGATTAGGACCTCACATGGAAGATACATGGAGTTGTCAGTATCATATATCCTTACAACAATTTTAGACAACTGTTGTCCGAACCAAACATCATGAACACTGAGCAAAACCTCCATGACAGGAAAGACTTGAAGATGCAAGAACATTGAGCCGATTCCCAAACTACTTTTCGGGACACAGTAAACCCTCTATTCTATGCAGATTGCCCCAATATCTTGATACCAATGACAATTATAATCATGAGAGTGTTTAGAAATATTGCCGCTGCCCAGGAGTGACATCACGATTTCAAAAAGCAGACGGAAGGAACTGGCTGCTATGAACAACTTAAACACTCGTACACAAGCCTGTTGAACTGAAAGTCATGATAAGTTATATCGCCAAACCCCAGTTATGACCACTAGATACCACTACACCCCAGAAACAACCTGAGAAGTTTTTGGATCTGCAGATGAAGCCCGGGACGCCTTTTTACCATGAAGTTTATGGACAAGCAGTCAACTATCACAACAAATTGGCATCATAGTAACCAAGGTCCTAAATCAAACTCTACAAAAGTTAAAAGTAAACACCAATCTAACAGTAGACCCACTAAACAAGTCAAGTCGAAAACGACAACATCAATAAAGGAGCAAATTATTACCCAATTCAGTCATCCCCTGTTGGAAACAAAGTGAGGACTTTCTTCCCACCATTTCCGTTGACAGACTCCAAATCCTCAACGTAGCCAGGAACTGTACTGTGAACCGGAGTTCCCATTCTATGCACAGGGTGCTGTGTCTGTCTGGCAAGAAATGGATGCTCAAATTGCCCATTTGGAGGACCAAAATGCCCAATTGGTCTATGATATGGGCCTTGCAACTGGGGATGTGCTGCAGGTGCCATCTGCTGGTGGTGCTGGTGCTGGTGCAGCGCAGCCACTGGCACAAGTGGCAAAAAGTGATCAGAACTAGGCCTACCAGGACGCAAGAAATGTGCTGGAACCGGTGAGCTCGCAAACAAGTGGTCGGTGGCAGCATCGGCGGCTATTCCCAATCCACCACCGCCTCCACTACCACCATTTCCTCCACCACCTCCACCAGAAGACAACCCCTGCATTCTCTTCAAATACAAACGATACTTCTGCAAATGACTTGCCACGTTCTCTCTAGTCAACCCATCAACACTCATAAGCTGCATTATAGTCTTGGGGACAGCATTTTTAATCCCCAGGTGAGCAACAGCATCCACAAATCTCTTATGAAGTTGCGGAGTCCAAACCAGCCTCGGACGCTTCAAGGTTCTTGCAGGCTCGTCACCACCAGCCCCAGAACCCAACTCAGCTGAATCGGCAGCGAACTCAGCTGAGTTGGGATGTGGAGAGGCCAAGGGGTTATTGGGTGAGGGAATTGAGTTGGGTGGAGGCGGAGGGGTGTGGTTTTGTTGAAGAGAGTTTATGGTGGTGGTGTTGTTATTAGTATTGTTGCTTGTTGGGTTTCTAATATCAAAAGCAAGAGCAAGATCAGGAGTTATCAGGGACTGGTTTAAAGGCATAAGATCTTCAGGTAAAGGGAGCTCTTCTTCCCACCTCGAGAACCAATTTGAATCATCCTCCCTCATTCTCTCCTCCCCCTCAATACCTCCCAAAACTTCTAATCACTCAATTGGTGCAAAAGGGTTACAAAGATTGCTTCTTTATTGGGGTATTAAATGGAACGGACCAAAAAGATCCGATCTTTCTTGAAGACAAACGAGAAATAAGGGTGCTTTTTCCAACTGTGAGCTTGTGACAGACCGAAAGATGAGATAAAAGATATGATCTTTAGCCAAAAGGGTATCTGTTTCTGTAAATAGAAAATGAAATATCTAACGGAGAAACATGGTGGTCCCTGGTTATGGTGGCGAGAGGAGGAGGAGGAGGAGGAGGAGGAAGGCGGAGGAAGGTGGTGGAGAGAGGTTCGAGGTGGACCTTGTACTCTTTCCTTTCCAGCTTTTATTTTATGGAAAGGATACGGCTAGCTCCTCCTGATGATAGCTTTTAATTTTTCTCTACTTTGTTCTTTCTTCCTCTACATATGATTACGATTTTTACGAGTTTGAAGAGTGTTTTTAATGTGTTTTCCGAGACTTGGGGGTCTTATACTTCGAGACTGAGTGTTGCAAGATCTGGAGATTATTTATTCCCCAACCTAAATTACTGCTAATCTACTCTCTCCTTCCTCTCGTGACTACACGCGTCACTTCCATATTCATATAGTTCGTATGATCTTTGACTGTAAGAATAATTCCTCTGTTGCTTCCACTTTAACCTTTTCATGGTGTCTGAGAACATGTTCTGTGTACTTTTTCCCGGTGTCACTCACACCACCCGCTGACAATGAGAGTGGTTGGCATTTGTTGTAAGCAAAGATGGATTGTAAGAGAATAGAGTGGGGATTAGGGAAGGGATTAGAGAGAGTGCAAAGTTAGGTCACTTTGTTGGGAGAGATATCTTGAGGTAGTTTGTTGGTGATTGGGGAATCAACTGAGTTGGTGTTTGGTTGTGAGGAAAGTTTTATTTTTTTGTTTGGTGCATAAGACAAACAAGACCTAACAAAAATTGTTTGTTCATTACAACACTACATTATGGGGAATAACTAGAATTAGAGATTGTGGAAAATTAATATTAGTTTTTGGACTTTTGATGGATGCTATTGTTTAGGGTTCAAAGAGTTACAAATGGACAAGTAATAGAGGAGTCATTATTAAAGCAAATGATCTAGATATGAGTTGTTACTTGGTTTTCTTTCTTTTATTTATAATAAGAAAGGGTAAATTAAAAAAAAATCAAAAATTAATGAAATGACATCGTTGTGAAGGTCTGAGGGTGTTGGAAGAATACAAGGACATGCTAGCGTGGTGAGTTGCGATGCAAGAGTGGCTTGAGGCGTTGAGAGAACAAACAACAAACAAAGGATTGAGGGCATGGGAAGAACAAAAAAGTTGAAGCTAATGTAAAGTAATTTAGGGATTCTATTTTTAACAACGGTGTTGTTTCATTAACTTTCATTTGTTGTGTTAATTTTCACTAACGTATATTAATGTTTCTAGAACACATGATTTGTTAAGTTAGTAAACTTTAACAAACAAAATTAAGATCATATTAGAATTTAAAATTTTGAAAGTTTAAGTATATAATTATTACTTTTTAAAGTTCGAGCTATAATTATAGAATTGAACAAATTTTAAATTAAAAAAAAAGTTAACCCAAACAAAAAAAATTCATGATTAATAATTTTTTTAAAATAATTCAAATTTATTAGAAACCAAACTTAGTCATGTTATAAAGGAGTAATTTAAAAGCCAACCTTTCTTGTGATTCCATTTTATATTACAACAACAAACCAATGATTAAGTAGTTGTGATCCTACACAAAGCAGGATTTTCTTCACCTGTCTCCATCTTTATTTCTTTTCTCCCTTTGTTGGAAACATAAAAAATAGAGCTGCTGATACAATTTTCAATACCAAGAACTTCCCTAAATATAGAAGCAACATGCATGATATGCATGCAAAGGACAAGATGGCACTTCATTCCATGCATCCAAACGAGAATTTCACAAGATTAGAGACATCCCCATTTTATTTTCTAGTTTCCTTTCTTATGTCATCCAAAAAGAATAAGCAAATTCCATGGAATATATCTAGTGATCTTGGATACTCAAAACAACAAAGACAAGAAAAAGAACAGAAAGCAAGGATCATGGGAAAAATGAAATGACAAGGTTTGGATTGATTCACTGGCATAGATTTGTAGAAGAAAGCAAACAAAGTTGAGTTATACATGAACCCTTTACAGCATATAATAGACCAAGCTAAGAAACAACTGTACAAAGGTGAACAAGACAAACTGTCTGTCGAAGTCCAAAAGTGCAGCACCTTCATCAGCACAAATCCTGCGTTCAAGTGTGACCCACGACAAAAAATCCTGAGATGTCGTGTGCAGGTAAGTGGGTCATAGCACTAAGATGCCATTGTTGGACAACCAATGGGGGTAGCTACACGTGTAATAAGACAAACCTAAAACATATTTGTGGGGTTATCTTTGAAAGATCACTTTCTGCAGAAAAAATGTGTGGGTGTGTTTAACTTGTATGTTACTGTAAGTGGATGGTGATACCACCACTTCCCTGACAGTACTTAATTAAATCTAGAACTTAAGCCAACTAGGGACCACTCTCAAATCAGGCAGTTTCCACTCCAATCCGATTAGTATACATTTTCCTGCTACTGATCAAATGTCAAAAGTAGAGACGCTGTTTGTCCTTATGCCAAAATGTGATTACCCACTTGAAGTAGATTTTATTATTATTTATATATTTTTATTATTTTATTTTTACTTTTAATTTTATTTTATTATTAACATTTTTATCTTCCTATTTTATTATTATATCAATTTGGTGAAAATGGGACAAAACTATTGCAAATGAATATTTCTTTTTCCATTCAAGTCAAAGAATTGTCACAAAATACAATTGACTGTAGGAAAACTCATTCAAACAACCTTCCTCCCTCCTCATGCACACGGATATGTTAACGAGAGAGGACTCTATCCTTCCAACATTCTCTCATTGAAAGTTACCCAGAAAGTAAACATTTCGCTGGTGGAAGTAGAGCAACAGCTCCTCTTAATGGACTCGAGTATCTCCTCAACACAGTCTGAAGTTTGTTTTCTGCTGCTTTTGAGTGGTAAGAAACCAGCAGTCCAGCACAATCCCTGCATGGAAATTATGTGATAAGAACATCTATAATGTTGAATGGAAAATCAGGCATCCGTGGAAGATGACTCTTACTTCAACTGAGATTCAGAGAAACCAGTGTGCAGTTTAAGGGTTTGTGTCCAGAGAGGAGTTATGTTTAGAGTG
>JAOSBN010000003.1:1782298-1809009 GCA_027563595.1 Erythroxylum suave
GTATATATATATATATGCTAATGCCATAGTATGACTTTTCTAAGCTATCACAATGTTAAAGTAACTCATCTCCAAAAGAGGTGAAAGCTAGCATATATATATATATATATATATATGGGTGGTACATTTGGTAAAATTGGTTTTTAAAGTCTTTTTATTTAAATAAAAGTAGCGATTTATCCTCTAATAATTTTTGAAAAGGTTTTATTTATCATTACAAATAAAAATAATTATGTATAATACTAAAATATGGAAATTTCTAGTTTATTTTAACATTAATAATATTAATTAATTAAAAATGAGATATATTAATTACGAATAATTGAAAAAATAAGTCAATCCAAGATTGCTAGAGTGACTATACCAGTGTTTTGAAAACCGGACCTAATCGGTCGGTCGGACCGAAAAATTGGTGAACCGGAGCATGAAACGGTCCGGTTTAGCCTGCAGTGATTGAACCGTTCATTTTACATTCGGATCGGTAAAAACCGTTGAATCGGTGAAAGAAAGAATCGGTCGATTCATTTAAAATGCTTTGATTTTGATGATTTTAACTTGAATGAATATTATAATTAGTAAGCTTTATTTTATCTTTTAGATTAAATATGACTAGTGAGCTTTATTATCTTATTTTGTGTTGTGTTAGTGAACTTAAAAAAAACTTATATATTTTGAAGTTTGAAGGTTTAAATTAAGTTTACAATTAAATAAATAATTAAATAGTATATTTAAAAATTATCTTATATATAATATATAAAATAAAAATTTATATATTTATTAGTCATCGGTTTGATCACAGTTGAATTCCGATTAAACCAGTAACTATTGAATCAATTACTTTTTCGGTTCAGTCACCGGTTCGATTTTTAAAATATTAGACTATACACTACCGTTAGTGGCAACAGTGACTTTGCAAAAACCTTGGTCCTCACTAACATGCATAGGAAAGTGGGCATAGGAAAGTGGGGCAATGCATGGATATTTGGTACATGAGAGTGACCAAAGCAGGCTGGCAATTGGCAAAACGCCTTTCAGTGTCATTTATTCAAAATGGATATCCATTTCATTGCTCTTGCCCCGAAAAAGTTGCCGACAATGAAGTTTTGATACGAGATTATTAAAGTTTAGCTTTTTTTTTTAACATATATATTTAGTATCTCAAATTTGTCAGATTAATTCTAAGCTCTTAAGACCCCATTTCAAGAATTTTAGAGGAGGTAAATTTAGAACTTCAAGGTCCCTCAGGTTCTTACGTAACCTGTACACTTCTATGCACAATAAGTCATTACATACCGATTAGTTAGTTGATGATTGATTACTGGATCTGCTCAACATCAGGCTCCTATCAACCCCAGATTCTCTAGTAGTTCCAACTCCCACATTGCTATTGCAAGCGAGACGTCCATAATTGATCCAACTAAGGAGTATGCCCAGGAAGCTAGAGGATCATCAACAGAAATTTTTTTCCCTTTCTCCTCTTTTTAGGTGACTCGAACTTAAGATCTCCTATAAAGAAAAGCCTTAAGTGAAGAGTTGAAATCAATTAAGTCTTTCGTATTTTCTTGAAGTTTAGCTTTCTTGACTCTATTTCTTGTAGTTAAGTACTATAAGCGCTAAAGTGTTTTGCTATATAGAGGAAAAGCTTACTCTCACAGTGGTTTAGTCATCAACCAGAAAAACAAAGTACATTTATTAAAAATTCATCCATCTAATATGTCCCAAAGTTAAAATGAAAGGTGAAGCATACAATAATTGGAAGGAGGTGGATCCCATTGGCTTGTTAGAGTCTTATGTAAAGAGGCAAGTTTGTATTGGGTATAAGAACTTGAGCTAAATTTGTTATTTGTCTACATAATATATATATATATTATTTATTTATATATATCATGAAGATAGTCTTCAGTGACGTATCTCATTAAGTAATGAATTTTGAGGACAAGAACTAATATCACTTAAGCTAGATATGATGTAATCAGTATAGTGGGAGTTGAAATTTTAATCATGCTCTAAATCAAGTGATATAAAAATGGTAAAAGGAAGAACTGCATCAGAAAAAATTTTCTACAAAAGAGTTCGTACTCAAACTTCTAACTTAATTTCCCGTCAATTGAAGGGTTATGATGTGTGTATATATATTATGTGGGGCATTTGGCTTGTTAAAGTCTTATGTAAATTGGTAAGTTTGTATTTGGTATAAGAACTTAAGCTAAGTGGGTCATTTGGAAACAACTTATCTATATATATATATTATGTGAGTCAGTTGGGAACAACTTATTTACTAGTTAGGTCCAAGTTTGTGTGCTCATTGTCTATAGTGATAGACCAAAAAAAAGGCTCTTAAAAATCTTTTTATTCTTTCACTTGATATTTTGAAAATAAGATACTTGAATATGAAAATTCACCCCTTAAAAAATTAATTGAAAAGAAAAAGTAAATAAACAATTGAATTGAATTCGTTAGATGGTACCAACAAAATCAAATGCTAACTACTGTTTCTTATTAAATTAATTTGAATTAGTTGATCAACTTGGTATATAATATTTATTTGGACTCAAAAATTTTTGGCATATTTTTTGTTTTATTTATTATTACGGGAATCAATCATAGGATGCATTGCTCAAATCATTAGCTCGATGCTAGATGTACATTCCAGATCTTACGTATCTAATGCGATGTTTACTAAGTCATTATTGTTGAACACAATTTATAAATTGTTGTATACTTATTTATCGAACAATTATTGTTAAAGATATATCCCATGTTTTAAAAAAAGGTTTATTATGTCTTGATGTTGAGAGCCATTCAAGATTTCACAAAAAAATATACGTACCCAACGTAATGTTCATGACTACATTTTCCCATGATAACTCTTTGCATCGATAAGTACCAAAGGAAAAAAAATGGATAAGAAAGAAGGACAAGTGACAGCACCTAAGATAATGAAGGACTTTGATTGTCTTAGATCCTCCTTTTTGCTTTCACTTTTTGGCAGGCTCCACAATGCATGCATGAGGTGAACTACGCCACAAACAGTCTATACAAGCACATGTTCACAACTCACAGAAACAACAACACGCATGAAGACAAGAACAGAACAGTACAAGAATGGTTGGTTCTTTTAGTAAACTTTGTTTAACAAGTCATGGTCATGATTTAGTTGGGTAACCAACCACCTTATGACAGATTGGGAGGGTGTTCATTAGAGTACAAACACACCCAACTCCTCCTTTCATTGAGTCAGTGACTTGTAAAATAAGGTATATCGGTGACATGATAGCTTTGCATTTTATATGTAAAAACAGCTAAGTGACAATTGGGTAAGTGTTCGCTGCTTCCCTTTTTAACTTTTTTTTTTCCTTTATGCGGTGTTGTGGTAGGTGATACTCAATTGTCCCTAATCATCGTTTAACAGTGAAAGATTGGCTTGGAATCATAATTAATTTTTGCTTTTATAATATCAACGTGGTCCAGGAATCCCATGGTTTGGTGCGACTTGTCTTCACTTATTCATCCACCGGGATCAGAATATAGGATTCACCTACCATGTTCCTGATGTTTACACATACATAAAATTATTTCCAATGTTTTTTTCGATTAATTTTACAATAAAAATTTTAACTGGTCAATTTTTTAATTCGATTTTTAATTTTTAATTTTAATTTAGTTTAATAAATTTAATTGTTAAAAATCAATATGTTTATTAATTAATTAACTAATATTTTAAAACTAATTAGTTTTATAAACTAAAATAAATCAATTAAGTTTTATTTAAGAGTATTTTAATTAAATTTTGAAGTTTTAATAAGTAAAGATAATATTTTTTAATTATTCAATTTTATTTAATCTTTAACCGATTATATGATAATCTAATTTCGATTAAACCTTTTAAACCTTAAACTTTATATTTTATTGGTTTAATTTTGGTCCGTTTTAAAAAATATTGTTTATCAGCATAGGCTTAATAAGGTTTTCATCATAATTTATCAATTTTCATATATGTAGAAACTAATATTAAATAAAAGATGAATTTATGATCATTCAATAACATTATTTTAAGAATATAAATAAGTTGTTATGAACAGTTGAATTGGAAAATATTGTTTGCCTTTTTTTTAAAAAAGCTTGCTTAATCGCCTTTCAAAACACTTGTAAAACAAATAAAAACATAAACGCTTCTTCTTTTTTCATTGTTAAAGATATATTATTACTAATGACACAAAGTTAACTTCTTATTAGGCAAGTCAAAATCGACTCAGACTTGTTCAGGTTGGGTATGCTATGGACAGACCACAGGCCTAAGGAAAGGGAGCAAGCCCGATCGGTAGCCGTTGTTGTTTTCAAAATAACATCGTTTTTGAAGTTTTATATTTAAAAAACAAATAACGGGTCGGGTTAGTTCGGCCTACCCCCTGACCCATCTGACCATAGCTCGAGTCACAGGTCATCATGACCTTGGGAGCCGGTTCGACCCATTGACATCCCTACTTATAAAGATGATAAGATGACAAGAAAGAATTAAACTTATTGATAAGAATAATTGGTATCTATCTTTCTTCATAAGAATAATTAGTTTTAGGTCACATTCAAACTTGATCTGTTTGGCTCTATTCGACCAGAAACTCAAATTTTAAATTAAAAGAAAGTGTCTAAGTTAATCAAACTTTAAATTGAATTTGTTTTTTTTTAACATGTGAATTTCGGACAATGCTTATATTCGAGTTGTCTGGCCTGACTCAAAGTTAAAACATAAAAAATAAATAACATTATTTTACTTGTTTTCAAATTTTATACTAACAACTAATCACAATTAGTATGAACTTGATTAGAATTTGAGCCACTTATATTCAATTGAACTCAAACTCAGGCATGAGCTCCAAATCTAATCAAATTTCGAAGGGAACTCAAACTTAGAGGCCCAAACTCAATCCAATCCAATGTTAAATTTATGTTTTTAACATAAACGATTTGGATTAAACCGAACTTAACCACCATATTCAATATAATCCAGGACAAGCATACAATTTCAAGGCCATCCCATCTCGCAATTATTATGTTTCCGTTATTATTTATCGCGTGGGATCGAGTTTGCTTAGGAGGCTGGACTTGCTAAGCCCTTTATGTGGTCCACGTGTAGAAGCAGCATATCTAGAGAGGGCAACGGTCCAACCCTAATGTCTTTTATTCAATCCGAAATTCGATTAGATTAGATTTAAAACACTTGGTTCCATCGGAATCGTACGGTTTGAAAGTCAACTGATTTGAATTGGAGTTGATTGTAAATTTTAAAAAATAATTATTTTATCAAAAATACAAAACTTGCACCCTTTTGAATTTTAAACTAGTCTTAAGTCACAAAATACGAATTTGAATTTATTTTGAAATTAAAAAATGTCTGCATTCAAAATTGGTCTAAAATTAAAAAAATAACCATATCAAAAATTAAAATTTCTTAAAAAATAAAAAAACTAAAATATTTTTAATTTAAATCAATTTTGTTGACTTATACAAATCACATTCAATCTATTTAAATATCCAATCAAGACATAATAATTAACAAAACTAAAGAAAGTCGGTTTATCAAATTGGTTTAAAATTGAAAAAATATCTTATACATATCTTTTTTTATATAAAAAATACATCCCTGCATCTTTCAACATTTGATTTCAGAATTCAGGGAATGTTTACCCATCCAGTCTCCGCTTGATTAAGCAACCGATTCAGCGGTAATGATGTGACTTTAGATTAATGTTCTGCCCACTTTTAAAGCTAAACGCTCTTCTGTAGAGTCTATGCATTAATAATGGAACAAGGAATATAAGTTGATGGGCCGCTCCGATCTGACAGTAGCTTTATTTTAGGAATGAAATCAGTTGTTCTACTTTATTAACCAATTTCACCATATAAGGTGTATTTGAAATGATATAAATTGAATTCATGTGTTTGGAAATAGAATCAATTGTAATTCAGGTGTTTGGAAATAGAAAAAAAAGGATAGGTGCAATTTATGCATGTAATTGAAACTTATCATTTTTTTAGAGATTGAATTTACCTTTTGAGCGTTAACAATATCCTTCTAATAATAGTCATCTAAAAGCAAAAATCCTACTATATATCTTTTCGCCTTAAGCAGCACCTCCCACCAAGAAACTGAACAACAACACCTTTTTTACTTTGAATCAACACCTCTCACCGTATCCAAGTTTTCCCTTTTCTTTGGTTATAGGTGTCTTTTCCTTCTTTGATTTTTTGTTTATGATCATCGTTCTCTTTTAGATTCATCGTTCTTTCAGCTTCTTCTTTCATTTTCCCATCTTGTCTACATTCTTTTGCATTTCTTGAATTTTTTCTTTTCATTTTAATAATGAACTTTTATGATGATATCACTTATAATGAAATTGGTATTTATAACTTGTTCTATGTAAGTGTGAATTTTATTATTTAATGTGATTATTTTTTAGTCAAGGGTAAAAGTGTCATGTAAAATAATTGAATTCATTTTGATTGTGTTCTAAATAATGTAATTGAATTCAATTCTAATATTACTAGACTTGTTCCAAACAATATAAATTGAATTCAATTCATTCATGCAATTAAATCCAATTTATTAATGAATTCAATTCGAAGGTTTCCAAACAGCCTGTAAATGTGTGGATGAAATAGATTGAAATAAAGTAAGAATAAATATTTTATAAACGTGTGGACAAGATTAATTAAAACAAAATAGGAATAGAAAAAGTGAAACAAATAATTTGTGTCGGTATGTTCTTCCCCAAAATGTATCATAATTTAAGTAAATTTGCATTGCATACTTGAAATTTGAATTTAAATTTGTTTAAATTATCAAGAATAATAATATTTAAATTTAATTGTTAGAATTAGTTAACTTATTAACTCTTGTAAAATGACTCAAATTTAACCTAAGGTTTCAGCTAATTTGAGTATGGTCTGACTTCAAATTTAAAATTTTAAAATCCATAAAAATCATGTTGCTTTAATTTTAAGTTTATTAAATTTAAAAAATATACAATTTGTTTGTTCACTGGAAGAGCTAACTAGTCATTCTAAACAGGTTCAAGTCGATTGCATGTCAAAAGCCCAAGGGTGAAGGGGCTTGTTGGGTCTGACAGAAAGACACACAACGGTGGGTTAAGTTTAAGTTACATTTTATTGTAAGGTTCACGTTCAATTTTGAATCTTCTTAACCTTTCTTCCATTGGAGAAGTTTTAGACTCGTTTGACAATGGAATATAACGTCTCTTTGAGGTCCTGTACCATAACGATACTGATGTCACAACTTTACTATAATGAGACGTAAACCTAAATACCAAGACAGACCACTCAGTCAAATCCCTTGCTCGGTGTCTTCTAAGCAACTTTAACGTTAATAAACCATTAAGCAACGTCAAAGCTCTAAAAGTGTACCGTTTATCTTAATTTTTAAATCGACTTTTTTTCATATTTTAAAATTTTTAATTTTATTTAATATTTAACTAATTTTATGATAATTTAATATTGATTAAAATTTTAAATTTCTTATTTTACTAATTTACGTAAACTTTTAAAAAATTTAAAAACAAAAAGTTTTAAAAGTGAATTTAAAAATCAAAGATGGTTTAAATTAATTAAAGCATAAGGAAATTACTTGTCATTTACCCTCTTTTCTATTTAGATACATTAAGATTTCATTTCATCTTAAATTATTACATTTTTTATTTTATAACTTATTGTACAATATTCACAATTAAACTTTTTCTACTTTGTGGGTTTTCGAAATAAGAAAATTAACAATTTAGATTGCAAAAACGACAGATCACATGTCGCATTTGTGATTGAAAACAAAGCCTCATCTCATGTCACTTTGCTTTCCGCTTATTCTTAGGCACGGTGTATAAGAATGACAATTTTTGACTCATGGGCTTAAATTTAGTTGATTTTAATGGGCTGGCCTATAGGTCAGGCCTAGACAAATTCAAGATTCAATTATTCTAACCAAAGCAACATCGTTTTACGTAAAAGAATTGGACCTTAGATAAGCTTGGGTTTGAGCAATCCAAATCTTAATATAATTTAAAAAATAAATTATTATATATTTTTAATTTTAAAAAAATTTTTAAAAAAAATTTGATAGGGTCTGACCCATGGGCTAGCCCATTGCCATCCTTATGGCAGTGTAGTCCGTTTCATTCAACTCTGTTTTACTTTACCTGCTCTACAGTCTCACTCGCCTTATATCTCTTAATTTTCTTTTTATAATAAAATGCAAGTTTAGTTAAAAAATAACAACCACACGCAGATAACATAAATATAATAAAAATAACTAAATACTACTTATATAATATTTTAATCTGATGTTTAAATTTAAATCAAATTAATTAAATTTAATATAAAATACATTTTATTATAACTATCTTTAATTATTAATTTAAATCAAATTTAATTGAACACAGTTAAAAATAAAAGATGAATTAATTAAACCAAATTTTAAAATAAATTAAAAATAAAAATTTAGAAAAATTTTCAAAATTGAAGTTTTTTTAAAAGAGGTTTTGGCCTTTTCCGCTTTAAAAAAAATGCATTAATAATGTCCACTTGGCTGTTGTTCACACGCGATTTCATGTGCGGGTGCTTACATTGGATACTATGAAGTTGAATTGATTAGACCGGCTGGCCCGACAGCACCACTATGCCCGACAAATCTCCGACGCCGTTTAATTGTATTTTAATTAACCACCCTTATGCGAATTTACTATTTGACATATATATTTAGGTCTTTTCCCCATTTGCCACCAAATTTCACACTCTTTGACTCCTTTTAATAGATAAATTAGTTAAATTAACCTTTAGTAAGTGTTATACATCAATTAGATATGAAATTTATTTGCTAAGTTAGTGAATTTTAATTTTAATAAATTATAAAATTGTATAAAAGTTAAAAGTTTTATATTATTAATAATAAATTATATTGCAATTGTGAATAATAATAATAATAAATAATATATTTGAATAAATTTATAAAAAAGTCATTAACAATAATTCACTAATAATTACGTATCCTTAAATTTCATCACAAAAGATATAAAAAAATAGATGTCTATAAAAAAAGGTTTCAAAAAGCCGTTAAAATAAAACAATAGAAAAATACATAAATAAATATTTTTATAAATAAATATATAAATAAATGGAATAAAAAACAATTGAAAGCATAAAAACTCTTATTTTAAATACAAGAACTAATAAATATAAATAATAATTACTAATTTAAAATCTTGATAAGAGTTGTAGAACATGTGTCAAAATCTATTCAACAAAAAAGTCAAAGGCCAGCGCAACAAGGGGCAAATTGGTCTCTCTAAGACTTAAACGCAAAATTTAAAAACATAAACCGCAATTATAGAAACTAAACAAATCACAATCTGAACCGTCCATTGTACACATCCAACGGCACGGAGTGGATCCAAACAAAATAGGAGGGAACAAACACGAACCGTCCGATCTCACCCACACTCACTCCCAACTATATAAGTCCACTCTAGGCTCTTCACTTTTTCGCAGATCTCTCTCAAAAGATTTTTGAAATTTGAAATTTCTTTAATCTAAGGTACCATCTCCCTCTCCATCTCTAGATCTACACTTTAAAGTTCAGATTGTCTATGTATCTTTTTAGGTCTCTTAACAATGTTGAAATATGTTGTATATTTGCTCATAGATCTTGGCTTATTTGTAGTGTTTGCTTGCATAATTTCTTTTGAGTGGAAATGTTAAGTGAATCTGTTTCTATTTTTCTTTTCTGGTGATATTGATCTTTTAACTCCATTCTGAGTGTAATGTAACTTGGTACACAGTAACTTTTAACCGTAATGAGATTCGAAGTCATAAAACTTTGGTTTTGCTCCGTTATGTAGATCTGCTTTAGTTTCTGAGTCGCTTCTTGGACTTCAGTTCTACTTCTTAGTGGCGAACTCAGTGCAGATCTGTGAAGTTCTCCTTAGTAGCGAACTTAGTTCAGATCTGTGCAGTTTCGAGTCGGAACTGTTAATGTTTACTGTGTCTGACGGTTCAGTGAAGTGTGTGAAGCCTTTTGTTTGGGAAGCTAATTGCAAGAATGCGTCGCTGTTTGAAATATCCATCTTAAAAAAAAAAAATCCGTCAATGATATGTAATTTATTGATGGTTGTTTTCGTTTGAATTTCTTGATTAACCAGTTTGTTTTACTGAGATTAAGCTTGATTAACTTTTTGTGATGATATGTTGCTTAATGTTATAAGTTAAATTTGTTGAACGTTTGAAGTGAAACTTATTTAGTTCTTATTTGTGATTATTTGTTGGTAATGCAGGAAAGATGAGAGAGATCCTTCATGTTCAAGGTGGACAGTGTGGGAACCAAATTGGTTCAAAATTTTGGGAGGTTGTTTGTGATGAGCATGGTATAGACCCAACTGGGAGGTATGTTGGGAACTCAGATCTGCAATTGGAGCGTGTCAATGTCTACTACAATGAGGCTTCTTGTGGGAGATTTGTTCCTCGTGCTGTGCTCATGGACTTGGAACCAGGCACCATGGACAGTGTTCGAACTGGACCTTATGGGCAGATATTCAGGCCTGATAACTTTGTGTTTGGACAATCTGGTGCTGGTAACAACTGGGCCAAGGGACATTACACTGAGGGTGCTGAGCTTATTGATGCTGTTCTTGATGTTGTTAGGAAGGAGGCTGAGAATTGCGACTGCCTTCAAGGTACGTGCGCAGATTCCTGACACATACACTTGGTTCTACTGATGTGTTATGTCCTGAAGTGTCTGCATGATGGTGATGGGTTTTTAGTTTTACAATCTCATATAACTTTGAAATTGAGTCAAAAGTTGTGGACTAAACATTGATTTGCTCATGCTTTTATTTGCGCAGGTTTCCAAGTCTGCCACTCACTTGGTGGAGGTACTGGTTCTGGAATGGGTACTTTGTTGATATCAAAAATTCGTGAGGAATACCCGGACAGAATGTTGCTTACATTCTCTGTATTCCCATCCCCAAAGGTCTCAGACACGGTTGTTGAACCATACAATGCTACTCTTTCTGTTCATCAGCTTGTTGAGAATGCAGATGAGTGCATGGTCTTGGATAATGAGGCTTTATATGATATCTGCTTCCGGACTCTAAAATTGACAACCCCTAGCTGTAAGTGGTTTTGAGTTGCATAGATTTTGAATCCACTAGTTCTTGTTTCTAGTTGCAGTTGGTTCACTAAAACCATTTTGCATACAAATTAGCCATATTCTCAACTAATTCATCGATTTTTCACAACTCAAATTAGTAACCCAATTATTCTAATGTTTGGTTTCACTGCAGTTGGTGATTTGAATCACTTGATCTCTGCAACCATGAGTGGAGTCACTTGCTGCCTCAGGTTCCCAGGACAACTCAACTCTGACCTCAGAAAACTTGCTGTGAATCTCATCCCCTTCCCTCGTCTCCACTTCTTCATGGTTGGTTTTGCTCCTTTGACCTCACGAGGCTCTCAACAGTACCGATCTTTGACGGTCCCTGAATTGACTCAACAAATGTGGGATGCCAAAAACATGATGTGTGCTGCTGACCCGAGGCACGGTCGCTACCTCACAGCATCTGCCATGTTCCGTGGCAAGATGAGCACCAAGGAAGTGGATGAGCAAATGATTAATGTCCAAAACAAGAACTCGTCTTACTTCGTTGAATGGATCCCTAACAATGTGAAATCCAGCGTCTGTGACATTCCTCCAAAGGGGCTCTCCATGGCATCCACCTTCATCGGAAACTCAACCTCCATCCAGGAAATGTTCCGGAGAGTGAGTGAGCAATTCACAGCTATGTTCAGGAGAAAGGCTTTCTTGCACTGGTACACCGGCGAGGGAATGGATGAAATGGAGTTCACCGAAGCAGAAAGCAACATGAACGATCTTGTCTCCGAGTATCAACAGTACCAGGATGCTACTGCCGACGAAGAGGTTGATTATGAGGATGAGGAAGACGATGTTGCAGAGCATCTGTGAAGTGTTGTATTCAACTGTCGTTTCTCTCTGGTGGTGTTTGTGCTTGCGAAAGAAGAGTACGAGCGTCTTAGTTCTGTTATACTAGGAGTGTCAAGAAGAATGTCAATTTTTCTTTTGTTCTCCTGGTTAATAAGGATGAGTAGTAGTGGAGAGGGCAAAACGTCGTCGGAAATACACACATACCCGGGAAGCAGTTGTCATTGGATGCCCATTTTGTTTGCTATGTATGGTTTATAAATCTGTTCTATTATTATTATGTAAACCAATCATCCAACGGACTTGTTAGCTCTTGTTGTTCTGTTTTTGCTCTTCTGTAGCATTTCCCTTCCTCCGGTTCTTATTATTCTAGTCTTTTTGGGAATAAATTCAGTCCCTTTTTACCTATTTACTTTGAGTGTAGTTTTAGTTTGGTTTAAAGTTGAAAAATCAAATTAATTTGATTTAATTCAGTTTTAGATATTTAAATCTGATTGATTTGGGACCCATTTCCAAATACCAAGCCCAACAGGCTTGTATTTTTTCTTGCTATAAGCCCATGCTGAAGGGTCTTCGGCCAGGTCCTTTGCAAGTCCTTCCACTGGATCGTTTCAAAGACTACGCCATTAGGAGTGAATTTCTGTTATCGGAGGTAGGAAGGTATACCTATTATAGTATTAGGGTTTGAACAGAAGTACATATTTATTATTAATACTTTAACAAAACATAAATAAATATTAATAATGATAGCATTTTATCCTAACCATCTATTTATGTGGACCGATAAGTCCTAAAAGACGATGGGTCGTTCTTGAAACTCGTAAGGCATTGCAATACAAACATCTTTTGTTGTCAATTACATGTGTTTTCTTGCAGGTGAAAAGTCAAGCCGAAGCCCTAAGGTGCTCCCTTCTACTGTCCAACAAGAAGCAACTCTTCAGACTGCAACTTCGATGTGTCATCCAGATCTTGTCAGTTATGTTGACCGAAATTTCCAGCTTCAATTGCGGGAGGCAAATGAAAATATCAAGGATAGACGTGGATTTTGTAAACGCTTTTAACACTTAGATTCCTATTTTGACGTTTAATGGAAGACTGGGGACTTTATTTCTCTTTGGTTTTGATTTTCTTGTTTAGGAGTAGGGGAAGCATTGACAGAAAGTCATATATTTGAGAAGGTCAAGAATTTCTAAATACTAGCTCATCATAACGTACTTTGGTGGCCAGAAAAAAAGGCAGAAGTTTAGCTAATCTCAAGATTTTCAACAACATCAACATCATAAACCAAACATCTTTGAACATGTATACCAACATGTTGTTGGCAAGAGGCTAATTTTGGTGCAAGAAACGCAGAAAACATCCACAGTTCATCATACGAAGGAAACGAGTTGTTCCCTGGTTTAAGCACAAGTTTCCAATTTCAACAATGTAAGCAAACTTTGTCTTTAGTCCTTTTGATTACCTTTTTTGCTTCCATATCCTCTTACCCTCAAACTATACAAGTTGATTTGTCCAAATAATAACGAAGGTGATGAAAGCACGAAGTAATCCTTGTATGAAAATTAAGGAGATCTTCTTAACAATTTTTTAAATTAATTGAATAAACACCACAAAGTATATCTTTATTAAATTAAGAATGTAAAAATTTAACGGAACAATTTAAGAGTAATTGTTAAGAAATTGCAGTAGTTGTAGATGGAGATAGCAACAGGTTTTTGGCGTGAATAGGAAGGAATGACTAAAACATTCTTTATGAGGAGAGAACAGAGAAGCGAAATGGGTTTGATGGTACAGGTAGCAACAGGTTTTTGGCGTGAATAGCAAGGAATGACTTTAAAACAGTCTTTATGAGGAGAGAACGGAGAAGCGAAATGGGTTCGATGGTACAGTTACTGCAGCAGCTGCAGCAGCATTGTGGGTACTGGACAAGGGCGACGACAACGCAAAACAGATCTTTTGGTGTTTTGGGTTATGATTTGACAATGAGAGACAGAGTGGCTGAGAAAGCAGGGCGCATCAGATCTGCTGTACCGAAATAACTGTTTCTCTGTTCCAAAATATCCCATCCATCTAATAAATGAAAATAACCCTGTTTCTCTATTCCCAAAGGATCCCATCCATCTAGTAAATGGGATTCACAGAGAAACAGGGTTATTTCGGTACAGCAGATTTGGTTCCGGCTGCCTGTGCCATGCCCAGATGGGAACAGGTGAATTGATCCCGAGAAAGAACGAATGTTCGAATGAGTAAAAGTGCAGAGAAACAAACGAACCCCGAAACAAGAAGATTTTAAGAAGTTGGTCACTTCACGGTCAATTATCACCTTCTGTTGACCACCTTCCTAGAAGGTACTTATAATTGTGAAGACTATGGTTAATCAACAACAAGATGAAGGAAAAGGACCAATCAAGTAAAAAAATTTACGCACCCTTGCACTTTTACTTTCATCATTTTCACTTGGTGTCAATAATTGTGCTCCATGATCATCACTAATCTCTCCGATGCTTGCATTCACACGATCTGCATGATATTTATTGTAAGAAAACCAAGAATCCGACGTGAAATTTGAACTTGTTAAAGATCACAGCAATTATAAGGTGTCATTGTGTGATCAAATCTCTAATCAAGCATCTGTTGTGGAAAATATGGAGACATAAGGTGTTGTTGGAGCAATAAGGATGGTCTATATTTTCCTAAGTTACAGATACGTATATTTGGTTGTTGGGATGTCTTGCTTAGAAATTTGATCACACCTTATAATTGCTGTGATCTTTAACAGAACTTAGAAACAACAAAATCACAAATAACATTACTAGAAATAACCAATCAGCTTTCCAGGAGAACTCCAAGTAGAAAAGTTGATTAAGGTCCAAAACCAGGCCATAAAGCGAAACGAAAAAGAAGGAATATTTTACTAGGAGTTGAGGAAGAAGTTGAAAGAGGAGGAGAACCTAGGGAGGGACGTTGGGACCCGGAGAGGTAATCGATAGCGACCTTGGCGGCGTCGTTTTCGGCTTCCTTTGAGGAGTTGAAGAAAGAATGCCAATCTTGGACGATGACCGTAGCTTGGAAGCGAGGGGCATGGTCCGGGCCTTCTTCACTGAACTGCTACACTGGCAGTTCCCACCTTCGCCTTTGGTAGAGCTCTTGTAGTCTGCACATTCTTTCCTTTCTTTCTTAGTACCTAGCTTTTCCTCTCAGACCCATCCAATTAAAGGCAACACCATGAAGAGACAGAAAGAAGAATCGTAATTTCTACTATTTATTTATATGGGTTACGTCGTTTTCGTCCCTCAAATCTTATGTCTCTCTTCTCCTATCCTTAACTTAATTCATTAAATTTCAGCCATCTATTTATTATCTCACATAAATAAATGATTAAAATTTAATAAAACATGATAAAGTATGGTAAGAAACAGAGGATCACATCCTCTGTCCTCGACCTAGTTCCGTTCTGTCTCCAACTCGCGCTTTGATACTGCGCTTGGCTTTACAATGAAAAGTAGTGCAGCAGCTGTTGAAAACCGTAACTACTACAGGAAACGGCAATACAAATGACGGGCAGTACTCGTTCGTACATTCGTTCTTTCTCGGGATCAATTCACCGTTCCCATTTTAGGACAAGCACAGGCCACCGGGCGGCACACTAAAACGGGAATAGCCACCTTGCGGCCTATGCCCTTCTTTCTCAGCCACTCTCTCTCCCGTTGTCAAATCATAACCCAAATCACCAAAAGATCTGTTTAACGTTAACTTTGTCCTTGTCCAGTACACACAGTCCTGCTGCTGCTGCTGCTGCACCATCAAACCCATTTCGCTTATCTGTTTTCTCCTCATAAAGACTGTTTTTTAAGTCATTACTTGCTATTCACGCCAAGAGCCTATTGCTATGTCCATCTACAACTCCTGCAATTTCTTAATTTTTACCTTCTTAATTTAATAAAGATATACTTTATAAGAAATTGCCATTCACGCCAAAAGCCTGTTGATGGACAAAGAAAGTGGTGCTCTTTCTTGTTAAGAGGTATTTTAGTAACTTTATATAAAGTGAAATTATTAATATTTAATTTGGCTGTATATATATAAGACCCTTTGAGTAATTTTGTACTTAATTTTTTTCTTTTTCTTTTAATTTTAATTTTAATATTGCTTAAGGTCATTTATCTTAATATATTTCTTCATCCTAATGCATTCTTCTTTAGGGTTAATGGCTGAATTTTATGTGAATAATCATATATTTACATACAATAATCATATATTGACATACATATCATGTATACACCACTTTTTATTTTTAATATTTTGACAATTTATATAATTCAAACTCAAACTTAAATTTAAAACTTATGATTCGTAATAAAGAAAAAGTAAATTTATTTACAAAATGTTTATACAAATGAATCTTTTTTATTTTGCTATCTAATAAAAATCTTAATAACTTTGCGGTTTTGAAGTTCTCTCGAATGACGTCGAAACAAATAATAAATAACTCTTCATTTTTTTCTAGGGACAACCGACGAATTATCTATAAATGACAATTCTGGCTCAACCCAACTTAGCTTGAAATTAACAGGTTTTAATTAATTTGATTAAGTTTTGAATAGGCTTAAATTTTGATTCAGTTCAAAATTTGAAAATTATAAAAAAGAGTTATTTTTATTAATTTATATTTTAATAAAAAAATTCGGACAAAGTTAGACTTCAAAATCTTAGTAGTTACCAAACTAGTAATTCCAAATATATAATTACTTATCGTTTCAGCAAGTTATCAACTGCCATCGTTCACCAAAACCAAACCTAAGTACAAGGTATCAAAAGTAGTCTATTAAAAAAAAATCATATCTATAACCGTTCTATACTTTTCTTATTTCAATTCTTCGGATAAACTCTTCTATTATTCTTGTTAAGCACAATTGCTTCTAATTATTTAGAAATTTTTATGATCTTTTTTATTTAATCTCGTTACAATAAATTGTTTTATTTATTAAGCACGTAATAATTTTAAAAAATAAGAATATGAGATAACATTGATATAATTTTTAGAAGTTCAATTATAAAAGGATAGTTATTCAAAAAAGTTTGTAAAACATTAATTTTGTTAAAAGAGTATTGAAATATTACAATTCTACTGGAGTAATAATTTTGTCACATTGAAATTAGAATTTTGATATATATATATATATATATATATATATATATATATATAGACATATTCATAGATAAAATCAAATACATTATATTGTTCTATTAGAGGTTCAGTGCATATATAGCGTCGTCGACAATGTCGGTTTACTTGCCGGCAGATGTTATGTGGATCAAATTCTGGTGAAGCTACCACCTAGAGCCCCGGTTAGGTGTGGAGCAACGTGCAAGCAATTGTACTCTCTAATCAACAGCTCAGGTTTCATCTCGAAAAAACAAAAAACATATAAAACACCAAAAGATCTGTTTAACGTTAACGTTGTCCTTGTCCAGTACACAAACTACTGCTGCTGGTAATGCCGCCGCCGCCGCCGCCGCCGCCGCAGTAACTGTACCATCAATGTCCATTAAAAGAAACGTGAGCTGCTGCCCAACCAATGAATTACCCCATTCAAGAAACGCTGAGTTGCTTGGCCATTAAAAGAAACAAGATTGGAGTCCAGCCACTGTCCATCAATGTCCCTCCAAATCCCTTGTTTCAAGGAATAGACTTGAAACTTAAATTTCTGGGAGGAACACACACTGACCATAACCTTATAGTCATTCCTAGCAGAATCGAATCCAAATCCAAAGAACATATATCGAACACTACCCTTCAAGCTACATTTTGGGGTTTTAATGTAGCGTTTAATAAGAGGATTCCATATGTATATGTCATCAGAGAAATAGCCCCAACAACGTAATTGAACAACACTGACCAAACCATGGAGTGTGTGTGTGTGTGAGGCAGAGAGAGATATGAAGTTATTTAAGCATAAACTCGTAATGATCTTTTACAGGAGGGCCAACCAAAAAAAAAGAAAAATAAGTACAAGATCAGTTAAACATATTCAAATTATACTATAATTTCAATTATTATAATGTCACTAACTTAGCTCTTAATAAGAAAGAGCACCACTTTCTTTATCCATCAAAATTAAGCTCTCTATGTAAGATGAACCATATATAAAATAAGTAGGAACTTCTATTCCAGTTCTCGTAATCACTCCATTCTGAAGATTAAACCAAAACAACTCCCTTCTGAAATCATAACTGACCATCAAAACTAAATCGTCTTTGATCCCTAGAACAGAAGCAAAAGGTAATATTACGTAAGATTCAAAGCTGTAAATCCTAGTCCATGAAGACTCCGCGCCGTAATCTTTCATCACCCATATGTCGAAGACTGAAGGATGCCGATGACAGCAGGCAAGGAATTCCCTAATCTGAAAAAGCTTTGAACAATGTATATCATTACATGGTAACTTCAAGGCTTTGAAAGTCTCATGGAAGACATCTAAACAAACAGTCAATCTCTCATCGTTTTCTCCATAGGCTAACCAATGAATTACCCCATTTGCGTAATGCCGATCTGGAGACTGGTGAAAACAAATACGATTGGAGTTCAGCCATTGCCCATCAATGTCCCTCCAAATCCCTTGTTTCAAGGAATAAACTTGTACGTTATATTCAAAGTATCTCTCACTGCAACATCCGATGACCATAACCTTATAGTCGTTCCTAACACAATCGAACCCAAATCCAAAAACCAACGAAGAATCAATTTTTATCGAGCTACATGTTTGGGTCTTAATGTAGCGTCTAATAAGAGGATTCCATATGTATATGTCCGTAGGGTCTAAGTCTCGACAATCAAAATGAATAACACATACCAAACCATGGATAGAATCTATTAGGTTACAGCGGCAACGTCTATCAGTAAGGAATGGATAAGGGATGTCATGTTTGTAGTCATCGACAGAATAGGGTTCCAAGTAGAGAGAGAAAGCAGAACTCATGTCAAGAGTTGACAGGAAAAAGGCTTGAGCGGAGTGATTTCTTGTTGAAAGGGTATAAGCGAGGGTTTTGGAGATGAAACCTGAGCTGTTGATTAGAGAGTACAATTGCTTGCACGTTGCTCCACAACTAACCGCGGCTCTAGGTGGTAGCTTCACCAGAATTTGATCCATAACATCTGCCGGCAAGTAAACCGACATTGTCGACGACGCTATGCACTGAACCTCTAATAGAACAATGTATTTGATTTTATTCATAGATATGTATATATATATATATTTATGTTTTACAAACTGTTTTTGAATAACTATCCTTGATAAGGAAGAATCCTCTTCTATTGTTTCCATGATATTAGATGATTTTATCTTGTACATATCTTTACTTTTTTAGTTTATAGGATTTCCATGATATTAAATGATCTTATCTTATACGTATCTTTACTTTCCTAATTTATAGGATAAATCTTAACTGCATATATTTTGGTTAATCCTTTGCTTATAGTATAGGATCTACCCTTTGTAAATACTTTATATATAATGAAATCAATAGCCTCAAGTCTTACTGAGGATTTCAGCCACATTTTACAAAGTTCATTGAACCTCTTTATGGTATCAGAGCAGTATTTTTTTTATAAAGATCCTTCCCATGGCTGCTTCGTCCTCATCACCTTCACTTCCGCTGAACTTGCTATGAAGAAATCAGTTCATTCCTCTATTAACAAGCCAGGATCTCTTTGGATTTCTGGATGGTAGTGTACGGGCTCTCTCTCTGCAGATTACGGACTCTGACGACACCATGACGATGAATCCAGCGTACACTTCTTGGTTGAATACAGATCAGACTCTCCTAAGTCTTCTCTATTCTTCTCTTACAGAGGAGTCTATGAGTGAAGTACTTAGTTTAAGTCACGCACAGGAGGCCTGGACCACTCTTGAAGCCTCATTCTCTCATAGATCCAAGACTCGAGAGCTTCAACTAATGTAGAGGGGCTCGAAATCTGTTGCTGAATTTTCTCAACTCTTCAAAGGCATTCGCGATCAACTAGCGACTATTGTTTGCCCCATTGACGACATGGATAAAGTCCACAAGTTCTTGAGAGCCTTGGGACCTGATTTCAAAATCTTCTCTACTACAATGCTCTCTCAGCTTCCGTTACCTTCTTTTGCAGATATTGTTCCGAAAGCTTTAAGCCATGAGATTTTTGAAGGATCGGTGTCTTCTCAATCTAACAACTTGGCAATCTATGCTCAGCAGAATTCCACCTCCAAACCAAGACACACCAAGAAAGGCAAGCCTAAACCCTCCTCTACCACCAAATCATCCATCTCCTCTCTAGTTTACTGTCAACTCTGTGACAAGGAGGGACACTTGGCAAAACGTTGCTGGAAATTTTTTAATCTAAAAAAAAAACAGTCCGCCAATCTTGTTGAGGCTTTTGTAGCTTGTTCGATTCCGGACTCTACCGACTCCGCATGGTATCTGGACTCTGGTGCAACTTCTCACATGACACATGATCTCGAGGGTGTGATGTTCCTGCTGTCTACTCTGGTAATGAAAGGGTGATGGTTGGTAATGGTCAATCTCTATCTATTTCTTACATTGGTTCCGTCTCTCCTCTTATTCCCAAAAGCTCACTCCTTTTATCCAATGTCTTAGTTGTTCCTGGCATTAAGAAAAACCTTATTTCCATCAGTCAACTTACAAAGGATAATAATTGTTGTATAACCTTTTCTCCTTTTGGTTTTACCATATAGGATCGGGTCGCAAGAGTAGTGCTGGGGGTCGGCAAATGTGACAATGGCCTGTACGTGCTTGATCAGAATCATCATGCCTTTGCTTCCATTGTTTTCTAATAAGCCACGAGCCTTTGTCCAATTGTACCCAAGTTTTCGTACTATTAAGTCTCTTTCTCAGTTTGGCAATATTTCCTGTAGCAATAAGTTGTTGGGTTTAGACTCAAGTTTATGTGTTGGTTGTAACCTTGGTAAGAGCCATCGTTTACCCTTTTCACTTATTAATAGTTGTTGTCTTTTACCCTTTGATTGCTTACACTGTGATTTATGGGGCACTTCATCTGTTTCCTCCACTACTGGTTTTCAATATTATGCTGTGTTTATCGATGATTATACCAGATTCAGTTGGTTTTTCCCATTAAAACATAAATCTGATTTCTTTGATACATTTTTCAATTTTCAACGTTATATTGAGACTCAATTTTCTTCCAAACTTTAGTCCTTTCAATATGATCATGGAACTGAATTTATAAATAATAAATTTCGCTCTCACCTCACCTTTTGTGGAATAATGCTGCACATTGCTTGTCCCTATACACCGAGTCAAAATGGGATTGTTGAATGAAAACACTGTCATGTTACTGAAACGGGTCTCACCCTTATAATTCATGCTCGTGTTCTGTTGCCTCTTTAGGTTGAGGCTTTCTCCACAGCTGTTTATCTCATCAACCGACTCCCCTCGCAAACTCTTGCTGGCAAAGCTCCCTACAAGCTCCTGCCCGATTACTCTATGCTTCGTACCTTTGGATGTTTATGCTTTCCTTATTTGCAAGATTATGCTCCCAACAAACTATCTCCCAAATTCTCACCTTGTGTCTTTTTAGGTTATAGCCTCCTTCACAAGAGATTTCACCGTTTTGATCGCAAGATACAATGTCTATATGTCTCTCGGCATGTCCAATTTTATGAAACTATTTTTCCTTATGCGGGTGATGATATACATCAACTTCCCAACTCAATACCTTTTATTAGTTTTTCTGATTTTTTGGAGTCTGATCATAATATGTCTACGACTACTTCGGATGTGTTATTATCTTCTCCTATTTCAGATTCTCTTTGTTTGCCATGCAGTGATGATCTTGGTGACTCTTTCCCTTAGACGTCTTCTGCAGGGTCTCTTGTCCCTTCACCCAGTCCGCCTAAGGATGGCAATGGGCAGGGCTGGGTCGAGGGCCTCAGTTATGGAGGGTCGCGGGCAAGCTAGTGGCCCTCGTGGGCTAGAATGGGTCGGCCAGTGGCCGCTGCAGGCTACAATGGTCCGGCCCGTGGCCTAGCCCACCGATAGGGTGACCAACCCGCCTCATTCATTAATTTTTTTTGAAAAAATATCAAAACAACGTCGTTTCGAACAAAATCAGGGGGCCGACCATGGTTGACCCTTTGGCCGCTCCAAGTGGACCATGGTCGGCTCGTGGCCCGATCAACCCGAGCCAAAAAGCAGGCTGGGCTAGGAGGGCCGGGCTGGGATGGTCATCCCTAAGTCCACCCACATCGCCTATTTCCAAACTGACAACCACTCCCAACACTCACTCCATGGTTACTCGAAAAAAAGTTGGTATATTTAAAGCTAAGGCTTATCATGCGTTAGAGATCTCACCTTCCTCTCAGTTTTTTCAGGACTTCTTTTCCCAAAAAGAACCTCGGGGTTTCAAGTCTGCTGTAAAACACCCTCACTGGCTCTCAGCTATGGATGATGAAATACAAGCTTTGTAGAAAAATGATACTTTGGATCTTGTACCTCGCCTTCGGAATCACAATGTGGTTGGTTGTCGTTGGATCTTTAAGACCAAACTTCATGCTGATGGTTCCATTGAAAACCATAAGGCTTGCCTTGTGGCCAAGGGCTGCTCTCAGATTCATGGACTTGATTTTGAAGATACATTCAGCCCTGTGGTGTGCCTTGCTACTGTTCGGATTATTCTATCCATTGCAGTCACTTCTAGATGGCCCTTACATCAATTAGATGTTAAGAACGTGTTTCGTCATGGTTATCTTTCTAAACAAGTATACATGGAGCAACCACTTGGCTACACTGATCCAAAATTTCCTCACCATATGTGCCATTTAAAGTGTGCTCTTTATGGTCTGAAACAAGCCCCACGTGCTTGGTTCCAACGTTTCAGCTCCTTTTTGATGAAACTTGGTTTTCTACTCAGTCAGACTGACTCCTCTCTATTTGTTTATCACACCACGGCCTGCCGGTTCATCTTTTGCTCTATGTTGATGACATTGTGCTCAATGGCAACAATCTAACTTTACTAAAGACTCTTATTACACGGCTGTCCACCGAATTTGCTATGAAAGATTTGGGTTCTCTACACTACTTTCTTGGTGTCGAAGTTCAATATAATTCTCAAGGCTTACTTCTAAGCCAAACTAAGTATGCTCTTGATTTACTACAATGTGCTGATATGGTTGAGGCCAAACTCATTACCACTCCCTTTGTAGTTGGTCACCAACTCTCTACCGAAGGGAAGCTCTTCTCGAATCCCACTCTTTTTCGGTCTCTTACTGGAGCTCTACAGTATTTGACAATTACTCAGCCTGAGCTCTCATTCAGTGTCAATTTTATTTTCCAGTACATGCATGCTTCAACTGAAGATCATTTTCGTGCACTCAAACGCATATTGTGTTATGTTAAAGGCACAGTACATCATGGTCTCCAACTCCACCGCACCTCCTCCAGTGAGTTGCTTGCTTATTCTGATGCTGATTGGGCTAGGTGTCCTGATACGCATTGGTCTACTACCAGCTATGTTATCTTCTTAGGTGCTAATCTTGTTTCTTGGTGCTCCAAGAAACAATCTACTATTTCTCGCTCCAATGCCAAAGCTGAGTATCGATACTCAGCCGTTACTACAACTGAAATTGCTTGGATTGTTCAGCTCCTTCGTAATCTACGTCTTCCACTGCGTTCCCCTTCGAAAATATTATGTGACAATAAGAGTACTATTTTTATGATGGTCAATCCTGTCACTAGACCACGCTCTAGGCATATTGCGATTGACTACCATTTTGTTCATGAATTACTTGCCAATGGTTCGCTAAAAGTCACCTTTATTCCCTCACATCTTCAACTTACTGATTCATTTACCAAGGGAGTCACCAAGCCTCAATTTCTACTTTTTCGTAACAAACTTAATGTGATTCCTTTTATCACGTTCAATTTGAAGGTGGTGATAAGGAAGAATCCTCTTCTGATTCTTTCCATGATATTAGATGATCTTATCTTGTATATATCTTTACTTTCCTAGTTTATAGGATAAATCTTAACTGCATATATTTTGGTTAATCCTTTCCTTATAGTATAGGATCTTCCCTTTGTAAATACTTTATATATAATGAAATCAATAGCCTCAAGTCTTATTGAGGAATTGAAATAAGAGAAGTATAGAAAGGTTACAGATATGATTTTTGTACCTATGCACAACGGGTATTGGTTGCCCCCTCCTGTGCAACGTTGCTCGATTCAACTGGTTCCTGCAATATGGAGTCTTCTCCGAAATCCTGGTTTGTCGATATCCCCTTCATACTTGATGCTCCGATCAAACTGTCTGGAGGTTCGGATGGGGGTAACGGGCGGTTAGGCCCAATGTCCGGATTTTGCTCCGGAGAGTCCAAATGGTCGGGCCCCGTTTGATTGGGTTCTCCCATGGACACCTCGGGCGCTTCGGTTGCAGGCCGAATAGACAACACGACTTGATGGTCCGATAATTGGATTAAGGCATGCGGTTGGGCTGGGTTAGGCTAAAAGGGTATGGGATTAGGTGGGTTGGGGACCTGGTTGTTTGGCATAGCTATTCCTAATGGGCTTGCACCATTTGCTTTCTTGGCCTGGCCCATGGAAGCCTTAGACGACGACGTTCTCGTGCCTGCGTATTTATGCTGTATCCCGCAATTGTTCTTCATTTCATCGTCAATCAGGTTCGTTATAAAACGCAACATCTGATGAGTCTCTGGAGCCTTCGATGGTTCTGTGATTGGCGACTGAAATGTCGAGGGGCGACTGTTGGTAACAGGCTCTGACAGTGGAGTGAACCTTGAGCCCCCTGTCCTGGTTACGGCTCCTGCGTGATGAGTACATTGATTCGACTGTGGTTGGGTACGTTTCTGAGCATTTGCTCGTTGGACTTTGATCTAAGGATCGTAGACGGAGTGGGTGATGGTAGGCGCGGTTGGAGATGGTTCACTGTGTAGGGTTGGTGGAGATGCAGTGACTCCGATGCTAGGATTGGGAGCTGGATTGGGATTAGTTGGATCTGGGTTCTGATTAGCTTGGCACTGTTCGGAGTCATGTCCTACCATGTTGCATTGGAAGCAAAGTTGTGGTAGCCCTTCATACGCGACCTGCAATTTCACTTCTAGCTCCATCGTTGGGCATACAGGTAAACTTAAATCGATTTTCACCGCATCCCGTGCATATTTGCCGCGCTGTGAGAGTAGATGCTTTGTCTATTTTCATTGTTTGTCTGACTAGGAAACTGAACCCAAACTACCACCCGGTTCATTTGCCCTTGAGAAGGCTGGAATTGAGGAGTCCAACACTGGATGGCTAAGGCATGTCCGAATATAACCCACAGCCCCGTGGTTAACACCTTTGTGTAGTCATCCTCATCGATGAATTTCACCAGAAAAAACACAGAATCCAGGTCAATAATCTTAATGGGTCTCTTTGGTTGCCACAATGGTCGCAGCCGGTGACTTAATACACGGTAGCTGATGCTGCGTCCGATCAGTTTGATAATGAGAGCACGCTCCTACTATTGATCTAGTCAATCTCTGAATGATTGGGAGAGCTGGGTGCTTCGTCCGACCTCACTCGAAAGGGTCGTGATGTCTGAATCCTCTACTTGGTTTGGCTCTTTTGTTGGCCATATGGTTGGTCTGGCTGATCAATCATATTGTTCAGTCCGCCAAGTACCGTCGTGCTGTAGCTGATCGTGTGACTGGGAGGAGGGTCGTCATCTCGATGTCATATTCGGACTTTCTTTGACAGTTCAAGGTCCTGATCTGGTGGTTCGCAGTCATCGCGATCGTGGTCAACGTGAAAGGAAGGAAATCAGTGTCTCTGCAAATATGCTAGTATCTGTAGTACTTTTCATTTTCAGGGCACTTTGCTACCCTGTTTGGTTATCATTTTTAGGTTAACATTGACATGTTATCATTTTCTAATTGTCGAAACTGTACCAATAAGCCACTCATTTCTCCTTGTTATCTTTAACTGCACTTTCTCTGCAGTTGTGGCAATCCTAATACTTAGATGTGCTGATGCAGATATCTGCAAATGATTGGTTGTGTTTGTAATGTATTCTAATGATTGGAGATGGGGATTATTGACCAATTGAAACTTCGCTGTATGATTTGATGTGTATTTATTACAATTGCTCAAGTTATTGTACATTTGACTGTCAAAATAGCTGGAAAATTGTTCTTATATGAGAAAGACTATCACTTTTTTGACAAACAGTAGATTGTATTAGTTGTTAGTTGATTCTATCAATGATTAGTTGATTATATCAGCTGATTTGATCAGTGGTGAATAATATCAACAGTTTATTGAAGATGTTTGGTAAAATTAGATGTTTAGTATTAGTTGTTGATATGTAAAATGATTTATGAGAATATGATTTTAAAAAATTATAACGGAATGAAATTATATTTCTTAGTATTTCGTTAAATATTCTTATAAGAATTTAGATTTTAGATACTTAATTAATTTAACAAAAATTAAGTTGATAACTTTCATAATACTAGTACTGTTTTTAGTAGTAGTAGTCGTAGTAGTAGTAGTAGTGGTAGTAGTGGTAGTAGTGGTAGTAGTAGTAGTAGGTAGTGGTAGGTAGTGGTGGTAGTGGTGGTAGTCGTAGTAGTAGTAGTAGTAGTAGTAGTAGTAGTAGTAGTAGTAGTCGTAGTAGTAGTAGTAGTAGTAGTAGTAGTAGTCG
>JAOSBN010000003.1:1809109-1837200 GCA_027563595.1 Erythroxylum suave
ATATTTAAAGCAATAAATTTTAGACAAATTTTGTTGTCTAAAATAAATGTCTAAAAATTCTACCAATTTAGTTTTTTGGTGACAATTATTTAGTATATTTTTAGACAAATTTTGTTGTCTTAAATAAATGTCTAAATCAATTTTTAGATTATTTAAGACACTTATTAAATGTGTCTAGGCTTAAGTGTCTAAAAAGTTCTTATTTTGGTGTAGTGTTCTCTTATAAATTTTAAGTTCTTTTGCTTCAATTATCCCTGGCTTGTTTGAAGTCATCCTCGATGTTGAATGTGATAAATATTGATCATATAAGTTTGGATTCAATTTCTGAAATTCAGATTCTAAAATCCAAGTGTTGTTAGAAATTGGTCTTCCTTTCCACTTAATAAGAAATTATCGATATCTTCTATCTTTGATAGCTATAATTTGTTCATCAAGAATGTCTTCTATCTCTTCTTTAAGATTAGGAATGGTTGGAATTCTTACAGTTGCAATAAGGGATGGCTCATAATCTTGTTCACAATAAATAGTTAAATTTGTAACATTAAAGATAAGACTTGTTCCCATGTCACTTGGTAATTCCAAAATATAAGCATCAACACTTATCTTTTTGATAATTTTGTAAGGTCCAACATTTCGTGAATGGAGTTCCTTATATTTTTCTTTATGAAAATACTCTCAACGAGTCCTAACCATCATCATATCTCCTTTATTGAATTCTACAATTGACGATGCTGATCAACGTGCTCTTTACAAATTGCTAGTTGATATCTTTCGTCATATCTCATCAAAGCTGTCCCTCATAAGTTGAGAAAAACCTTTAGCTTCAATTCGGGTTGTTAGTGGTAAAGGAACCAAATTAAGAGACTTTCTTGGTTGAACTCCTCAAACTAAGTTTTCAAATTGTCTCCAACCAACACATTAACAAGTCTCCCAAGCTTCTATTTACCACCTTCGTTTGTCTATCAATTTGGGGATAGAAAGAACTTGAAAATTGAAGCTTAGTGTTTAATGTTTTCATAAAGTTCTCCAAAAATAGTTCATAACCTTTACGTCATGATCAAAGATGATGATTAAGGGTAATCCATATAGACATACAATCTTTTTGAAGTATAGTGTAGTAGTGTGGACAATATCGTAAGTTTTGACCAATATATCTGCAAATACTTTCATAATTAAACCATATGGCTTATCTACAACATAGGCATCAAGGACATACCTATTGCTACTTCTTGTAGTCAGAGGCTCTAACTTACCATCATTGCTTAATTTTGAATTTGCAATTGTACTCACATCTTCTCCTTTATTCCTATGTTGTACTAATTACGTATCTTCATTTAGGTCTGCTTCTCCTTCATCAAGCCCTACAACACAATCTTTATCAACAACACTAAGGACATCATCAAGTTTTGAATTATTAAGCTTCGAAACCCTAAGTAATTGCTGGTAAATTTTTTCAACTTCCTGTTCTATTATATTTGCTTGCTGTTTGATTCTTTCAACCTGCTGCCTTGATGTTTCAGCTTGTTGTCCTTGTGTTTTGATTTGTTGTTCAAAGGTTTCAACCTGTTTTTTAAGGTATTTCAACCTCTAGTTTAGGTATTTCAGTTTGTTGCTTAAGTGTTTAAACTTATTTAGTTATTTCAACTTTAGAGTTAGCCAAAGAATCCTCTTGGTTATGTTTTTATTCATCTTAACACTTTGATCGTCTCCCACTATCAAAATCTCCATGCCATGAGCACTTGAACATCATCACATAGTAGGTTTGAAGATTCTAATTTGTCAATTGAAAGAGATGTGTCATTAGTTTTGCCACCCATAATAAACACTTCTTTTAAGGTAGTGGTTCCTAAATTTGAAGAATTAAAATCAGTACATGATTTTTCAGTAAAGTTTTTTGCTTGCGCTCTATGTTGTTTATTAATATTGACGCCTTCATCTTGCTTTTATTATCATGTTCTCCATGTTTAGCATCAAGTATAAGTTGTTGGTTGCTATAATTTTTTCTTGTTAGAATTTTTAGTTTTAGGGAATGTATGTCAAAGTTGTCTAGCCTCCCCAAAATTTTCGAACATGTTTTCTTATAGACGATGTTCCATGTAAATTGGTTCTTGATGCACTCTGTGAATGAGGATCATCGATGCCCATCCTTTTTGCAATATTTAGAAGTATTTCATCTTGCTCTAAGTCGCTAAATATTCTTCCTACGAGTTTCGATTGTGAACCAAAGCTCTTATACCAAATTGATGTAAGACAAATAAAAAATTTGTTAACTAATAGCTAAAAGCACACATTTATAAATATGATTGATATTAGGGTGTTGGAGTATTAGGTTTCAAGGTTAGATTTAGGCTAAGAATGTAGAATTTTCAGATTTTGTATGGCTGAAATTTTATGATTTGATTACTAGAAATTCAGGTTTAGGATTTCAGGTTTAAAGTGGTTGGAATATATTTTTGAAATGGTTTAAGAGGGATAGAATTTAGGTTAAGGTTGCTGGAATTTCGAGAAGAACATAAAAAATGGATAGTAGGAACTATGAATCACTGGTAGGGTCTATAAATTACTCTTACAAGAAAACATTGCACATTTTAGTTGAAAAGTTAAGTTTGCAGAAAATTTTCATAGTTTTTGTTATTGATGAAAGGTCGATTACATATATACAGAGCTCTTATCATCCTTATTCTACTTGGAAAAAGATTTCTAATTTAAATTTTATTGTAATGGAAATTCTACAAGTCTTAAACAACTAGAATATCATATCTAAAATAGGATAATATAATACTACTAATTCCTATCTAATAAGAAACCCTAATAAAATATAGATTTGAGACTTATCTTTTAAGTTAATTTAATTCCCAATCCTCATCCCACTGAATTTAAACTTGTGATTGATTGATTTTTTTCTTTTATTTCTCTTATAAACTTTCATTTCTTTTGCATCAGTCCTGCTTTCGAAGAAGATAACAGAGATCGAAGAAACTGGGAAGATGAGTAGGAATGCTTGATACAGGGAAGAAGATGGGAGAAAACAGTAAGCAAGCAACAGTATCAGGATGCCAATGTCGATGAGGAGGGTGACTATGAGTACAAGGAAGACGACGAAGCGGAGCATGTGTGAAGTGTTCTACTCAATTGTTGCTTCTCTCCGGTGGTGTATGAGCTTGGGAAAGAAGAGTACGGGTGTCTTAGTTCTGTACACTAGGAGTGATAAGAATGTCTATTTTTCCTTTGTTCTCCTGGTTAATAAGGATGAGTGGCTATGGAAGGGGCAAAACGTCGTCAGATATAAATACAAACATACTTGGGAAATATAAATCTCTGCTATTATAAATCTCTTCTATTATTATTATGTGAACCAATGACTGGTTTTCTGTAGCAGTCTCCTTCCTCCGATTCTTATTATTTCAAGTACTCATTATCTGCGTTTTGTACCATTTTTTATCCGGCATCGGTCGGTACAGTACAAAACCATAAACACTGGTTCGAGGTCGACTCTGTTTAAAGTAAATAAATCAAATTAATTTGATTTAATTCAGATTTAGATATTTAATCTTATTGATTTGGGACTAATTTCCAAATGCCGAGCCTAACCAGCATGTATATAAGCCCATTTTGAAGGGCCTTCGGCAAGGTCCTTTGCATGTCCTTCCACGGGATCGTTTCAAATACTACGCCATGAGTAGCAGTGAATTTCAATCAATTATTAATATTATTAATATTTTTCAAAAAAGATAAATAAATAATAATAATTTTAGCATTAATAAATCTTTAAATGAATGATAATGCATTTCTAAAATTTAATGTATAAATAAATAATTTACAAGAATTTAATAATGATAAAGTCATTAAAAAATAAAATTTTTATTAAGATTTAATTTACATTTATGTTTTCACAAAATAAAATTCTTTTCCTTTTTAAACTTCATCCCTTTTTTGGTGGTTAAGAAATCATTTGCCTCTTATGACTACTTACCGATATTTTAAAAACTTTATTGATTTGATCAGTTTAGTAGTAAAAATTTTGAATTGATCAACTTTTTGTTTCGGTTACAAATTTTTTTATTTGATTTAGTTTAATAATTTTTGTTGTAAAAAGTAGATCAGTTTATTGATTAATTAGTCAGTTTTTATAAATTAATCAATTTTTATAAAAATAAAATAAATCAATTAATTTTATTTAACAATTTCCCTTTTAATTAAAATTAACAATTTTCGATGAGTAAGGACAATTTTTAAATCAATTTTTAAATTTTTAAATTTTATTCAATCTTTAACCAATTTTATAACGACTTAATATCAATTAAACTTTAAACATTTTATCTACCTACTAATTTAACTTCCCGTCTAAAATTTAAAACACTCTACTTACTATAGTCGTCAATTCGGTGGTTGAAGGAGAGGGACCGAATTGCATTAAAAATGCCAACAAAATTTGACTTTGCTGCTACTGTTGTTCTAATAAATCCCCCGAGTGGCTGGTGTTGGAGGTTGATAGTTTTGAGAGACTTTGATGGTGCTTTTTGTCTACTGGTCTGTTCCAAAACTACTTCTTTCACACCTACAACTACTATGACCAACATCTTATTGTCAAGTTCATGTGCATGCATTAACATGATTAATTCCATAAAAGATGCTTCTAATCTTATCAATTACCTTCATTTCTCAATGTTAATCATATCATTTCTTCAATGGAGGGGTTACTTATGAAATAGATTTAAACGAAAAGATATGACTTTTAATTCTTCTTTTAATTAGATGTGACATTTTTAATTGGTATTAGACCGTCATAAAACTGGTTAAAGATTAAATCAAATTAAATAATTTGAAAAATTATTGAAGAAGACTATTTTTATTCATCAAAAATTTTAAAATTTAATTGAAAAAGAAAACAGTTAAATGAAAATTAATTGGTTTGTTTAGGTTATAAAATTAATTAATTTATAAAAACTAACCAATTAATTAGTAAACTAATCAATTTTTAATAACAAATATTATTAAACTAAATTAAACCTGAAAATTAAAAACCTAACCAAAAAGTTAACTGATTCAAAGTTTTTATTGTCAAACTAACCGAACCGATTTAGTTTTTAAAATATTGAAAGAAAATATATTTATATCCTAATGAATACTTCTCAATCTATAAAAATTGATATTCTAGTTATTATGTCACTGCCGGTGAATCAAGAAAAGCTTAAAAATAGAAAGAATAGTTACTATATTTATACACATGGTGTGGCAAACCACCGCAAGAAATATCAACATAATGTGGTGTCTATTGCAAGAATCTGGTTCTCTCATCCATTAAGTGTTGTCACTACACCGAAAAGAAGGATTGGAAAGGCACCAACAAATGTAGGTGTCAGACCAACTTTGACATCGACTCTACAAAGTGAATATATCACTAATCTCAACCAAAATGTTGCTCCATAAATGTTCTATTACAAGTTTTTCCATAAAGACCTTCCATATTGAAGTATCATTGAAGCAAATTTTGCTACGAAGGTGTAATTGGTGAGGTTAATTATTTTTAAGAACCTTCTAATTTAAAAAGTTAAGGTTCAAATTCTAGAAAAAGAGTTATAATAAATTTAATTTTAAAAGGATGATCAATTAGAAATGAAGATATGTTAACATTAATAAATTCTTGATTTAAATTAAGTGTATCGCTTGAATTTGAGTTGTTGGTCCGTCAAATAATTTTCTAAAATGGGTGATTTATATGTTATTGTAATTCCTATATAGTAAAAAAAAATAGTGATTTTTAAAAATGATGGTTAATTAAAAATACGTCGTGTTACTTAAATCATATTATTTATTTAAATCTGAGTATATCACTTAAATTTAAGTCATTAACTTGTCGAATAATTTTTTTAAAATACACGATTCATATAAAAATAACAACGATAAATTATATTAATTAAAAAAATTATTAAGAAGGTCTCCTTTCCATACAAGAATTACTTTGGTGCTTTCGTCACCTTTGTTATTATTTGGACAAATCAACTTGTATAGTTTGAGGGTAAGAGGATATGGAAGCAAAAAAGGTAATCAAAAGGACTAAAGACAAAGTTTGCTTGCATTGTTGAAATTGGAAACAAGTGCTTAAACCATTAAGCTCTTCCCTTTCATGCGTTAATTATCTTGAGAGGATGTGTCATGCAATGAAAGAGTTTCTATCCTTACGAGCAAAGCAAAGTGACAAAGAAGTTACAAAATAGTCCATCTTTTCGACACATTCACTACCATAATAGCAAATTGGAAAGGAACTTTATTTTTGTGTTCCTTAGACAAGGATGATGGCATGACTAGCCCCAACTTTTGACCAATTTTGATTCAAGTAGCAAAAAGGAATGATCAAAAGATGCATAGAAAAAAGGTTATAATTATAAAATTTCATATTCTTATATGCTGACCATGTGGCTACAGTCCAGTTGTTGTGGACAAAATGGGTTGAGATTTTTGCTGCTTTAAGAGATTTTTGTTGCTTTAATTTGATGCTTTCCATTGCCCTCTCGGTGGATGAGTTATTTAAAAGATTTGGTCCCAAGTCTCGTAATAAATTAAGGTCTCCCAGAAGTCTTTCCTTTTGCTGGTTTTTATTGACCACAGGAATAATAACAATAACTTAATAAAAATCTTGCCTATATGTAAAATTTGAAAAGGTACAGTAATATATTTCATTTAGCCTTAACTAATAAAGAAATTAGTTTTTATTGGAAATGGTAGAATTATAATAACCTTATCAGCCAGAAATTTTGTATCAAAATTGAAAAGTGGAGTTAGGGTTTTATATTTTTACTCGATAGAGACAATATAAAAGAAGATTAATCAAATCTAAAAATTTAACATGGTAGTGCAAAGAAAGAAGGCTTTAATAAGATATAATTATTTACAATTTATTGGTCCATAGATCAGGTTGAAGTCATATTTGAAATCAAATATGACTTATATGACTTCAACCTGATCTATATTAATTTGTCACTCTTGTCAAGAATGAAAAATACTTCCTATTCAAAAAAGTTTTTAAAAAAAGAATTTGGAATTGAAATTTGTAATATAATGGCCGATAATTTAATTCTCGAGATGAGTTTTTAGTTGCGCTTTGATAGTTGGAAAATCATAAGATACTTTAAGCCCCTCTAATAATTAGGGATCAAATCCTTTGTACTCATAACTCTGTGTTAATTCTATTTCAGACAATCTTATCATCACAAATATATGAGACTCAAAGAAATGTGTTGATGAGACAGTCTGAAGCAATGTTGATATAGGGTTATGAGCAGAGAGGATCTTGTTCCCAATTTGAGTACTTAACACATGTTCCAATGATGATTAAGAAACACATTATTAATTTTCCATTCACTTATCTCAATTAGAATATTTGCTGAGTATTAACAACACTTCGCTTACTATTTCTCCTCTGGAAAGTATTCCGAATTAGTTGAATGGTGTTTAAAGTTCTAAGTAATATCAGAAATGTATCCCAATAAAATTTGGAAATGCTAAGTAATTAGTTTCTTCGATAGTGTTACTTGTCAACTGCAATTTGGATTGCCGTTGGGTACTGATATTGTGCAGCAGAAAGATTTCTTTTTTTTTTCAATTTGGATTGCCGTTGGGTACTGATATTGTGTAGCAGAAAGATTTCTTTTTTGTTTGTTCTCTGAACGTTCTATTGGTCGATGTAGTTCGAGAGAAACAGTTATGAAGTCAGACGCCATTTTCATAACCTAAATAGACTGAATGAATGGTCAAGGAAAACAACAAGAAGTTTATCAATTTGAGTAGATTATCCAATCATATATTTCTATATTTTGTTTGAAAAAGTTAGTAGCCAAATAGAGAGTCAAAATTAATATTTTAAAAATTAGACTGAAAGTTAAATTAGTAAGACAAAAAAATTGAGATTTAAAAAATTTAACTAATATTATACAATTATAAAACCGACTAAAGATTGAATAAATTTAAAATTTTTGAAATATGATCGAAGAGACTATCCTTACTTAAAAAAATTTTGAAGTTTAATTTAAAAAGATATTATTAAATAAAATTTTATTTATTTATTTTGATTTATAAGAACTTATAAATTTACAAAAATTGCCCAATTAATTGATCGGTGCTTAACAATAAAAATTATTAAAATAAATCAAACCAAAAAGTTAAAAATCGAACCGAATAATTAATGAGTTTAAAATTTTATTATTAAATAGGAAGAATCGGTTGAATATTTTAATGGTCAAAACGGGGGAAAGAGAATTTTTAATGGTCAAAACAGGGGAAAAGAAAGACAAGTCTAAAGATGCAAATTTGACATTCGCGATGGATTTATACTCATTTTAAATTTCTTTTAAGTCAAAATCATAGAATGGAATTGGATCTTCAAACTTTGGCATCCATATTCTACGTGGAATGTATCAATCAAAACTAAAAACAATATTACCAAATTTTGCTTTACTAGTATTTCTAGTCTAACTAATTACTTAGCCATAGGAATTTGTCTTCTAATCTAAGGATTGCCTACACTAGTAAGTAAAATGCAAATTGGCCCATCTCAAAGACTAATCGAAACCTTCTTTGTAATTTGTAAGTTTAGGGCATTGTCATTTATATAAATTAGAAGATTAAAAATTAAAGATTCAAGTAACAAAATTTGTACTTATTTATTATTTTACTCTTATTTTATTATTAACAATGCCTTTCTATTTGTAACATGAGTTTACTAATAACTACACTTATTTATAAGCCATTATGGAGTTAGATTCAAAAATGGAGTTACACATAACTTATCTTTTGTTGTTGATCTTTTAGGGTTTATAACATTATTTCTAAGATATAAATATATTAGGTTTAATCTCTTTGAGTAATAAATTCTCGCTCCATAAAACCAAACTTTAGATTTCCTAATGTAAAAAGATGGTTTAGTGTAGGGATAAGATCTTGTCAAAATAAAACTATATATATATTAAGGAGGTGTTTGTTTCATTTTATTTTTGGTTTTATTTCCAAATTTAGTAAAAAAACTTGATTATTTGAATTTTTAGTTCCTGTTTTTGGTTTTGGTTTCTTTTAGTTTTCAAAAATTATGAAAACCATAAAAATTGATTTTTGTTTCCTGTTTTGTTTTTTTTCATAATTTGATTTACTATCATTTAATATATTATTTAATTATTTAAATCTTAATAAAAATTATGAATAATTTAATTCAATATTATATATTTAATAAATTAAAATTATGAATAATTTAATTTTATAATTAAATTATATGTAATTAAATTTTACTAATTATTAATAAATATAATTAATTTTAAATTTTATAAATATTCAAATAAATTATGATTTAATAATTAAAATATATTTCAAATAAATATTAATTTCTAAATAAAATTTTACATTTTAAACTATTTATTTTATTAAAATAACATAATATTAAAATAAATATTATATAAGAGATTAAATAAATTTATTTAATTAAAAATAATTTATCTTAAAGTTTTATCTAATATGTAATTATTATTAGTAATAAAAATATAATTATATTAATATTAAGAAACAAACAGATTTTTATTTTTATTTGAAAGAAAAATATAAATATAAATAAAAACAAAAATTGAAAACTACACCAAATGACCCGATATGAATTCACTTTAAAAATTATTAGTATGTTTTAATATTTATAAATTACCTATAAGATGGCGACAATTATAATAAAAGTCCCCTAAAATGCGAAAACTGAAAGTATTCAATATTACCCACCTTATCTCTATGCTCCCAAACGAAAAAATAGAGGGTAGAGTATGAGGTGTATCATGTGCGGCCTCAAATTCGTGGGCCCCACGCGCTTTAGTGACGGCTGGGGAAAGTCTACAGAGAACACGCGTTGTGTTATATCAGCTTCAACAATCCGAAGCATCAAAGAGAGGGATTGTCCACTCAACGATCCGTTTGATTTTCCCACGCGCTGATATTAGTGCGTCGAGAGCACGTTGCCGCTTCCATCGTTGCTGCCTGGTTTTGGCTTAGTTTGGGACCTGCTGAAATGATAAGTACTTATTAAAAAAAGTACTTATGTATTTGAGATTGATATTTTAGTAACTGCTGAAACGTGAAAATAGATGTTTGGTAAGTGTGATTATAGTTGCTGAAAAAAGATAAAATGACTAAAAAGCCTATTGATTTAATAAACTATTAATTATTGTATAAATAATTAAAAAATATTATTAGCCATGTAAATTTAAAATTATAAATAATAAAATATTAAATTAAAATAAGAAAATATAAATAAAATAAATTTAGTAAATAAATATTTCAAAAAATATTTTATTAATCATATAAATTCAAATTATTAATATTAAATTATTAAATTAAAATAAGAAAATATAAATAAAATAAATTTATTAAATAAAATATTTCACGTTACTTAAATATTATTGACAAAAACGCCCTTCTATTAATTAAGTAAGGGTATAATGGAAAATACTAAAATATCATAAGGTTATTATTGGAAAGTAAAATTTCTACCGCAACCTCCTTTGAGCTTATCTATTTCTGCGGTGGCACCGCAGTTTTTTCCAACCTGCGGTTGTCTGCCGCAAATCCAAACATGTGTCTACGTTTGAAAATTGCGGTAGATAAGTATTTACTTCTACCACACCACAGATCCAAACGTACCCTTTACCTATCTCGGCCAAATGCTGCTTTTAATTTTATTACATTGTACTTGAAATTCTAAATTTTTAATTTTTAAAAAATTTTGAGATATCTAATTTTACATTTTAATTGAACTATTTGAGATTAAAAATATTCGAATTACTCCTAAATTTCAAAAACTTTAAAATGTAACTTCTTACAAAATTTATTTTATAAATATAAATTTAAATATCTGAATTTCTGAGTTATTATAAAATTGATTATAATTAAAATTAATTAAGTTAATGACTTTCAGAAATAACCTCTCCACTAATTAGAGGATAAAGTTACGTATTATTAAACCTCTTCATATCTCGTGTATTATAGGATTCATACTGGTATTGTTGTTGCTGTAAGTTAATATCTTATAATAAATTTTACGTTTTATTTTTAGTATACCGCAAATTCAAACTATATTAATTACGATTTATTTCAAATATTTGTAATGTACTAATTAGAAGTGACGAGCAGAGGATGAAATTATTAATATTAATTGATTTATTTTTTACATTTAATTTTAAACTTATAATTTATTTAAAAAAATTAAATATATATTATTTCGTATATTCAATAATTTATTTAATATTCACTAGAAAATCACAATTTGCAATAAATTAACTAGTTTGAGAGTTTCCTGAAGTTATGAAATTGAATTTTATTCCATTTAGTATGTGCATATTTAGGAATAGTGTCTTCATCCGTTGAACTCATTCTCCATGTCTATATCTCCTTCTGCCTCGTGCATGAGCTAAGCAATGACCTTACATAAAATATATGCCTTTCGATGATTTGTTGAACCGTCTCAAAAACAAACAAACACACAAAATTCTGATAAGGTTCTTTCGGAAAGCAAGAACAGCGTCTCTTTAAACGTAGAATCTGATATTTCATTGACTGGCCACCAGAACATAACACACAACCAAACATGTTCAACAACAAGACAATACATGTGTCAAGCACTCGTTTCTAACTAACGTAAGTTTTGATGTTCTGTACTCTCTCTGCCCCTAACTTGGAATCTGTGTGCGTGTGTGTTTCTTGGTAAAGCTAAGAAGTAAGCGCGTTTTAGGAACAAGAAGAGAAGAGGAAGTGGGTTGTGGTCAAAAGTCGTCATCATCTGCCGACAAAGGAGACCTTCAAAGTTCAAACCCTATGTATTTTAAGTATATTTTCTCGAAAAGTTAGGGACCATCATTACATTGCAAGCTGGTGCTTGTAAAATTACAAAATTCATAATCTTTTGGATCAGTTCACAGTATTGGCTGGAACTGTTAGTTCTGTTCTTTTATCTTATTTCGGTACTGTAGACATTAGACAAGTATGAAAAGCAAAGTTGAGAAGCTACTAATAACTTTTTGACATTCTTATACATTCAGAAGAAGAGGTTTACAGATCGAGATCAATGGCAAGAAATTATTCTGTGCAAAGGTCTCATCTTTTCTGAAAGGTGGGAAAGAGAACAAGTTTGCTGGCGCAGGTCAAGGTTCTCTACACATTGTTAATTCAAAATATTAAGTCAAGAATCCTAACCAGCATGAATTCTAATGAAACAATTGTCTCTATACCTGAACGTATTAAACATGGAAAAACTGTTTCAAATGTTTGTTTCCCTTTCAGTGCAGAATAGTCCCACTTTGTATTAAGATCAATGCTTGGATTTCATGCTCCCGCGGAGTCATCGTGATGATGTACTGATGACAGGCAGACGGAGATGTTACCAGAACTCCAGTCATCTATACGATAAGAACTACCGCCGGCCATGTGCCCAATGCCTGTTATTATTTCCAAGTCTTCCGTGTGGATTTTTATGGTGTCCTTGCTTGGGAAGGTCATGCAAATCCATGACTTGGATTGTTCTCTGCCTCTTTGCTGTTAAAGCAGAAAGCAGAATATTCTTATCAATAGCCAATTAATAGAGATGACATTTAAGTCAGTCTCAAGGTGGAATCATTCTTCATCCTCTGACAAAGATCGGAAAAGAAAATGAAATAAACATCCTCTATGAAAGCATAGTTAATGATTGAGTTGATCTAAACTAAATCTGTATCGACATAATTAAAGATAAGATCATGTATAGCATTTCAAGGAGAACACCAACCATTCTCAACTTGTTGATAACTCTCCTGAAGTTTTCTCTTGGTGGCTTCAAGTTTCATCTGGACAGCGGCTTCGTCCGAACACTTAAGTTTCTAATTGAAAACAAAAAACAGAGACAAGATAAAATTAGAATCCCTATGATCAGACTGCATTAAATTTTCATACAAGGACCTCCTTTAAATTTTATGCTTACATCTTGTTGACCACTTAAAGGCCTTCTCTGGTTTGTAATCTTTACGGCTTTTGTCTGAGATTTTAATTGATTACTTGCATTGTTCTCCACACTTGCCTTTCGAGGTCTTCCAGGTCCAGAATCATTGTTCAATGGCTTATCTGGCTTCATGGGAGCTACTTGTCTTTTCACTAGCTCACTCTTGTTGCCCTCTGCTACCACATTTGCCTCTTTTGTGGTCTGCTTCTTAGTCATATTTTGGTTCTCAATTGATGGCTTTCTTCCTTTATCACGGTCCTTGTTGAATTCCCCACTACTTTGAGGATCTGAAACAACATTCCTAGTTCAGAATCATGTATCTAAGAAGTGGGAAATTCAGATATAGACCGAAGATCAAAAGCTATCCAAGTAAAAGCACAAGAGATGGACAATCAACTCACTTCCGTAATCATCCAAACCATCAAAGAACTGCACAAAATAATTACAGAAAAGGGGAAAACCAGAATCAGTTAGTCGTCAAGAGGTGCTCCCAAGCAACTAGACTGCCCAAATCAAACATAAAAACAAACGAGAAAGGCAAGTACCTGTGAGAGCTCCATTGAAGTGGGTTGAGTGGCAAAGAAAGCTATTTCATCTAGAGGTGGAGATGGAAGCCCTTCTTCTTCTTCTTCTTCTTCTTCTTCAACTACAGATGGGTTAACAGACTCGGGAGTACCTTCATCAACTAAGACCATTAAAGAAAATCAGACTCCAGAAATACCTTTGGATTGCAAACATGGAATGATGGTAAACATTCAATATTTACCAAACAAGTTCCCACCTTTAACAGCCTTAGTAGCATTACACCACTCATCCACCAAATCCTTCCAGCCACTGCATTTAACCGAAAAAGGATGTTTAATAAATAGATGTTCTCTGGTCAATTATTCGCCTCAATCAATTATAACGGCTAAATATAAGAAGATCTTTCAACAAAGACATTTCAGATATTAGCTAATTCAGAGGGTGGCTAGATGTTCATTGTACAATAAAATAGACCCATGATGGTAATACATCAACACCATGTCATTTGATAATGGAAAAAGAAGTAAACCATTATGAGACGAGATAAAAAAGCTCATACTCTATTAGAGTTCGAGCAAGTTGGCGAATCTGATCCGATCCATGTCTTCTGAGAACATTGACAGCCTTTCCAATCTCAGTTGCCTGGGAAAGACAAGCACAATTAGTTGAAGAACTCAGCTATAGAACCTATGTACCATGAACGAAAACAGTGTATGATACTTGGTTTCCAGATAATCAAACCTGTAGGATATTCACAGTCAAAGCCATCAATTCAAGCCTCCTCAATGACTCAAACAACATAGAATCAGACTGCCAGAAGAAACAACCAAAACAAAACCAATTAGACACCATAAAAAATTAAAAACCATGCATAAATATTTGAGCAATTACCCCCAAAAAACCACATATCTGCTCAAACTTGAAGACCAAAATCAAAACAAATCCACAGAATTATCTAATTTAACAGTCCAATCAATCAGAAAACCTACAAAGACTTTAAATTGTAATCAACAACTGCACTATAAGGTCACGCATACCTCTTCTTGGCTAGCCTGAAGAATGTCCTTGATCCTTAACACTTCACCAACAATTTGTGACTCTTCCTCAATCTCATCAGTCAAAGCCTCAGCCTCTCCATAACTATAGTTACTAACCATCTGACCACCATTCATATTCAACTCTCCATTGTTGCAACTATTGGCGTTGCTCTCTTTACTACCAACTCCATGTTCAAACTCACATCCACCTTCAATATCAATTTCTATGTCGTCGTCGTCGTCATGATGGACATCACCACCAGCGCCATTATTAGAACCATCCCGTGTCTTGCAACCATAACTTTCACCGTCACTGTCATGACCAGGTACCGCCAGTTCGACCCGGTTGCATCCGGAGCACCGAGTCAATCTGCAAGAAAACAATCGCTCCGCAATTCGATCTCTCCTCAGTCGGAACTCTTTGGGACAATCCGAGGCAGCGACCATAATAGCATGGTCGATGATACCAAAGATATCAGAATTCGCCCCCGTGAAATAGTTCCTCCAGTAATCAAGTGATCCTTGTTTCATTGTGAACCACCGATTACCCGGATCCAGAAATCTATCCTCAAGGTTATTATGATTGCTATACTATATTTCTATGCTATTTTAGAACTTCCCAGAAACTGGAAATCAATGTTCGTCGGTTGTTACGACCAGAGATGAAAGATGAACAAGCACCGATTTTGAAACCAACCCAGAATCAAAAACCAAAATCCAAATACGAACATCAAGAAACAACTCGATCGGAAAAAGAATTTGGGGTCACAAAGTGATGGGAATCAATAAAAAATACGATCTTTACAATCCTTAGTTGACTATCATATGGCTTTTTGTTGATCCTATCTTCATATTTTTCCTTATTGTTTTTGGAATCCTTGCACGAGATGGAAATGGAGAGGGAGGGAGGGAGAGAGAGAGAGGGATAGAGAATCTAATAATCTATCAGACACAAACTTGGGTTTATCTCGGTTAGGTTCGGTCTTTTTTTTTTTTGATGGATTCAGGCAGAAATTTTTTACCAGAGAAAGAAATTTTCTTTCTTTTACTACAAACTTTATCGAGAAAATTTGTTTTCAACTCTATCTCTCTCGGACTCACACTCTCTTTCTCTCTGTTTGTGTTATGTTACGGATTCTCTGCACAGAGAAACCAGGTGCTGCGTGGAGGGTTCAAGACAGGATTTTGGTTTTAAGAAAAAAAAAACCAGAACCACTTTCCTTGAAGCAACTAATAAAATTTCATTTTCTTTACTTATTTATTTTTTATTTAAAGTCATTTTAGTTTACTCAAATCTTGGATTTGTTTGTTTGTTTGTTGAATATTTTACTGCTTGGTGAATAGATTTTCATAATATTTGGATTACATAAATCTCTGCTACTGTTTATGTTTTGACCAGCCCCATTGAAATTTTGTAAGAACAAGTTGTCCTTCAAAAGAATATGTATTTCTTTTCCATAATCATTACTTCTTTTGCACATATACGCACATTTGGGTTGAAGTTGTATATTATGAAAATTGAATGTAGTTGCACCTATCTTGACCGATATACAACAGTCGGTGTATATTTTAGTTTTGATTATAACTAAATATTTATTTATTCTTAGTTGTCAATATATTCTAATACTTTATGGATAGAGTTGAAAAAAGATACTGAGATGCTTATATTTAGGCGGTTTTAAGACCAGGTGCGTTGGGTCAAACGTTTGATTTAGGAGTCGGGACTATGGAGAGTTGAGATACGAAACCAAAAAATGAAAACTCGGCGACTGGCCTCTGAGTTAAAGTGACGGGAGGGTCACTCAAGGTCCGAGAGTGGGCAATTGGGTTCTTCACACGTGGCAGTTTACCCAAAAACAAAGAACGTGTCGTGGAGTTGCTTGTTTTGGGTGGTCTTTGTTTATGAAATTAGCTTCTTTCTTATCCGATAAAAAGAAAAGGAAAAAGACTTTGTTTCGAGGTTTTGATAAGCATCTGACTTTTGAGGGTTAAAGTCCGCACAAGGTGGTTTTGGAGAATAATTTGACTTCGGTTCGTAATTTTTCTTAGTTTTTGGGTTAGGGGACAATTTAAGGTAATTTCGAATTTGTCAAGTCAACATCATTCTTACTATATTTTTAAGTCATTTATACACACAAAATTCTCTATTCTTATAATGGTATTTAAATCTTGTGTAAGTTAATTTTGTTCACATATTTATATGAATTTCAGCTTTATTACTCATATCTAAGTTTTGTGTGTAGAAAGACTTTAGTCACGGTATCTCTACTACTTTGTTACATGCGTTCTGACTATTACTTTTAATTTATTAATTTTTACATGTCTATTTCTTCTATATTTTTGTTAAATTTAATTTGTATGTGATTCTCTTACTTGTACATTTGATTGATCAACTGGACATCTGCTTGATCAATTGGTTGACCTTTTCTTCTATCATCATCGTCATCATCATTTTTGTTTGTCTTATTATTATTATTATTATTATTATTATTTTGTCTTCTAAAGTTGCATTACAATCTTGAATTTATTTTTTTAACTCTTCATATCACATTTGTCTGTAGACCTATCGAAAACAACCTTTCTACTTTATAAAGATAAGGCTGTGTATTATCAGATCTCCCCAGAACCCACATTAGTGCGGGATTCAACTGGATGTGATGATGATGATGATTTATATGAATTCCACATAAATGTGTGGATGAGATTAATTGACAAATGGTTAGAACTGATTAACAGAAACAAAAAAAATCTAATCCCCATTTTATAGTACCAAATACAAATTACTTCTTAAAATATAGTAAAAAAATTAATATCATGACTCACGGAAAAAAATATTAAAATTTTTATAATTTGATAAATTCACTTTTCACCCGATACTTTTAATTACATTGTTTTAATTAAAATGCATGTTAGAAATAAAGACAAGGAAAAAAGTTATAACTTTCAATTGAAACAAAAATGTGATTATCTACTAAAATAATATTAATTTATAGAAAATTTACAAAATTTGATTTTTAATCGTTTTGTTTTAATAAAGTTTTAACTAGTATGGTTGTAATATTCTTAATATAAATTATCCCTACAATAATTATTACACATTTTCATAAACAGGCTGTAACATACAAAAAACGCGAATCATATATTTAATTGAGATAATAACGAAATATCATCCTTGTAATATCTACTATTGAGGACATAGAAGCAAGTCTCAGAAAATGTAGTACAATTACGGGATACAGTTTATAAGTAATGTTCATAATATTCATTAATGTGGATAAATATATGCTAGCTAAGCTGTGTCAAATCAAGAGAATATCTATTTATTCTTTAGTTTACATTTTCAAAATTTAATTAAGTAAAAAAGAATAAATATAACAAGTGTATATGATATTAATTATGTAAAATCCGAGTTCATTCATTAATTCACATGTGAAAATTGGAATTGAACTGGTCTTTGATGAATCAAGTCTAGTGTCTGTTGCCTCACCACTTCCATTTCTGCAATCTCCTAAAACAACTTGCACACAATCTCAGTCCAGAGTACTTATCATATGATCATAAACGTTGATAAAGAAGGAGAATCAAGTGAGCTTATGTAGAATTCAGCTAATCCTGAACCAACATAGAAGGAGCACTAGTGGAGAACACTGCAACTAGGTTTTGGTGGTTTATGTTTTGGATGATGATGATGATGGTGATAGTAAGAACAGATGGCTTACGTTAAAGGAAACTTGACGCCATAACTAGAATCATTCACTGAAGAACCAGAAGCGTTGATGATATGAACAAACGAAGTACGTATATTCCATCAGGAAATAAATTATTTGAGTTTCTTCTTGTAATCCCATGTATCGTAGGTTTTTCTCTCTTAATCACAGGATTCATAAATCTCAATCACCGGAATTTGATGAGCAGATGTGCTCAAAGAACAGTTAAAAAGTCTGTTGATAACGTCATAAGCTCTTGTCAAGAACAGGTGCGTAGCAGCAATTTGCAGGCTAGTCACCAAATACATTGGAATTCTTCAATAAAAAGTTTGAGTTATGGAGTATAATATTTACTGAGTTATATCTGATTCTTCCCGGAAGAAACGCTTCCATCATTTGACCTGCGTGAAGTAACACTTTCAAATCTATCCTTAGAAAACAGAATCGATGTTGATCTCCAGGTTTCAGAGTAAGTGTTTGTTTTTTTAAATTGAAAACTTGGATTGGTAGATAAAAGATGACAGAACAACGTCGGGAGAAATATAGTATTCTCTTTAGTCTCCTACGACAAAAAACGACAACACAGAGAACACAATACAAACTAAACTAATTAGGACAACGAGACAGTAAGGACACCGTTGCTTATCAAAAACAAGTTGATTGTAAAGGAGGTAAAAGACTCCTCTCATTTGCACCTCTAAGATGCTAGTGTTTCAAAATTAAGGCTAAGAGAAAAGTGGTAATTCAGAAGCTTCCCAACTCGCTTTCGTTATCATATTGACAATATGATAACCCAACTTACTAAAAAAAGCAGTATTTGTTCACAAACACAAGCCAACTAAAGACATCATTTATACTTTATCTTCACAAAAGTCGTTTAATCCTCTATTGATGGTATTTGAGATTTTTCTTTCTCTTCCTAGCTGATTTTCTCTTTACAAATTTTACTTACACACAAAAATCTCTTGGAATGTTATGGATTTGATCTGCAACTGATAAAGAATCACAATCCTCAGTTATCAAATTTAGACTACTTTATCTAGTGGAACCTAGTTCTGTTCTACATTTTGAGAGATGATGTTTTTAGTCCCCCTACTTGTCACTGTAATCACTGAAGTTTATCATTATTGTCTGTTAAGATGCTATATTGAGGTATGTTAAGATGTTATATTGAGCTTTCCACCTTCAGTATCTAGGATATCAACTGCTGAGTTATCATTAGCATCAATTTGTACATTCGCAACCTTATCATTTTCTATTGTAGAATAATCATCCCCCAATAATTCATCATACTATCCAGTTTGAAAAAGTTTTCATGTAGGAACACATTTCTTGATTGAACTATGAGACTTCTAGAGATATGTCATCTTAATTTCAGATTTTTCAATCTCTCCTGTTTCACTTAATTTGGGTATTGTTAAATAATAAGGTAATATGACATTTCTTTTTACCTCTACAAAGATTTTTGCTTACCCAATTCGCTTCATTTTAGATGTTTGAACATCCATACAAAGAGACTTTCTTAAAGAGCTTGCTAAAAAAACTTAATTTTTCAATTGTCCAAAATTTTAGTGGCAAATTATAAAATTGCACCTAAATAGGAAAAATTCTACACATTCTCTATCAAAAACTATCCCAAGTTTCTACTTCTGAATAAACATTGGTTGGCTCCCTATATATCAAGGTCTCATTTCTAGTGTTTCATTCAAATTACTATTAACAGTAAATTTAAACAGAATAGTATCATCATCCATAAATAAAGTTTTCTCCAAACCTTTATTACCTCATCGTACAATGACCCAAGCATTGATGATTGGAAATGTGGGCCTCTTATTTCAGAAGGATCCCACCAAGGCAATAGACCAAGCCATCGCTTCGGCTTGCAGCAATTCAATCTGTAGACTAACAACACCATCCTTCATAGCATCTGAGTAGTATTTCAGATGTGTTTTAGACTGTTACATATAAATTTTCTTTGTCCAAGCACCAATCTTAGGGGAGAGATTATATGAATCTGAAGCTATAATATGCATACTTTTGACCAACCTCTTTGGTGAGCACAAGGAAATCTTTCATGGATAAGAGGTGAAGGTGTCTCATCCCCTTCTATAAAATTCAGGTCCTTGTCCTCCTATCTTTCTTCAAGTTTTCTTTCCACCATTATCCTGACATTACATCTCCTCTATCTCACAACTTTCTCATAGCCCAAACACAACCCAAATCTGCTAATTCTAGAGACCACCAAGCAAGCCAGATCTCCAACCCACCAAGTAAGGAGTGACTCAGACCTGAACGCTGGGCGACCCACCAAAGAAGAAGATCTGGGCCAACTACCGGTCCTTCTTCTCGCTCTACTCTTGCGTCGTTTCTGTAGCTAGGCAACTTGGGCCCCAGCGGCAATTTCTAGGGGCACAAGGAGTAGGGAGTAGCGGCCCAGATCTGACGAAGATCTGCGCCAGTTACTTTCTTCTCCTTGCTCTGCTCTCGCGTCAGGAGGCAGAAGGATGGGCCCCGGTAGCGGTGATTCTTGTTTGGCGGCGTGAAGGAATCGTGTTTCCCGATTCTTTTCAGGCTCTAGTGATGATTGTTCTTGTTCTTTTCAGGATCTAGTGTAACAATGATACGTATGTCGCACATCATCTACTAGCAATCTAATAAAAATGTGGACATTGAAGCTAAAAAACAATCTAAAATAAGCGACATAAAGAGCACACTAAAAGAGGATGAGAAGTTGATGGAAAAACATTGCAACTTCATCGAATGCAATGTTTTGACGTCCTCCTCCTGGTCTAAGCTTGAGCTCATTTTATTCTTTCATAACATGGTTGTCATCCCTATGATGGCAGATACCTTCAAAGATTAGAAGAACTGCTACTCACCAGACCCACACGCAAGAAGTCCGCCTTCCGGTCTCTCCGTCTCCCTCTGTACTGTCCTTAACTCACACACACAGTAATACATATACAGCACAATTGAGCTTGGCTAAGTACTCATGCCAGTTGGTAATTTTTGCAAGTTTGTTGTGCACGTAATACGTTTTAGTGAAGAAACTAAAAATGTTCCTCTTTCGTACCTTCATGTCATGGACTATCGCGAATACTTGTGAATTAGCTCCCCAACAACAAAGACATGGTAACTGACAACAGTTGTTATGTCTTTGATCTTTTAAATGACAGGGTTCAAACCGAAGCCCTCCGAATGGAACTACGCCATCACATTTGTCCGGAGGAGGTAGCTACGGCCGTAATCCACCTGCTCACGGAAGCCACCACCCCACACCATTAATCCCATCTCTTGGTAACTGCGAACCCACCACCGGACCGTAATCCACGATGTGGAAGTTGGGGTGCACCAACCTTGCCTACGACACCATCAACTCCTGCGAGTGCTCCAACTGGCGATGGTAGTCCCCAACACCAATCATTGATAACCCACCACCCTCTCCAATCTTTGTTCCAGGCATACCGTATAATAGTCAATCACCTCCATGCATGCATTCCTGATCCAAATTCCCCATTCTCATGCAAGTAAGTGCATTTACATATTTATACATGTAAATTAAAATTAATCTCGTCTGGAAACATGAAATCACATCCATACTAATTTGATTGTTCCCTCGTAAAATGCAGCCACTGGAGGACTCATCCAGGGATTTATGGGGTACATTAGGATGATGGGGTGGTGCATTTGGACCTGTTATTGTACTTATTTTGATCAAATTCCGTAGATTCAATTCAGTTTTAAAATTGTTGGAGAAAAGAGACGAAATCCTGTTTGGTTGACATGAAAGTAAAATGAATTTAGAATCTGATCCTTCAAAAAATAAATCTATAGAAAGTAAAAATTTAACATGTTTGGATACTTATAAAAATTCTAGTAAGAAAGTTGTGTAAATTCTTATTATAGTATTTGGTTTGACTTGTATTTCTATTTGTATTTTAACAAACTAAATGAAAATTGAAATCATTAAATAATGTTAATTTGTAATACAAGTTATATTATTAAATTTTTTTATTTCTAATATTTTAATCATATAATAATAATATATCATAAATATAGTATTGAAAAATATTAAAAAATCTCAATCGAGAAGAAAGATAAATCTTAAAATTCAAATCAAATATCAAAATTTTTTCTAACATTGATAATAATAGTTAACTTTCTACTAATTATTAATTTTATCAATTATTATTATTATTATTATTATTATTATTATTATTATTATTATTGTTATTAAATTCTTTATTATTATAAAAGAGTTGCCTTAGAGTTGAAAAAAAAGAAAAGGTTTAATTGACTAATGCATTTTTTAGATTAAATTCTTGAGAAAAGTAATCTAAATATTAAGGAGGAGGTGAGATTTAGAATCCAAGTAAAGTGCTACTACTTTCTGTAGATTGGAAAAGTTTTTACTTTCTTAACTACTCAAAAAAATGAATAAAACATAATAATATAAATTTTATGAAATGATTATTTTTCAAGCAAAAATCTATGCCAACCAAACAAGGCCGAAGGTTTTTTCAATTATTTCAAATTCTTAACGACGATGGGGTTCGTGTTTTTTCGTTTGTGTTAGTTATTGGAAATTAAGCAATTGGTCGGTGGCATTATAATTATAAATTAGTTTAAATAAATAAAAATCATATGACAATATAACTTGATATTTAAATATAATTTTGTTAAATATTTGTTAATGTTGGCCTTTTGTAACGGCCACATTAAGTATCCTTAACTAACCCCAATTAATAGGTTTAATTAGGGGTTAATTGAGGGTTATATAATGGTGCTTCCTTTAGTTAAAAGATATGTTTTTACTGATAAAAACTTACACAAAATTCACAAAAAGAATCAATCTCACTAGTCCTTCATCTTCTGGACAGGGGACTTACGGCGTGAAACACCGGCGACTCTAGTAGCCACCAGAACCGGACATTACGTGGGTATTGCAACGGGAGACGATCCTAATTCCGCATCGAAACAACGTATCTAAAGGTTAGTCCCGTTAATTCATCAGTGGTATCAGAGCTTATCTCCCCTCTGTTATGCCCCGAATTAGTCTGTGATGAGCACGTAAATTAGTTTTCATGTTTATACAAGTATAGTTTCAGTAACTAAATGCAGATGCTACTGTATGCATGCTTAACAGTAGTTAAACAATTAAAAATAAATAAATCATCAATATGATTTTATTCGTTTTTAAAAGATTATATTCATATCAAAAGATTATCAAATCCCCGTGCCCTTAATCTTTACTATAACCTTGTTTCTTTGCATATCTTAGCATGACCCATTAAAACACAAAGAAGTGAAAGGGGTGGTGTTCAAACTTATCCATCAAAAACCGTCGTCGAGGCGACGCGTGTACGTCACGCGCCTCCAATCGAGTCACGCATGAGGTGCATGAGCCCCTTCAATCAACCACCCACTCCCTGATCTATACCCTTACCTCGAAAACAGCTCGCGATGGCAGCAGTTAGGCAGCACGTGTGCGTCACGCGTCTGGGTAAACTCGCTTTCTCAATGATTTTCGGTTCTATATGGGCCAATCTATGCGACTAAAGCAACGAGGACTACCATATGTTTGTAGATCATGAGTTGTGTGAGATGATTGAGGGGCGGCTTTTCATCACTTGAGTTGGTGTTTTGTGGGTCTATGTTGCCGCCATTAAAGGCTCCAAAAGCTCGGTGCTTTTTCGGCCATTAATGGAGGTCGTCAAAATAGTGGTGGCATGAGGTTAAGGGTGAAGGGGAGCTCGTTGCTTCCTCTCTCATCCTCGCCTTCATTGTTTTCACATAGCAAAGGATAGCTTAGTGCTCTTATGAAATGCTCAATGTGGAAAGGAAGGGGTTGAAGTCTTGATGTGTTCAAGGGGGGCGGCTTAAGTGACCAATTTGGAGTCTCTTTCGTGGAGAAAGTAGTGATAGGTTTTAATAAGTGCCTGATTTGTTCAGGCGTCACTTATAACGGGGTTGAGAAATTTTTTTTATTGATTTGTTATCTGACATATGGGCTTTGTTTTGTTCATGTAATAATAGTGAACCTTTTTGCGTATTAAATAACATTTGGGCCTTTACTTTTGGGCTGTTTTGGAACTCTTTATGTCGGTTTGTCTGAGACTGAGTTATTGTTAATTTGACTATGCTGCGATATATTCTTAATTTATTTGTTAAATTAATTTATCCTTTATATTATATAAATAAGTTTTATATATTTGAATTTACTTTTAAGATTTGTTCTTATAAGTGCGATTGGTAGTTAGTGCTTGTTTAAGTTTGTCTTATTCATTTAACTTGTTTCATATATATTGGTTGTGTATGGAATAAATTACTAACTATCCTTATATGAATAAGTTTCATATTGTTTTCGAATATGTTTCAATTTTTTAGTGGAAATAATTAAATTACTATTGTTCTTATTTTATATTGCATGTGATGATTATGAGCTTAGCGAAATTTTCGAACGTGTGATATATAAGTAGGGACTTTAGTTAGTTTAATTATAATAAATTGTGCCTAATGTCCATTTTATATATATAATTGTAGATATGGCACCCTCGAACATGATAACCGATCTAGCCACCACTGATAAGATGAATGGTACGAACTATGACATCTGGCACAGGAAAGTTTAGTACCTCCTGAATGAAAAGGGTGTGCTAAAGCATATATCGAGTGTTATGGCTTAACTCGTGGAACCAAATGAAGGTGCTACATTTGAGGAATTCGTTGAGTATGAAATCTAGAGGGTGCAATATGATGAATGGGATCAAAGTGCACTCTATTCTATGTTGTTTTGCATACATGACGATCTTATTGGCCAGTTTGAGGTGTATCCCACAGCTAAAGAGATGTGGGACGACCTTAAGGAAGCATTTGGGTAGACTTCAGCCACAAGGCTGCGAACCTTACATATTAACTGGCTACAATAAAAGATCGATTCATCTTGATCTATACTCGAGCACTTGCGTGTTTTGAGTGCTATGCTTCGTGACCTTAAGGCTGGTGGAGTTGAGATTTCTGAATATAAACAGGTCAATAATGTGATTCGTTCACTTCCTGACCAGGATGATAGATGGTTACCATTTAAGAATTTGATGTCCCACAATGTTAACCTGAAATCATTTGCTGAGATAGCTCGGCACGTTGAGATGGAGGACGAGTGCCTTAGGGCTTCTGGTCATTTCGCCCCTGTTCTTGTTGCCGGAGGGGGTAACCCTAAAAGTAACAAGTACAAACATGCTAAGCAGGCTAAGAAATCTCAAAATTTCTCACAGGCACCTCTTGCTAAAGAGAAGATTGCTAAGCAACCTAGGGCTAAGGGTCCTAAGGACATAGCATGTGTGAAGTGCTATAACTATGATAAGAAAGGCCATTATGCTCAGGATTGTTTTGAGCCTAAGAAGATACTTTCATCCCCTATTTTTACTAAAGTATGTGTTTGTTCCCAAGCATTAGTTGCTAACTCCTTTCCTAAATGGATTGTAGATTCGGGAGCAAGCCAGCACGTAGTTAATGATAGGGCTGGGTTCGTTGATTACCACAAACTTCCTGTGGGATCACGAACAGTTACTTTAGGGAATGGAAGCGAGGAAGCTGTTCTCGGAATAGGGACTTACCAAATGAAGCTCCCTGGAGGGAATGTGTTGCTCCTTCATAATGCTCTCTACGTACCCAGGGTGCGATCGATGCTGCTTAGTTTCTGTAATCTCTTTAGTGAAACTTGGTTTTTCCTTTAATTTTTGGTCAGATGGTTTGGACATCAAATATCGTGACGATATATTTGGTCATGGTATTTTTAGAGATGGTTTTTGTATTTTGGATTTGGATAACAATTATTTAAGTAATAATTCCTCGCTTGCATATGTTTCCAATGATGTTGATTTTGAATCTGGTAGATGGCATGCTGGACTTGGTCATATTGGCCAAGATCAAATGAACAGGCTAGCTAAAGAAGGTTTTTTAGACCATCTCACTAAGGTTAAGTTGCCTAGATGTGAGCCTTGTTTAACTGGTAAGGCTAGCAAGAAGCCTTTTGGTAAAGCTTCTAGAGCATTAAATCCCTTAGAGTTAATACATTCAAACATTTGTGGACCCACGAATGTCAAGGCACGTCATGAGGTATTTTATTTCCTCACTTTTATAGATGACTATACACGTTATGGTCATGTTTACTTGTTGTCTCATCACCATGAAGCACTTGATATGCTCAAATGCTATGTGGTGGAAGTGGAAAACTAGTTGGACCGAAAAGTTAAGACTCTTCGGACCGATCATGGTCGTGAGTATCTATCTGATATGTTCAGTAGCTACTGTGAGGAAAAAGGCATCATTAGGCAACTCACGATTCATCATACTCCGCAGCAAAATGATGTTGCAGAGTGTAGAAATCGCACTTTACTAGACATGGTTAGATCGATGATGGCTCAAGCCAACCTCCCTATTAGTTTTTGGGGGGATGCGCTGCTCACAGCAGCTTACATTCTTAACCGTATACCTAGTAAGAGTGTGCCTATCACTCCATATGAGTTATAAACTGGATGGAAGCCTTCTTTGGATCATTTACGACTATGGGGTTCGGAGGGCTATGTGCACAACTTGACCCACAAACATGGGGAGCTTGGTCCAAAGGCAACTAAAAAGGTGTTCATTCGATATCTTGAACATTCGAAAGGATATGTGATGTACGATGAACACCCTAATGGTAGCATGATAGAAATGGACTCCAGAAATGTCAAATTTCTTGAGGATTAGTTCCTGAAGGTTGGTGAAGTTAGAAAGGACCTTGTGTTGTATGAGTTGCTGGATTTGCACCAATCTCTTGGTGAAGGGGAGAATTTGGATACTCACCAAGTCACCTAGAGTAATGCAATTCCATTTGATGTAGGAACCAACAGGAAAAGTCCTGTTATTCTGGATACATTTACTAACAACGAGGTGGGTCAATCAGAGGTTAGTCCTCAAAATATCTTACTTGAAAATGAGAATTCTTCTCAGTACTCAGACCCTGAAAATGTGGTTAGTCCCCATATTCAGGAATCTACTCTTCATGGGGATAGTGGGAGTGGTTCCTTATCCTCTCAAGTAAATGATCAAGGTCCGGTGATTTGAAGAAGTGAGCGAGGGAGAATTCCTCGATGATATTTTCAGTTTGAAGAGGATATTTTCTTTTGTACTCCTTTAGAAATAGAGGAGCCTACTTCTTATGAAGAGGCAATAACTTTGCCAAATAAGGATGAATGGATTAGTGCGATAAGGGTAGAGAAGGACTCTATGTCGAGGAATGAGGTTTGGGTACTTGTTTATCTTCCGCCCATTCGGGAATCTATTGGATGCAAATGGGTATTCAAGATTAAACATAGGGCGGATGGATCGATCGACAAGTTTAAAGCCCGTCTTGTGGCAAAGGGCTTTACCCAAATCGACGGTGATGACTTCATAGAGATATTTTCCCCTGTGGTGAGATTTGCTTCTATTCGTCTCCTTCTTACCCTGATTGCTCATTTGAATTTTGAGTTGTTCTAAATGGATGTAAAAACTGCCTTTCTCAATGGTGTACTTGAGGAAGAGATATATATGGATTAACCTACTAATTTTGTATCAAAGGGTCAAGAGGATAAGGTTTGTCGCCTTAAACAATCTATATATGGTCTTAAGCAGTCTTCCAGAACGTGGTACTTTAGATTCCATGAAGCCATTGCTTCTTTTGACTTGTCCATGGTAGATGAAGACCACTGTGTTTATGTCAAGAGAACAGAGGATGGGATTTTGTTTCTCTTCTTATATGTTGATGACATACTTTTGGCTGGAGATAACATGGAGATGATCAAC
>JAOSBN010000003.1:1837300-1886145 GCA_027563595.1 Erythroxylum suave
AAGTTGTCAAAAGAATCTTTCGTTACCTTCGTGGTACGAGTGACCTAATCCTATGCTATCAAGGTGGTGACTTGAAGTTGAGAGGTTATACTGATGTTGATTGGGGTGGTGATTTGGATGAGTCTAAATCAACCTCTGGATATGCTTTCATCCTTAGTGAGGGAGTTATACCATGGTGCAGTAAGAAGCAAGACTGCATTGCTTTGTCAACTATGGAAGCAGAGTACGTTGCATGTTGCCAAGCTATGCAGGAAGCTATGTGGCTTAGGAGTTTTCTACAAGATCTCAACCTCACCCCGAGGCCTGATGATCCCGTAGAGATGCATTATGACAACATTGCTGCTATTCAATTTGCTAAGGATCCTAAGTTCCATAGGAAGACAAAGCAGATCAAGAGGGGTTATCATTTTGTACAAGACGCTATTAGAAAGAGGGAAGTTGCCGTTAAGTATATATCTACAAATAAGATGATTGCTGATCCTTTGACTAAACCCATTCCTAAAGATGTGTTCAAAGCTCATGTGAGGAGCTTATGATTGCGCAAAGTTTAGTTGTTTATAGATAGTTCTTGTTTTGTAATGGACATATATCGTGTTTTGTAATTGCATATTTATGAAATAAAGTTGATGTTGTCACTTTATTCTTGTGTTCTTTATACAATTTTGATATTTAAGCACAATAAAGAATGTCACTAGGCTTTATTTTTGACCTTATCACATGAGTAATCGATTTTTGTTCTTATGTAGCATAAAAGCATGAGACTATTTTATGAATAGTCGCTTCAATATGTCTGAAATGAGATTCTTAGTGAATCGAATGTGAGGTGATGAGCACTCACATGAAAGCCTGATAGCCAAACCTTATAGTAAAGATAAATGCTTAGTGTGTTTGATCTTGCATAAGTGGGAGTTGGATTCTTGTGTAGAGTTTGACCTAAGATTTGCATGGTATATGAAAGGTGACATGCCCAAGATAGTGGGAGTTATACCACGACACACATATCTTACTTTGTGTACTATAAGCCGACCGCCATAGGTAGTGATAAAAGTGACCCTCATTTATCACTGTGTGATCCTATGAATATGTGTTGTTTAGACTTTACCCTTTGACTTAGAACTATGACTTGAAGTTGAGGTTTGATGGTTCTACTTTAGCTTGTTTTTCCAAGGGCCATGATTTATACGATCCAGTGGAGCATGCTAGAAAAGTAGTTGAGCTGAAATGGATTGTCATGAGTGTCTAAGGAACAATCTATCCTAATTCACCATATTTGCCCAGGCGATTATATTGTGTATATAATCAAATATTGATATAACATGGAGGGATTAGTATGCTATCGGTGATGTAAGGAAGATTTGAGGTATTGTTATTATGAAAGTGTTATGTTAGTTTGATAGAGACTTAATATGACACTTCTTGGTTACTTGATGGTCGCACGCCTCATTTCCTGTATGAGTGTGAGAGTGTTTCTTAGTGTTACTATGTATTGTTTTTTGACTCGACTTATGTGGCCGAGTGGGAGCTGTTGGCCTTTTGTAACAGCCACATTAAGTATCCTTAATTAACCTCAATTAATAGGTTTAATTAGGGGCTAATTGAGGGTTATGGTCCTTCCTTAAGTTAAAAGATATGTTTTTACTGATAAAAACTTACACAAAATTCACAAAAAGAATCAATCTCACTAGTCCTCTATCTTCTGGACCGGAGACTTATGGCGTGGAACATCGGCGACTCTAGTAGCCACGGGGACTGGACATTACATGGGTATTGCAACGGGGAGACAATCCTAATTTCGCATCGGAACAGCGTATCTAAAGGTTAGTCCCTTTAATTCATAAGTTAATTTAGTTAAATTATTTATAATTTTAAAAAGCAAATTATAAAAAGTTTTGAACTTTATCTTAGTTTTACAAAAATAAACCCTAAAATTTAAAAGTATTGATAAAATATTTAAATATTTTATTTATACAAAAATAATGTAATCTACCGTTAAACTTATAGCTAATACAATGACTATTTCTTGACTTATTAATGTCACGTAATATTAAATATTAAAACGATCAAAACATATATAGATATAGTTTATGGTGGCGGTCAACTAACAAGTAATTTCTACTCCAAGTCCCCAACTTCATTTAGTGGTTTTTATTAGTTAGAACTTCAAATTTTAAATAATGTTTGAAAATTTGGGCTGAAAGTTAAATTGTAATTCAAGAAGTTCAATATTTAAAAGGTTTTATAGGTATTAGCTCATAATAAAATAAGTTAAAGATCAAATAAAAATGAAAAATTGAAATACTATTAAAACACATTGTTTTATTTATTGAAAAATAAAAATTCAATTAAAAATTGTTGAATAAAAATTAATTGATTTATTATTTTTAACCTATTAATTAATATTGTGATTAATTTTTAACAATAACAGATATTAAAGTAAATCAAATAAAAAAATTAAATGTAAATTTAAAATTTATCCTATTGAAGATTTTTACATAAACCGATTAAATTGATTTGATTTTTTAATAATTGATTTTAACAAATAATTTTTTTCTGAGAAAATAGTGATGCTTTTTTTTTTAAGATACAACAAAAATTTGTGAAGGATATAATAAAAAAAGAAATAGTGTGTACTTAAGGCTATTATGAATTTAAACTCTATCACACCATTTAAAAGGAAGAATCCAACTTTAACCTGAAGTCAGCAAAAGCAACACTGATTTCTACCAAAAACACTAATGGTCGTTGCCAAAGGGTATACTTTGTTGAATTGACGAGAAGTTCTAGTCGTAATGAACACGGCAGAATGGAAGTGTGTCAGGTTTTTTCGCCGTGCTTTGGCCGTGATATCGTGATTTTAGTTTTTTTTTTTTTTAGTTCTCACCGGATGTTTGAGGTTAGTCTCAATTACGGAAAGGTATCTTTAAGTCATTTACATTTAGACTAATTTTTGTTTTAGCCAGATAGGTTTCTTACAGGAGGCAAAGCTCTAGCCCCAAGTTTTAAATGGTTGCATGTATGAGAGGGGTTCGAATCTGCGACCTCACTTAAGCCAGAAAGCCCCTTACCAATTCACCTGTACTCTGGAGTTTTTTAGTTCATATTTTTACAATTAGTTAGTTAATTGTAATTCATATGTAATATTATTAATTTATTTAATAATAATTTTTACTTTAATATATTTTGTCAATTAGAAAAACAAGTTTACGAAAGTTCAAAATTCCCAAATAACACCCTTATTGTGGTTAAGTTAATTAATTAATTAGATTATTAATTATACTATATTATAAATTTACAATTAAAAATAATTTCGTACATTACTAATTTGTAACTTATTTTAATATAGTAAAAAAAGTTATTGTATATACTTTGAATGAAAGCGTAGTTTATAAATCTTTAAATAGTATCGGAGAATTTGACGCTTTTGACGATAATAAGACACAATTTTTTCAGAAATACAATTTTAATTTTTATTGTTATTTTAAGTTTTATATTAGACTAATATTTATTTATTATTAGTTCATTCCATAATAATAGATATTGATGCATTTTTTATTACGATAAAATATTTTATTTTTACTTATTTTTATAAGTTTTATTTCATATTTATTATATACTAGTTTTATAGCAGTTTCTTACCGGTTGAATCTCTAAACTTTAAATTTTAACTTTGACAGGTTCGATGTCTGATTCGGTTTTTAAAACATTGATTATGGTATATTGAATTTAAATTTATAAATAGCTAATAATTATAAAAATAAGTAAAAATTATTAATAACTAATAGAAATAAATATTAGTAAATAATAACATAACTCTTATCTTTCATTCTTTCTTTCATGTTTGAACGGGAAAGATTAGCCTTAGCAAACTGGAAAGAGGCTCAGAGCTTTCTTCCTCGTCCTTTTAAGGCGAGACTAGCAGGTTCACCGTCCAATCCTCTCTTCACTTGCTCGACAACTTCTACTGTTCATTCCTTGTCGACAGCAGCTTGGACCCAGGTAACCAAAGTCCATTCCATTGGTATTTGTTAGCTTTACCAGTTAGCAGGATCAGTCCCAAGACCATAGATGTCGGTTCGAAGGCATTTGTTTCATAAAATTAAAATTTCAAATATTTTATTTATATTTTTCAAAAATTTTGGATTAATATTATCAATTTACATAAATTTTAAAAAAATTTCTTTATAATTTAAAAAATTTTAAATACTCTGAAACATTAAAATTTTGATATAAAATTCAATTAAAAAACCTATGAATCCTTTTATAAAATAATTCAAACAAACAACACATCAAACATTACCTGTGGACTCTTTTGTATTTTGTGTCAACCGAACACTGCAAATTACAGCAATCATCAGTGTTTTCATCATCTTAAAATACCAATGTTTGTTTGTATGGCCTGAATTTATTAATTAAAAAAAGAAAAATTAACATAAAATAAGGAATTAAAAATATATAAATAAAAGAAAAAGAAACTTGCTTGACGACTACGGGATTACAAAATCCAAAGCCAACCTGTTGCGAACTTTCCAGAGACGCCCGTCGTTTAAGTTAACTTGGATATTGGATTTCCTACTCCCACTCGACTTATACACGCGCCGTATTGTCAAGCAGCCAGACCTCCAATGGGATCCACATAACCAGCAGCCACGTGGATTCGTGATACCACGCGCTGATTGGCTCTTGTGGACTGCTTTCCCTTGAATCTTACCAAATTAGATCTCTTTTAGTGGATTAGCAAGGTCAGAAGGGTTGGTGATTATGATAATTAATGTTGATTAGTGCTCTAATTAAAAGTTAGGCGCGTGAGTTTCACCGTCCAAAACCGTTTTACAAGTCAAGAGTCTTCTCGGTCAGTCTCCTCTTCTCCCCTCTTAACCCTACAAGACTCTGAATCTCAATTTCTATATCAGTTTCAGTTTGAATCTCTAGGCCCTAATTTTCGTGGAGACGTGATCTTGGAGATGATGGATAACGTCAACTCCGGGTCCGGACATCCTGAGGGGTTCCATTCACTCCCCATTCCTCCCTGCGATCCCCTCTTAGATCCCTCGCACGACTTCCTCTCCGATCTGCCATTGGTTTTTGACGAAAATTACGATTTTGATATCTCCTTCGATGATCTCGAGAACCTAGACTTCCCTTCTGAGAATGAGCCCTTCTTCAATTCCGTTCCGAATGGTTATGTCCCCGATGGTCGGAATTCATCATCTCAGGACTCTGGGAGCTCGGGGGTTTCCGGGGATCACGTCTCTGATGTAGGTAATTACCTCAATTTCACGGTTTCTGGATCTGGGGGATGTGATTCCGATACCCGGAGCTCTGACGCCGCCCCGGTTAGGAATGTTTCCTCGCCGTTGTCGTCTCAGGGATCGAGAGACGGCGGGTCTTCTGGTTTATCCGAATCCACGAACCCGGATTCGCCTGAATCGACCAATTTCGTCGTGGATCAAAAGTTTAAAGTAGAGGAATCGAATATGAGTTCTAAGGATAGCCTTTTGAAGAGGAAAAAAGAGGAAGAGATCAATGAGGAACAGAGGAATCAGAAGGTGAAGTTTGCGAACACAGAGCAGCAGAGTAGTTGTGTATTTGTGACTGAAGAGGATGAGAAAAGGAGAGCGAGGTTGATGCGGAACCGGGAAAGCGCGCAGCTTTCTCGCCAGAGGAAGAAGCATTACGTGGAGGAGCTGGAAGAGAAGGTGAGGGCAATGCATTCCACTATAACGGAATTGAATAGCAAAATTTCATTTGTTGTCGCTGAGAATGCGACTTTGAGACAGCAATTGGCGGGCAGCAGTGGGGTGTGCCCGCCGCCCATGTATGCTCCGATGGCTTATCCATGGGCGCCTTGTCCTCCTTATGTTGTTAAGCCACACGGTTCTCAGGTGCCTTTGGTTCCAATCCCGAGATTGAAGCAGCAACAGTCTGTTCCCGTGTCCAAAGGTAGAAAGGTTGAGAGTAAGAAAGGTGAAGGTAAGACTAAGAAAGTTGCTAGTGTTAGTTTTCTGGGGTTGTTGTTTTTTGTTTTGCTTTTTGGTGGGTTGCTGCCAATTGTTGATGTTAGATTTGGATGGTATAAGGAGAATAATGTTCATCAAGTGGATTTTGGAACTGGGAACATATATGGTCAACATAGAGCCAGGATTTTGACTGTTCGTGGACATTTGAATACATCGCATGAATTTCGTAATAGGAATTTTGATATTAGTAATAGAAAGCACCGTGAAAGTGGTGAGAAGGGATGTTCAGAATATAATATGGAAGTGAAAGGAGGGTCGGAACATTTACCTCGATCGGGTGAATCTGTTGTTAAGGGTAATAATAGCGAGCCTCTTGTTGCATCTCTGTATGTCCCAAGGAATGATAAGCTTGTGAAGATTGATGGGAACTTGATAATTCATTCAGTTTTGGCAAGTGAGAAGGCCATGGCCTCTCGTGAGGCTCCTGAAATGAAAACTAAGAAAACTGGTTTGACTGCCAAGAACGATATGTCTCTGGCACTGGTTATCCCCAATGTTGGGAGAAACGGAGGCAGCCGTAGACATTCTCAGCAATATCAGAGACAGAGAGCCCTCTCTTCTGGGTCTACTGATACTTTGCAGGACCATTTGAAGTCATCTGCAGCAAATGGAAAACTACAGCAGTGGTTCCATGAAGGCCTTGCAGGTAGTTGCTGCCCTTATGACATTTCTGAATCACCTGTTCGGTGACTTTTACATGTTAATGACAGCTTATTTTATGATTTGTAAAAATTCTAGAAATGGCTATGTGAAAAATAAAAAGCAGAATGTAACATTAACTAGATGTGTCTCTTCTTAAATAGAAATGGTAAAGTAGATTGGTTTTCAAATTGTTTAGCAACTGAAATGCTTTAGTACTTGGGAACAGAGAGATTGGATGAAGCTTTTATATCTAGGATTAGGTTATGTATTTGAACAACTGGTGATGTTTTGAATTTTGGATTTTCGTGGAATAGGTTTCCCCTCCTTTTTGTTCATAAAATTTCAAAAGTTTCTTTTATTAGAGAGCATGCATAACAAGCATCAATTGTACATTTGTTTGGTTTCTGAACGATTAAGTGGGGGGGTTATTGACTCAGTTCAGGCTGGCTTCTTGAAAGAATGTTTTTGGTCGATTGTACCATCAACTGTATGAAACTTTGTGTGATAATATTCTAGTTATTCTCTTGAATTGTTTACCAATTCAGATTCTGATCTCATGTTGAAATACACCTCTTAATGACTTAAAGATGGGATTGTTAAACATTTGTCCCAACGTTGAAAATCACTAGCAGTATCGCACTCCTGATTCTTTTAGTTCCCTGCACTCATCTACTGTTAACTCAAACGAAGAATTAAAAATTGCAGGATTTGCATAGATGATTTTAGATACTAAGCTTGAAGTTAACTTTCAAGAATCATTCTTATCTCCAGGTCCGATGTTGAGTTCTGGCATGTGCAATGAGGTGTTTCAGTTTGACGCATCACCATCTCCAGGAGCCATTGTTCCTGCTTCATCAGTGATCAACAGAACAGCAGAGAAACAGCAGAATGGTACATATTTAAAGAAAGGAAAGCATAGAAGGATACTACGTGGTCTTCCACTACATCTCTCGAGTTCTGATCTCAATATCACAGCAGAAAAAGTTGGACGTAGTTCTCAGAGCAAAAACCTGCAAAGCAATAAATCAGCATCTTCTGTTGTCGTCTCTGTACTTTTTGATCCCAGGGAGGCTGGCGATAGTGAAGTTGATGGCATGATAACACCAAAGTCACTTTCGAGGATTTTTGTCGTCGTGCTCATAGACAGTGTGAAGTACGTTACTTACTCGTGTGTCCTCCCACGCGCCGGTCCTCACCTTGTGACTACATGAGATTTGGAAGCAGTTGGAATTGAAAACCAAATCCAACTCCCAGTTTTGTATATAAGGATAATAACTTAACAGTTCTCCACAGCAGTCTGTATCCTCCATATGTTCTCTAATGGTTATTATCCCCAACCTCTATATGTTCTTACTGGTTAAGAGTATAATTTCCTTCAATTTAGACTCTCTACAGCTTATTCGGTTGTAGACTTCCCAATGTTAACCTTTTATACAATTCTGTTGACCAATTTGTGCTGTTATGATGGATGCTTAAAGTTGTGAATGGTGGTGACATTTCCATATGCAGAGTTATGCAGGAGGAAGAAATGATTGTTCTAGCCTTGGTAAAATTTGTCTCGCCCGATCCAAAGTCAACAGGCTCTGCTTAAGTTGACCGAGATTGAATTTGGCATTATCATTTTCTTTTGGACTAGGCTTAGGGTTGGACTCCGGCCGATCTAAAGTCAACAGGCTCAACTTAAGTTGACCGAGGTTGAATTTGGGATTATTATTTTCTTTTGGACTAGGTTTAGGATCGGACTATTTAGTCTGACCTAAAGTTTAAAACCCAAAATTTTGTAATAAAATGATATCTTTTTTATTTTTTTCAAATTAAAAATCTATATTTAACTGGCCTTAATTTGGCATTAGTTGAATTTTTAGGCCCGAATTTGAAGATAAAGTTTTGTGTCCAAACTCGAATTTAGTTTGACTTGATGGTCGAATTTTATTTGATTAATAATTGAATTGAATTAAAGTTAGAGTTTATTACGTTGATCAATTTAGAATTTATTCGTTGAACATAAAATTGTCCCCTTTAAATCTTATCCACCATGGTCTTACCGACGTTTTGGTGTGAACGCTCCCACAGGATTATTAAAGAAATATTGGACACTAATTTCGTGTCAAGTTAGGTTGGACATTTTGTCCGCCAGTTGTGATATAATGTTGAATAATTATTTAAAAAATAAATAAATAACCGGAAAACCAAAAAGAGGAATAGGAACAAAAAATAAAATTTCCAAATAAGGTTTTGATTATAAATTCACAACCCTTGTGTTTCAATAGCCTCTCCTCTTTTGGTGGGACTTAGTCTCTGCTTCCTTTTTCTCTCAGAAAAAAAAGAAGGAGAAAAGATAGATAAGACCCAGAAAAAAGCTTAACATGGGTTTTCTATCTTTGTATCTGTTAAGCAAGATGACACCTTTTGCTTCTTGACCCTTCCTCTCGCTATCTTCTGTCTTCCCTTTCACTCTCTCTTCGGGGAAGAAGAAGAAGAAGAAGTTACAAGGAGGAATCTTGAAGGAGGAGACAGTTGCAGAGCAAAAGGAGAGATTTGTGGAGGAGAATTCTGTATAGGGAAGAGAGAATAAGGGTTAAGGTCAACAATGGAGTCAACCCACCAAGCAGCAGTTGTCGTTGATGAGTCAATGGTCGATCCCTTCTTGTTTGAGGCTCTACAGAACCCTCGTCACCGTCTCACTAGTACGTATCGTTTTTTTTTTGTCTTTTTTGTTTTTCTTTGATGGGTTAATTGTGAATTCTGAGTTCTTTCTAATGGGTTTGGCTTTTTGGTTTTTGGGCTTCGGGTTTGGTAAATTTTGTGAATTTTAGAGTTTTGATGGCATTGATTTCTGGGTTAGGGTTGGTGATTTATTTCAGATCTGGGTTTGTGATTTTGGAGCTAATCGTTGATATGGGAATTGATGAAAAGAGCAATAGGTTTTGAACGTTATGTGTTAATTTGGATTTAGGTTAAAGAAAACATGTATGAGCTAGCCCAGAATTGCTTGCAAGTTCTTTTCTTTTTGATGCTAACACAATTCCCTTCTTTGTCTAATTGTCTTAAATATGCAACAGTATTTATCGTGTGGAATGCTTTATAGATCTGAGGTTAAGCTCTTGATCTACCCGATTTTCTTTTTGGGCATAATATATCTAGGGAACCGTAGCAGTACGTTTCATAATCAAATTTGCAGTTGACCAATATAGGTGCCTTGCTTTATTTCATATTGATGAATTTTGTGGAACGTATACGTTATGCTTGGAACCAACTAGTTAGTTATCGGTTCTGGTTTTTGACTAATTCAGCCTTTATTGTTATCTGCTGATTGTTGAAAGTTCATAGACCTTATGTGGCTTGTTCTTGTGTATATGTGGTTCTTGATGATGTTAGTTATTCTGGAAACTCTTTTGTTTTTAGTCGTGGCTTCACAGGTAAATTAGTGATCTGATGATTGTTTAATGCGGCAGTCCTTTTCTTTTTTTTTTTCTTGTAATTATATGGAATTTGTGTTGAGTCTTGGTTTTCTTTTTTCTATTGCTTACATTTTGTTTTTTACGAATACTTTTGGGACCAGTTTTGCGGATGGAGCTTGACATCCAGAGGTTCTTGCAAAATCCTGATCAGCAACAATTTGAATTTCAGCATTTTCCTACCTCTTATCTGCGACTTGCAGCTCACCGTGTTGCACAACACTATGGACTTGTTACTGTGGTACAGGATAATGGTATAGATGGTATGGTTAATAAAATCGTGGTTAAGAAAACAATGGAAAGAAGATATCCTGCAGTCCGCTTATCTGAAATTCCCACAAAACAATTGGAAGGCGAAAAACCTGAGCAGGTTAAGATTGTTATTAGACCTCGGCCTAGCAAAGGGTCTGCAAATGAGTCCAATGAGTCTGGGATCAAACAAAGTTCTGTAAGGAGTGTGGAAGAGAGGAAGGAAGAGTATGATAGGGCACGAGCACGCATCTTCAGCAGCCCTAGCAGTCCCAACTCTGATGAAGCAGTCCATCAAGTTCCTAATGACAGGAAAAATATTAATTTGGGAAAAGTTGAGAATGAAGATTACAGAAACATTCTTATAGATGCAGAGAAAAATATCAGTATGAGAGATGGTACTTCTCGAGTTGCTATTTTCAGAGACAGAGAGAAGGATCGAACTGATCCAGATTATGACCGTAGCTATGAAAGGTATGTAAATTTTTGTCAAATTGGTAGCCATGTGTGGTGTTTGAGGACTTTATTAAGAGCATTTTACTGTTGACATGGCAAATTATTGGATTTTGCTGATTTTAAAGTCGATCTTTACTCGTCAAATTCAACTTCTTTCTGAACTGTTGCAGGTATGTAAGGAGTCGTCCTAATCAAAACTTTAGTGTAACACCATTCAATATGCAAAAGGTTCAAGGTCCATTTGTTCAGTATGATGCTGGTTTTCCTCCATTGGGGCAGATTGCAGGGGCCCAAACACCTCTCAACTATGGGCCTGCTGCAAGTCCAGTTATGAGTTTCCCAAGATCAAATCAGACTGCAAGAGATTCTACTTATCTGCAATGGCCAGCTGCTGCAATGATGTATGCTCACTCTTATGAGCAGTTTAGACATACTGTTTTCCAGGTATACATTTTGCCAGAAATTACGAATGTACTTCTCAGAAATCTCTATCTTTGCCTAATTATTTGGCTTTATGCGTCTTGAAACTGTTTAAATTATGGTAACAAATCTACCTTTGCCGGCTTTTATGCAGGCTCCATTTTGTCAGCAACCGCTGAGCTTTGATTACTTGCAGAACAATTAAATGTGAGATGGATGGCAACTGTATTCATGTTCTATATTGAGATTTCTTCTACACCTCTAGTGAACTACTTGCTGTTAGCTGTTCAGGACTTTTGCTGCAAACCTTTGTTCCAGTTGTAGTTGTTTCCTAATTTTTTTGTGGATCTTAAACTTTAGTAGCCGAGTGTAATGATTCAACTCGTTGAACCTTGTCCTTATTGCTATTTTGGGTATCTGATAAGCTTGTAGGATTCGATGTTGTGGCTTGCTTGATTTCCTTCGCATTTGGCTGTCGTATTGGTGATAGACCTAAAAAAAGAAGAAAAAGAAAACACAAATTATGTCGTATGGAGGTCAAGGAACTTTGTTGTCAGCCCTTGGTCATCTTGTATCCAGTACTTTGCAGATTTGGCAGGTAAATGAAGGCATAAACAGTTCCTTGATGATAGTTTTAGGTACTATGAAGAACTATTGATACGATCTCATTCATTACAAATTTTAGATAAAGAGAAACATGACTGAAATTTCAGTTTGAGTTTGATTTGATTTTGGTTTATTGCTATCATCAGCCAAGTGGGCAACAAATCGTGATAAACTAGTTTTATGTTCCAAGAAACGATTTAACTGCAATCGAGAATATCTCATAACAATAAGCAAACATATTAAAAAACCAATCCGAGTTCTATCTTTGTTTGAGAATATGTTAAAACACAAATGTTAATCTAACAAAGTCTTGCAATAAACATCTTGAAAAGGAAGTAGAAGAACTTGGTTTGGTTATCGTTAGCCAGTTGCAGCATTATTCTCCCTTGCTTCCTGGATTCTCTTCCTGTCCTCTTCCTTCCTATACTTAATTCCACAAGCATTGCACAGTGTCTAAACACAATAATCAAAATCATATTATTGTATATATGTATATATATATATATATATAATGCGATATAAAAGAGTGGCAAGCATCATAATTTGCCACAACTCTAATTTTAAAAAAGTATATATTAAAGTAATATTAATTTTAAAAATAAAATGTCTATTTAAAAATCGAAATCAATTTATAAATATAAGAATGATTAATTTTTTGTAAATTTTTATTTTTTTGAAATTTGTACATAATCCTAATTTTCTTAATAAATTTTTTAAAAATTATTTATTTGATTTAACAATTAATAAATATATTATTTTTTAATATTATATTTAACCAAATATACATATTTCTTTATTTAAATTTAGTTATTTAAAAACTATTCTCCATTAAATATTTATATTTGATAAATAAAACGTTTTTGTAATTGCCCCATTAACATGATAAATATTAATAAAAAATTTGGAATAGTCTCAATTACATTTATTTATTCATAGTTGTATGTTCAGTAGAAGATAATTAATAAATAAAAATATACTTCTACGAAAGTTATTAAAACAATTTCCTTTACAATATTAAAACTTTATCATAGTAATTAATACATGATATTAAATTAAAAATTAATATATCTTTTAAGAATGAATTAAACTTCAGATATTCTTTATATGTTTATTTATTATTATTATATCAATTTTATTTTTATTAATTATATATTTTTAAAAAATTAAAATTAAAATTTTTATAATTTTTCAAGAGGGATATTACAAGAGAAAAGAAGTTGATAAGCAATTTATCAAACTCTCATATTGTGAATATATGACAAAGTTAGAAATTTAGTTTGGAATTTGTTCGTTTTATTTGAATGTAATATTTATATTTCATATAAATATGTTAAGTTGCTTGGTATTTGATAAAAAATTGTAAAATAAATTAAAATTATTATTAAAAAAATTTAAATTCACAATTCATAAAATTATTTCAAAATTGACCTATTTTAAATTGATATACAAAATATAATTATTCATCATATGATCAATCTGTTTTCATTTTGGTATGAAATTAATATAGATTGAAAATGTCATTTAATATGATAAAATTAAAGGTAAAATACATATATATGTCCTGCAGTTTAAGAAATGTTTGAAAATTTCTTTAATTTTTAAAATTTTCGAAAATCTTCATTTAATTTTAAATGTTTTTGGGAAAAACTTCTTTTCTTTGACTTCAGTTAAAAAATAATAACCAAATATACATAGCATGATCATTATACTTATACCAATTAAATTTATTTATACGACGATTAAATCTAACTCTAATAAACTTGAGCTAAATTAATTAAATTTGATACAAACTAATAATTTATTATAATTATCATAAATTATTAATTTAGTTTGAATTTAATTGATTCAAGTTCAATTTAATAACTGAATCAAATTGTGATATTTAATTAGTCTATGTTTGATATTTATACCGTATGCGTTTTGTAGTTATTTTTTAACTAAAGTATTAAAAAAATTTATGAAAAATTAAAATTAAAAAGATATTTTAAATAGTTTTAAAGAATATGAGTTTTCTAAAATTTTTGAAATTATAAGAAAGATTTGCATCGTTTACCCGAAAATTAAATTCTATGTATATAGAAAATTCTATTTGCTAATTTAATATAAATTCTTTATAAAATTATATAAACATCATCTTTACACGAATCTTATTGAGACATGGAGTTGAAGAATATAAATTCTGTTTAATAATTAATAAGAAACTAGTACAAGTGAAATAAAAAAACAAAGGGAGGTTTATTAAATAAAAATATTATATAATTATATCAAAAATAATAATTACTTTAGTAAAATAAAAATTGTTTAACGAAACTTTAAAAAAATGTGCAAAGCATCAAGTTGAACTCTTAACGATCTCAGAAACAGAAAACTTACCCTGCGACCAAGAGGACCTCTACGCCACAATGGTGTGATATTGGTGTTGCAAAGATGGTTTGCACACCTTTTGTTAAACTCAAATTGTTCCCTCGCAACCTTAGATCTCAGTTTGGTTACAGCAGGATGCTGATGAACGTAATGGTTGTTCATGGTTGTTACTGGTGGTGCCAAGCTAAGGTTGAGGTCAACAATCACATTCGTGGAGCTTGGTTTCAACTCTCCAGAAACATAACCTACGTAAAAATGGTTATCAGACACCAGCTGATGATCCGTTTGGTTAGGATCACCCAAGTTTTGTGCTCCATAGAAGCTCCCAAACATTGCATACTGGTTCAAGCTAGCATTTCGTCGCACATCGTTTGGTGCAGTTTTGTTCTCGTCAAGGAACTCATAATAAGAAACATTATCTCCTTCAAACGACATCTTAATGCCATCATCATTGCCTCTTTGGTTTGCTGTTTTATGAGAATTATGAATCTGTGTAAGTAGTATCATTAGTTTCTTTTTCCGATGATTAGTTCTGAATGTCTTTCCTCTTACCTTAAGAGAGGTTTATATTATCATTCAGCAATAATCGAATTAGATACACTAAGAATAATAGTAGGAGCTGTTAATCAAGCAAGATCAGGAAGCTTTTTATCCAACACTCTTGTTGTGGAACTTTTTAAGTTTCGAAGTGCATGCAAAAGGTTAGAAATGCAACTTAAGATTAACATCTTATCATAGATTTTAGATTATGAATATGAAATGGTTACAATGGATCTGTGCAATCAACGAGGTAATTAGCTAATCAAATAGTACAGAATCAATCTTCGTTCATAATGAAGAAGATAATAACAATGATTATAAATTAGTAATATGAAAAAGATGAAGGATCAAATTAAAATTCATTTATGATCATAAATTTTAATCAATCAATCAACTAACCTTTCGCTCCAAAATGATGATGGAAGATGTTTATAGGACTATTTTGGAGACTATACAGGCATCGACATAAAAATGATTGATTTTGTGTATCACGATAAAATTGATCAAACATATCGTTTGAACATTTGATATAGAAATGATGGATCAGATGAAGTCAAACCATCTTTTGTAAAGGATAGATCAATCATATATCAACAGATCAACTACATAATCACTAAAGAAGAAGCATAAATCTTTTTGCATGATTAATTGATTTAGATTACATAATTAGAAACAAACAATATTTTATTAACTGAGGAAAGATAATGCTTATGTCACTTGTTCTTAAACTATCTTATAATCTCTTTTATTAGTAAAAAGGAAATGGATGGTATAGCAAAATTAAGAGTGCTCCTTTTCTTCTTCTTCTTCTTCTTAACAAGAAAAAAGAAACTTTAGAGGCAATTTTTTGGTCTTGATTAAGAACTTAGAACAGTAATTTTTACAAAAATAAAAAAATAAAAAATCACAACAAATTTGGCAAACAGGTATATCCAACTAACCTACAACAAAATTAAAGCTTAAGAGTCCGGAAGAGCACAAGTAGAGATTTATACCTGATCAACATGGAAATTGAACATGTCCACGTTACGGGACACACTGATAGATTTAACCATCATTTCAAAGTGGGGCTTATTCTCATCTTCACCAATTGATAAACCTAGATTCAGAGCTAGGTCCACCCCACTGTTTTCCACATTGAGATTGTGAGTGCTTGCCAATTCAGTGATGGTTTGTTTAGGTTCCAGAGAATCCATGATTTTCTTGTGAGTGTGAAATGGATTTGAGAGTTAATATATACTTTAAAACAATAACATCCATGCCCACTTTAAACAATGAAATTACTTTTCACTAGACGACATATAGCAATAAATGGACTTTAGCAGAAACAGAAAGAGGAGAGATTCCCATGCATGAAGTTTGAAGCATTAGTACTCGATGGGGATAGGCCAGATGACCTGGAATACTTACAAATGTTACAATCTGACTTATGACATTGATGCCAAAATCATTAACAAGAAGGTGAGATTTCCATAAAATTTTCACCTAATAAAGTTATACAACTCCATAGAATCGATTTCTATTGACTACTTGAAGAATAGTCCTTTTCCAATATATAGAAAACAATTGTTAGAGAGACATACATAGACTGGCTTATGTATATGTGTTACAATGTATTATTGGACTAGAAAATCTTGGAAAGCAATGACTTGCAGAAAGAGTTCATAAAAAGGCTTGATAGCCTACAAAATTTATGTCTACTCCAATGGAGAGAAGCAATAGGCATAGAGACATGAATGTAGGCAAAAATACTGCACCAAAAATGTCAACAAAAAAAACTGACTCTAGCAAAAGTAAAACTAAAATGAGGACCAATTTTAGATAAAATGGTTATAGTATACGTATAATTATAAAAACTAAAGAAAAAAAATTTTAACATGAAATTAAATAGAATTATCTTAAATATTTTTATGGATGGTTTATTTTTCTAAAGTAAAACATAAAAATTTGAATTGAAACATATAAAAATTTAAAATTCTCGTATATCATCTTATTTGTAAATATAGAATGATAGATTTAAGAGAAAGGATTCAAGAACAATTAAAGGGTTTTTACCACATTTGTTCCTTTCTTATATCAAGCTTGTGAGAACTTGATGATTTCTATATAGAAGTGCAGAACTGCCTTTTTAATGGGTATCTAGCCAGTTCTCTTCTACAGAATATCAAGTCAAGCACCAACTTTCACTTTGTAGTACAATTCTTGAACCTATGTGGGCTCATACACACAAAGCTCATACCAAAAGCTGGGGAGTCGACTCTAATCTTGTGTGAAGTCGTTCCCAAAAAAAAAATAAAAGAGGGAACAAACAACACGTAATTAATGTTAGAGAGAAGATCGTTGGGGACAGAGTAAGTCGTTTACTTGCATGTTGTAATGAAAAGGAAAAGCAAAGAGATACAAAAAGGAACTAAATTTCAACAATATGCAATCTGATTATAAAGAATTTTTTTGTGTTCAATCCAATCTTAGAACTTAGAAGTTAGAACCCAATTTTTATATGGAAAATTTCAGAATTAGATTTGATTAGCTGTATTACTAAATTAAGCATGACCAAAATCTAGCATGGTTAGTGAAAAATTAATTGCAGCCTCCCATATAAATAAGGTGGTCATATATGGGAAGCTTACCTTTATATTTTTGAAAATTTTGGCTCTCTAGAAATAAGTTAACATACTTTTAAGGTTACATTTGTTTCTGTAGTGTGGTAGAGATAAATACTTATTTATCACAATTTTCAAAAGTAGTCACATGTTTGGATTTGTGGGCGAACAATCGGAGGTTGGAGAAAAGTACGGTGCCACCGCTGAAATCGATAACTAGAAAGAGGATTGCGGTAAGAAAGTACTTATGCAGTAGAAATTTTATTTTGCATTAATAACTTTATGATAATTATGATTTTTCATTATACCCTCAACTAATAGAAAGCAAGTTAATATATTTTGCTATTTATAATTTTAATATCTTTATTTTAATTTAATATTTTACTATTTATATTTTAAATTATATAATATTAAAGGTACCTAAATTTATAAAATATCTCAAATACATCTTATTACCAAAGAATTGTAATTTCAATTATCTTTTTTAATAATATAAATAAGCACATATCAAGAAAAAAATAACGATGAATATGCTATATATTTTATTATTTATAATTTTAAATTTATATGACTAATAGTATACATTTTAATTATTTATATAACAATTAATAGTTTATTATGTTGATAGACTTTTTAGTCATTTTATCTCTTTTCAACAACCGTAATCGTACTTATCAAACACTTACGAGCCGTTTGGCTTTACTTATGTTTTTCTAACGTAGTTTTTAGTTTTCGTTTCTAATTTTTTGCTTTTATTTTTCTTTCAAATAAAAACAAAAACTTGTTTGGTTGCTAATGTTAATGTAATTATATTTTTATAACTGCTAATAATTACGTATTAGGTAAAATATAAAGATAAATTATTTTTAATTAAATAAACTTATTTAATCTCTTATATAATATTTATTAACAAATTATTAATAAATTTATGTTATTTTAATAAAATAAACAATTTAAAAAATAATATTTATTTATAAATATTTATTTGAAATATTTTAATTATTAAATCAAATTTTATTTGAATATGTATATATTTTAAATTTAATTAGATTAATTAATAATTACTAAATTTTAATTACATATAATTTAATTATAAAAATTAAATTAAATTAAATTATTCTTAATTTTTGTTGATAGTCAAATAGCTAATATTCTTGTTTGGTCAGGAGCTGGTTGGGTTGACTAATTCAATTCAATCAGCCATTTTTTGAAAAGCTACTTGAGAGTAGCTTTTCAACCAACCAGCTAATAAAAATTTTACTCAAAGATAATTATGCCCTCAAATTTATTTCTAACATATCTAAAATGTATGAGATCAACTGTAACTGTTATCTATAAATTCATCAAAACGTCTATGTGGTAGTTCATCGATTAAGTTTGTAGACAACACAAGGTATAAAACTAGAGATTATTATTATTATTATTATTATTATTATTATTATTAGATTTTGTTATTATTATTATTATATGTTCTATATTTTTTATTAGAGTTATAAAATTAATTTTTGTAGAATTAAATATCTAAAATCTAAATTACTATAAGAATATTCAACGAAATACTAAATTTATATCCTTATAAATTTTTTTAAAATTATGTACTCATAAGTTATTTTATACGTAAACAGTTAATTTTATCAAACATCAAATAACAAACAGCTAATATAATCCGTCGGTTAAATTAACTATTACCTAACAGCTGATTGTGCAATCATGATATGATGGAAGTAAATGTGGAGGAGGAGAGCGCTCAGCATCTACACTTAGCCTGCAAGATAGGAGGTCAGAGTACGACTTTTGCCTTAACTTTGGTTTACGTTGCACCAATCTGTGGCGATCCAACAGCTCACAACAATCTGTTACCTCCCTTGGATGGCAGTGGGTGACTTCAGTTGTATACTCAATACCAAGGAAGCAGAAGGAAGGAAACTATACACATTAGCAGACACCCAAGAACTTACAACCCTTCTTCGCGATGTGGCATTGACGGATTTATGCTCTACCGAGCGCCCACTTACTTGGTCAAACAATCAACAAGGAACCATGCTTATTTGGAAAAAGTTGGCTCGTTGTATGGTGAATTCGGAGTGGCTTAAATTATTCCTGCAATCCACTGTTCATTATGGAGATGACTTCGAATCATTGCTATCTGCTGATCCAATGTGGTGATGGGACCAGGGCAATAAGGGGTCCATTTTCGTTTTTCAATGGTGTTATACAAATGGAGGGATTTGTGGATCTTATCATAACTTGCTGGCAGCCAGAGATTTGGGGATACAAAGCCTTCCGGTTGATGAAAAAAATTAAGAAAGGTCAAAATAACAATAAAGAACTTCACCAGCAGCAATAAGCAAAATTTATCCACGATGAAACTTCATTTACAACATGCACAGACGATGTATTATACTTATTCGGATGACCAACAGTGGAAAGCGAAGGAAATGCACCTACTTAGAGAGTACTAACAAGAACAAATGTTATAACAGTACATTCAATGACAAAAAGCGAGATTGAATTGGCTTATGGACGACGACGTCGACACTAAATTCTTTCATGCATCCATAATATCGAGACGTAATATCAATAGAACAGTGGGACTGCAGGATAGTAACGGGGATATGCAGCCTGATCAGAGCACTCTTCTTGATATGGCGCACGCTTTTTTTTCCCAACTGATGGGACCTGAAATGATAAGAGCAATCTTTCATTAATATGCGAAGGATTCTACAGGGACCAATACAACAGGAAAGTCTTACTCTCTCCGGTTACAGTTCAGGATATAAGGGCAACAATATTAAATCAGGTATGAATTTTGAGGGTGAAATTCTTTTAAAGGGGAGATAATTGTAATTCCTTAAAATATACCATAGATGAAATGTATCCTATTTATAGAAGTACTTATATGATAGGAGTTAAAATTATTCTATGAGTTAAATGTGAAAGGTATATGCCTTGAACGTTGGTATTGGTGGATTATAGTTTATATATTGGAATTAATTGATACCATTAAAGAATTGAGATATTTAGATGTATATTTGGACAAGAAAAATGGTCAAGAAATAAGTTAAGGTTGTACAAACAAAAAATTAAAATGATTAAGGCTATGAGTTATAACATGTGGCATAGCTAATTCATTGACATTTGGCATCATTCATTTTGTAAAAAATGGTAGCATGAGAAGAAGTCAAGAAGTCAAATGGCAATTAATGTGTGGAGATTAGTGGCAACCTAATCCATTGATATATGGCATTATGTGCAAAGTGACACATGTTTAAGGAATTTGAAGACACCTAATACTTTGGCTAAGCAAAATTTCTGTTGTGTTCCTCTTTCTTTCTCCACTGAAACTCCCCTTTTTCATCTAACTTCTGGAATTTTTGCTAGGCTTTGGATTGTTGTCACTTGAAGTTTTGGTAAGTTACTGAATCTAGAAAAAAGTTCTACTAATTTTCTGTACCATTGTTTTGTAATGCTGAAATTTGCACATGAAACCTAGAAATGTGCTGATTGCTTGGAAGGGTTGGTTTGGCTTGATCTTTGAAATAATTTGGAATTGTTCTTCAAGGTTGTGAAGAGGTAAGGGGGTACTAAACTTGATATCACGATAAAACACATCTTGTTTGATGTTTTGAAGTGGGTATAATATGTACAAAATTTATGAAGAATTGTGGTTAGGAACTTGATAGGAGCTGGGTACTCATTAGGAGGTGTGTTTCCACTGAACAACCATCAGTTTTTCAGATATAGAAATGGGATGATTTTAGATTCAGATTAAACTAGATTCTATTATGTACAACTTTCATGAAGAAGTCGAATTTAAATTCCATCACTAAGGGTTTTGAAATTTAGCTCGAAAGTGAGTTTTGGCTTTGGCAACAGTACTGAAAATTTGTGTCTTGTTTTTCAATATTGATCTAGGCATAATTAGACAAAGATGTCTTCATTAAAGTTCTAGATTATTCTTTTAGCTTTCTAACGATATAAAGTTTGAAATTTTTGAACATCGAGTTTGAGAGATATGCCTCTTTTAAATGGGTATGTATAATAGGGGTGCACGATCGCGATCACCCCATATTTTTTAGGATTGCACGATCGTGCTTCCATGTGTGCACAGCTGTGAATTTACAAAACTCACGGTTGTGCATTCTCTTAGTAACGGCCATGCATGTGTGGTGCACACCCGCACCTTCACGTGCACTAGACCTCACGCTGATTTGCACAATTTTCAGTATTTTTAGCATAACTCATGGAATATTAAACCAAATTAATTGATTTTTGTTGTGATTAAAACATAAGACATAGAGAAATATTTGTTTAGAAGAAATTACTGTCTAAGAAGGTCATTATATGTCAAAATGACCATATACAGTTGACCCGAAACTGTCCTAGGAAAATTTGGAAAACAATGTTAAACTTGATTGTGTAATTGTTGACATATATAAGAATAGGACTTTCAACAATGGTTGAATTTTAACTTAATTGAGGTGTTATTGTAAAGAATGTATGGTTTACAATGTTGAATTGCTTGGTGTGATCATAAATGAATGAATTCCAAAGAATTATGTATCATGATTTGGATATGGATGTTTGTAAATTGGGAATTTCTATTACTATAATATTATGATAATTCTAGACCATCAGTTGTCCGAGGAATTTGATAGTTAGGATTGAATTGGAAGTGCTTTCTATGTGTGTGAAATACGTAATCGCTAAAACGAACCTGTTTTGTTTTAAAACTATTAAGTCCTATGTAGGTTCAGATAGGAGGTTTGAAGACTGGGACAATAACAACCGCGATGGACAATGAAAAATGTGTTTTGTTTTGAAAATGTATGTTTGGATTGTATGTATAATATGATATATGATGTATTTTGTTAAACGTTTGTAAATATTCTAATATAGAGTATATTCGAACTTAAGATATGTACCGTTTTGTCTAAGGATTTGTAATGTAATAACCTTAATTCAGGATGACTTGTTTAAATTCTCTTTAAATTCGAATATGCATGGAAACACAATAATTGGTTGCTTGAATTCTGGCTACACTTTGTATTATTTTGATATGATTTAAGTCTTGTCTTAATTAATACCCGCATATCCTTCTAAGGGATCTGTGGGTGTTACAGTTGAAATTACTAAAGCATCTCGTGTGAGAATTAATATATTTTGATACTACTTATGACCTATTATATTTAAGGTAGCTCAATCGATAGTCCTTGGATACCATATAAACTATATGAAGATAGTTAAGTAAGTCAACAAGTTGTTACTCTAAAGTAATTAGAGAAAGTATTATACCATTATTGATTAGTTGTAATTTAAGGAAATATCTAGTCGAAGTAAATTGATATTTGAAAAAGTTGTTTTCAAATACCAATTATAAATTAATTATTAATTAGCAAGAATGAACATGATTAGATTTAAAAATGTAGACACCAATTCTATACTTTATATTCAATTGGAACACTGAATGAAAAAATAATTAAATTATATATCATAACCATGAACGGACAAGTTAAATCAAACCACTTTGACATTCTTAATATTTGGACGGTTCATGACATTCTACTAGACTTCAATCTTGATATATGATTATTAATTATGTAATTAAAGAACTAAAGAAAAATTAAATAAAGCTTTATTTTATTTTATTATATTATATTTATAATTTATAATAATTACCAACATATAAGAAAACTAATGAATAACACACAAAGAGCATCTTAAAAGAAAAAATCAATTTAGATTAAGTTGGAGTTCAATGTGAAGTTTGAGAAACTTCAGGATCAAATATATATTTGATTTTATTAAAATTAAAATATAATTAAAGTTAAAATTAAACTTTAATTATAATTAAAAATTTTAAGTTTAATTAGAAAGAAAATTTAGTGTCTTTTTTCTATAAAATAGGGAAATATATATCAAAGGATCTAGAACTCCTATATTTTCCTCTCAAATAGTTTGAGTCCTTTTTTTCTATCATGTCGATACTATTAGAGACTGGACATTTGAATTGATTGTTGATAACAACTTGAGAAGAAAATTTTTACAAGTATATGACTTAAGTACAATTCAATCTTTTATTTATGGTTTATGTTTCTAAGATACTCAGTTGGAAGAGATTTTATTGGGAAATTATAAATTTTATTTTTCTGTTATGAGAATGATTCAATTATAATGAAATTTCCAATAATTTAGTTGTTTAACTTAGTTAAAATTGGTTAATTATTACTGATTTGATAAAGTTGAGGCTTATAATTTATTGATGCAAAAATTACATAGTTTTAGTGTTATTCCACATGCTTTGCCTTATATATGGATCCGCCTAATGATGTTTAAGGCTTTGTTTTTTTGTTTGCTTGTTTTGGAAAAACACACCGGTCATCCACTTATTATGCAATTTCTAGAAACATTGGTTGAAGCTTGTCGTTTTTATTGAAACTAAAATTGCATGTCCCAAGCATAAGGTTTTTAAAAAATCCTCTATTTTTTTAGGCTACCGAAGGAACACATCGCATGCCTCCCGTGTTTTGTAATTGTTTTGGTAAGAGTTAAGATCTAAAAAACTCTTTTTTGGAAAATTACATGTCTCTCAAAGCTTCGAGATTTTTGGTATTTTTTCAAATTTATATTGATTTTTGGGAATCTTGAGTAGTGTTTTGCATTGAATGTGGTTTTGGAATTCTTGGATATTTGATTTTGCGTGTGTCTATCTCAAATTAGTTTTAATTTTTTTAAAAATAAATTAGATTGCTTGAACCCTAGGAAAAACTATGTTGAATGTAATTCTTGTTTTGAGTTTATGGTTATGTCTTGTGCAAATTAGTGATGGAGAAGGTTAGAATCCGAACACCAACATTAGCAATGCTAGTAATGGTGCTTTAACTAACAACAGCCGCCCAGGGAAGAAGAGCGAGCCTAGAAGAAGGAACCACATCAGGCACAAGCAGGAGGAGCCAATCGCACTTGAGAAGAGATAGAGGCAACAAAGTGATGAGTAGCGAAAACCTAAGAAGTACAGAGACGAACACAGACACGCGATACGATACGGACACGGACATGGGGACAAACCAACTTCTAAGATTTGGTGGACACGGACACGGCATATATATATATATATTATAAAATTTAGAATTAAAAAAAATTAGAATTCATAATATGATATATATTAATTGATGTGCTTCAAGACTTTTAAGATCTTGATAGTTCATATATATTTAGTACTTTATAAGTCCCTCTAAAAAACTATGGAGCATATATTTCATTAAGTAATTTGTTTATAATCTTCTATCCAAAAATAGAATTAGTCATTCACAAGGGTATTTAAAACCAAAAAATCTAAATAAAGTATCTACTCTCTAATCACTTTACTCTCAAACATTGGCATTGACATTGCTTTCATCGGCAAATATAACTGAGCCGTATTCAGCTGTATCCAGCCGTGTCCGAGTCGCCTTCAGACGTATCTAAATCGTGTCTGAGCCGCCTTCAAACATGTCCGAGTTGTGTCCGAGTTGATAAAAATTAATTTTTGATTCGGACACATACAAACATGTGTCCACCGCGTGTCCGTGTTGGACACGTGTCCGACACGCAGACATGGCTGCCGTGTCCGTGCTTCCTAGGCAAAAACCCTTTTAATTTTATCTAGTACAAAAGATTCCCTGCTTTGCGAGGGTTTGAGGAGGGTTATCGATATATAGAACTTTTCTCTTGTATTTTTAAAAAGGAGATTATTTCTGTGATTCGAAGTATGACCATTAGTCATAAAAGAGCAACTTTCACGAGTTGCTTCAAGGCTCTCCGTTGATTAGCAAAAACCCTAATATGTGAAAGCCATTAGGGATCAGTGCTTGATAGTCAAACCAAACAGAAAAAAATTTGGCACCTGCACTCCACTTTAAATTTGTAAATTTATTTTGTGTCTTTAATTTCATTAAATTTATTTTTCTTAATTAGATTAAGTTTAAATTAGTTTAATTTCTTAATAAATCTAGAAAAGCATTTCCTAATGATTTGAAAATTATTTTCAAAATGTTTCAATTTATTAGTAATATTTTTTACATTTAGTTTAATTTTTAATAGTTAAAATATTAAATTAAATTAGTTATCAAATCAATAATTAAAATTAATCAAAGTTTTCAGTGTTTTTCATGATTAGACCATGTTAGATAAAATTAATATATGATTATATTAATTAAAAAGATATTTTATTTTTAAAAATTAAATTAATTATTTTACTAATTAAATTAAGATTAATAATTAAATTATTTCTTGATTAATATTTTACGAATTTTTTTGTATAAATTAATTTAATTTTATTTCAATAATATTGAAATTAGTAATTAATTAACCCTTTTATAATTAAGAAAACTTTTTTCTTAAGTAATTGAGAAAGATGTTTAGCAATCAAAATTATTTATCGAAATAAAATACAATTTTATTATTTTAGAGGTTTATTATTCTATGTTATTTAGAAATTATTTCTTTACTATTAATAAGTTTCTTGATTAATTACAAAATTTATTTTTTTTGACTAATTCTGAAAAGATATTTTAATTTATTAACTAAAAATGAGCCTTTTGATATTTTAGAAAATATTTTACTAATTTATTAAGTAATTATTTTATAATTAATTAAAATTTATTCTCTATAATAACGTAAAAGACTTTCCTAATTAAATTAAATTTATTTTAATTAATGAAGTTGTTTCTTTTGATGTTAGAAAATATTTTTTTGATTAAGGAAAGGTTATTTCTAATTAGATTAAATATATTTTTCTAATTGGATTAGAATTTATTACTTATAAAATTTTGAAAAAAAATATGTAAATCATATATACATTACTTAATATTCAGTTAATGCATTTTATCTAAATTTTAAAAAATTGAAAATTTTTCTCTAAATTAGAATAAGTAAGAAGAGAAATTTATTAAAAATTATTTTCAATTAAGTTTGATGAGATTTAAATTCAAACGATCTCATTAAACACACCTTACATATAAAATGTTGTACATTGTTGCCTTCCATTGTTATAAGATTAAACTAGAGTTATGTTTATTGTTAAGCTTCTTAAGCAAATTTAAGACCGCTTTAACTTAAATATGTTTATTATTATAACAATAAATCCTACTTAACTAAATTTGTTGTTTGGATAAATTAACTCATGACCACGCGAATTTAGAGACAGAGTTAGGAATAACATATGAGATATGTTTTGATAAGAGTTGTCATCTAATGAATCTAGGAATCATTTGAGATGCTAATGATAAAATTATTATCCACCTAATTTAAGTTTAGTTATTTTGTTGAGCAGACTTAAGATCAACTAAATTTGAATGAGATCGTAGTCCATTAGAAAAATTATAGTAATCTTTTTGAAATAGCTGTGAGGGCTATTATTTTGAATAAAATAATGAAAATAACCAAATAAATAATTAAAGTATTAATCTTGTTTGGTTGTTATGGCATATAACCAATTACTTGCGTTACTATATTTATTTTGTTTTGAGTAGAAACTATTTTTGTTTTATTTCTTAGACATAAGTTAGGTTTGAGAAGAGTTCTCAAAATTAGAGTAAAATTTTGTATGTCTATTATTTGATTTTGTTATGATCCATGTTAAGAATTTGCTGGAAAAGTTTTAGAGATATGTCAATATCATATAGATGACAAATGTAAAGATATTTTAAGTTGATAAATGTCTTATAAATTTTAGCGGTAACATGTAAGATGGATATTAGTACCATAATAGCACAACGCAATTAGTTGCAGCATAAAGTATAGTTGAAGGTTATAGTACCGTGATGAAATTGTTTCCACTTAATTTTAGCATATTAAAGCATAAATAATGGGTAGAGTAATATATAGAGAATATTGGAAATTGTAAGGAGATGCTAACCAGATGTGGGAGAGAGTGGCAATTTTTTTAAGGAATGCAGCTAAAGTGATCTTAGGTGTTTCTAAAGAGCTTAGGGATAGTAAGATGGAGCCTTGGTGGTAGAATAGAAATGCACAACAAAAGGTTAAGAATAAGAAGATTGCCTATAAAGGTCTATTAGATCGCACCATAAAAGTAGAGAGGGTAGGTAATGAAGAAAGTTACAGACTGACAAAGAAAAAAGAGGCGATGAAGATAATCTTAAAACCCAAAAGTAGAGCTTAAGAGAAATTATACCAACAATTGGACACTAAACATCTAGAAAAGGATGTATTTAAGTTGACAAGCACTAGGAAACGAAAAGTGAGAGACTTAAATCAACTTTGTTATATAAAAAATGAAGCAAGGTTGGTGTTTATGGCTGAAAATGACATCATGAGAAGATAATGGAGATACTTATACCTTTTTTTACTGAAGGCATAGAGGATAACATCTCTTTAGGTGATCTTAGCACATCCGGGAGATATCGTAACATTATTTGTTGCCTGTAAATCACAAGGAACTAAATTAAAAGAGCTTTAAGGGAGATAAAGAGTACAAGGTCAGTAGGGCCTGATGAGATATCCATAGAGGTGTGGAAAAACCTAGGCGAAGAGGTTTTACTTGGCTCGTCAATCTTTTTAATGTGATCCTTAAGTCTGCCAAAATGTCGAATGAATGGAGATTTAGTATATTAATTCCTCTATATAAGAACAAAGGGGACATCCAAAAAGCTATAACGACTATAATGTCGAATGAGTGGAGACTTAGTATATTAATTCCTCTATATAAGAACAAAGGGGACTCCAAAGTTATAACAACTATAGAGGCATCAAACTACTTAGTCACTCTATGAAGTTATGAAAGAAGGTGATTGAGAAGAGAGTAACCTACACATGGTTTTTACTAACTTAGAGAAGTCTTATAATAGGGTACTTAGGGAAATCATGTAAAGGTATTTAAAAGTTAAGGGAGTTCTTATGATCTATATATAGGTTATTAGAGATATGTATGAAGGTGTAAAGACTAAAGTCAGGATGATAGAAGGAGATACAGAGCATTTCTGTATCAATATAGATTTACACTAAAGTTCCTCATTGAGCTCCTTTCTATTTGTAGTAGTGATAAATAAGCTCACCAATAATATCTAAGAGGATGTGTCTTGGTGTATGTTCTTTGTTGATGACACTTTTTTAGTGGAAGAGACAAATAAGGGTGTCAATGTCAAGCTAAAACGTTTGAGGGATATGCTAGATTCAAAGGGCTTTAAATTAAGTAAAACTACGACTAAGTATTTAGAGTGTAACTTTTTAGGTTATAAGGTGGTTTTCAATGTGGAGGTAAAGATTGATTTAGAAGTTATACCACAGAAAGAGTGTTTTAAGTATCTATCATCTATCATCTAAAGTAATAGAGAGATTGATGAAGACAAATTCATAGTATCAGAGGAGAGTAGCTTAAATGGAGTGCATCAAAAATTTTATGTGGCAAGAAGAAATCACTCAAGCTTAAAGGTAAATTCTATTGTTTACCAATTAGGTCTGTCATGCTTTATGAGGCAAAGCGATAACCCATCAAATATAAGTTAATGGTGGCAAAGATAAGGATGCTTTGTTTGATATATACCTTACTAAAAGAGATAAGATCAAGAATTTAATGGTAAGAGACAAATCAAAGATGACTAATATTGATGAAAAATTAAGAGAGATAAAGAATAAGTAGTTCAGACATGTTAAGAGGAGACATCCTTAGGCTTTAGTGAGAAGATGCGAGAATATTGGACTTAGGGACTGTAAAAGGAAAGATGAAGGCCAAGGAAGAATCGGGGGAGGTGATTAGGAATGTTTTGGCTCTATTCGAACTTATCAAAGATGTGCCCCTTAATAGGAAACTTTAGCGTATGAAGATATGAGTAAAAGATCTCACATAGAAAGGTATTTCTCTTTCTCATAGTTTTTCTAAAGATATTCCTTCAAGTCTTACATCTTGTATTTGGCCTAAATATTTAATATGTAATATTTCTTCTTAGTTATTTAGCCTAAACATTTCCTTACATAGCCTAAACATTTCCTTACAATGGCTTGTTTGTTTTGTTTATTTATTTGTCTTATTTCTTGTTTGAGTATTTATTTACTAATTTTATCTTTTATTTTTATTCTTTACCTTGTTTTATATTTATTTTATTACTTACTTTTATATTTTTATTTGTACGTATTTATTTATTTATTTATATTATTATTATTATCCTTTATTTATATTTATATTTATTACTCTTCTATTTTAATATATATCTTTTATTATATTTATATTTATATTTATATTTATATTTATATTTATATTTTATTTATTAATTATATGTATTTTCTTTTTTTATATGGGTCTATCAGAAACAGACTATTTTGATTAATTAAGAGTAAGATTGCATACTTTTAAACCTTCTTAAACCTTGTATCTTAGTAGAATTTCTAATGGGATGTTGTTGTTGTTGTAAATAAGGACTACAATGACTACAATTGAAAGCATTGTTAATAGTTAGCATTATACTTGCATGGCTTTTTTTCCGATACAAGATATGACAGAGATCAAATATATTTCTAATCTGTGCATTTGAGAATTTGATGCTAGATTTGGATTCAGTATTACTATAATATTTAAGGTATGATAACGAATAGATTATTGGATAAAAGTGGTTGATCCAACTTTATACAAATAGTTTGTATGTATTGGATCAACGAAGACTTTTACTTAACACAAGTGGCAAGAATATAATGTTAGATAACTAATACTATCTTTATATTCCATGTTAGTTAAATTAACGTAATGAGAATCATAAAATTACATACAAGGATATATCTATCCTATTGATTATAAATCATATAAAGTTAGGAAATTTATTAGCTTGAAGAATAACCAAATCAATCTTTGGTGAAAGGATAATAATGGTATTATATTGTTAAATTATACATGTGATATGTTAGATGTATTAACAATTTATAACATGCTAGATACCTAAATTTCATTATATTTACTAATGACTTTATATGATGAAGTCATATGTATTAAATAAAATATTGATTTAAAATTTTAAAAAAGTTTAAAGTATCTAAATATGAATAGAAATTAAGAATTGAGAATATTGAAGCATTTCGATAAGATCGATATGGTAAGATTTAAATTTTATTAATCTCTATAAGAATGAGATTCTCTAGTGAATACCTCCTAAACTAAATTCCATAATAGTATGTATTTCTTTAAGGAGAAAAATACAATATGAGATATTGTATGATATAGTATTAATTTCTTACATATCTACACCTAGGATAACAATTTACCTTCAATAGTTACAATTAAATCAAATAACAATATTTCATATTAGATATGAAATGGTAAGATTTGAAAGAGTCAAAGTTAATGATTTGAGATGTGATGCTTACTTGAAACATATTTTATTCAATAAGTCTAGAACTAAATTTGATAATAAAAATCGATGAGATATCCTAAAGCATGGATATAATCTTACATATCACATTGAATAAAATATTTATTTCAAGGAAAATTTATAAGAGAATAGTTCTCAAGATAAGCAGAGCCAGTAATACAAACTTTCAAATCTTATGACAATACATCCAATTGAAACTAGTGCGGTTATTAATACATTTAATATATAGTTAAAAGGTTATGAAATATTAAAAGATTCACTTCTATAATGTATTTAAAGATTTTATTTTGAAGATTATCTTTTCATCTCCAAATCCATTAGTCATAAAAACATCCAAGAAATTAGTTTTCAAAGAGTCTTAAGGCTTATTTATCCCTTTTCTGTAACATTAACAAAATACCCTTGTCTCATTCCCAAGAATTCCACCACTCGATCATCTTTTTTTCTCTTAACACGACTTTTGATTTAAGAGCTTTGATAGAGAACAACTAAGTCTACAAAAGGCTCTTATGGACTTCCATTTTTTTGAGTATTCATAGGTCCATACCATAGAAACATGATCAATTGCACGAGGCAAGGTTTACTAATGAAACATGAAGCTTTTGCTCTAACTGAAGAATGATGCCTATAACAGACCATGGCTTGGAATTTGGTAGAAGTTGGTCTTTTAATTTTAATAAAAATTAAACGAGTTAAATGTTTCAAACCCCAAAATGAATGAGTTAAAAAGACCTTTTCAATTCTCTCAATTTAGATTCAAGCTACAATTATGACTTGTAGTCACCTTTTTACAAGTTTCTCTTCATCATTTTCATGATTTAGATGGATGTTGATTTTGTGATGTTTTCTACAACTTAACATTTCAAACTATCCCTATGTTGATGATAAATTTTATGATATGCATCAAAATGAGGGAGGAAGATGATCTTGTAGCAGTTTACTAATTTTGTAAAAATAATGTCATTAAGTATTATCGTTGTTGTTCTTTTATTTTTACATTCCCAATGTTGCCATTAGTAACAAACTCAGGTATAATTGCCACTATTGGCTAACGAAAGGCAAAACAGACAACAAATATTCCTTATTTGATTCTTTCTTAAATTTTTTCTCTTTATAATCTCTTTATCAACCTTCTCTCTTTCCTCACCCAAGTTCTTAAACTTTCATCTATATCAATTAGCATCAAAGAGGCAATTATGTCATATTAACATATCCTGTAAAACATCACTATGGCAGAAGGTACCAAGAGATAAGACATCAAAAGGCTTAAAGAAACTCTCAAAAATCAGCTCAAAGAAGTGCATAGGGAGGTGTTAAAGGCACAACTTAAGTTACAGGATGCTCGAGCACAATAGAGGAAGGAGATGATGGAACCATATATGACATTCCAATTGTTCATTACCCTACCAAATCCTTAAATGATTCAGTTTCATCATTCTGATGCAGGAGGTCAATTCATTTTTAAACCAGAGAACAACCCATATACTCTGCACTTACGAGATCCAATCATGTGGAGTTCCTGCTGTTCGATGGGATTAAGCTCAAGAGCTAGGTGTTTATAGCAAAAGAATTTTTCCTGACAGATCGCATTTTGATGAAAATGAAAGTAAAAATTGTGGTGTCCACTTGTTAGGTGTTTTCTCTGATATAGGGGATGAACCAACATATAAAGAGTACTTAGTGACCCTTATGCAAAGGTTTGGAAAGGAGGCATGCGAGGACTATAATGGCGACTGTAAGAAGTTACGAGAAATTGGGAGCATGCAAGATCACTACTCCATATTTGTTAGGTATTTATTTTATCTCAAAGTACCTGAAGCATAATTGGTTAGATTATTCCTCAAGGGGTTAAAGCCAGGAATTGAGCTACCCTTAAAACTACTAAACCCTAAAACTAATACTTTAGCTAAGAATCAAGAAGCTATAGCTTCAGTTTCCTTCACTAGTTTCAAAAGGGTCAAAAAAACATTATCACCCCACACTAACCTTGTTCTATTAACAACTGCTTACTCTCTTCCAAATGTGAATCACCAAGATGGACTCCTACCTACACCTATAAGATCGTCACCTAAAACCATGTCCTATAAACCTCCCTCAAAGCCTGCTAGGTAACTCAACAGAAAAAAGTTCAAAGAGAAGAGGGCCAAAGGGATAGGCTTTTGGTATGATGCAAAATACACCCTGAGTCATAGATACAAGAAGAAAATAATGGAACTTATTCCTTGTGGAAGATGAAGACTCAGAGCTAAAAAAGGAAAGGGAAACAGAGGAAGAGACCTTATACAAGTCATATTAGGAACTTCTATAGGGAATTTCTAACAAATGTGAGTAGTAGGAGTGCACAAGGGAGGACCTATACATATAGTCATAAAAAATGGCAGCACACATAAGTTTATGGATGCTTCACCGATAAAGAAGGGGCTTACGAGTGTTCCCCTATGAGAAACCTTAGGAGGAAACCTTTAACTAATTTTTTAGGGGCTCTATAGAAACCTAGAGTGGCAGATATAATGAGAGGACTTTTCCTTTGAAGCCTTAACAATACCATTAGGATGATGCGATTTAGTTATGGGAGTCAAGTGGGTTTAAACTCTCAATGACACTTTATGCAACTTTGGTAAACATACCATGGAAATATCGAATTCACCTGAACTGACAGCAGGTATCCCTTATCTAATTCCTTATCCAATTCTTTCTGGAACTTTCGTCCTCATCATTTTGATAAAGATAAATCTATTGACATTTCATATGATAATTTGCCTCATAGATTGCTGTCAAAAGACCACACAAGAAAAATAAATAGATTTAAAACTGACGACTTACTACCAAATCATAATGACAAATATTCTACAAGTAATTTAACAAATAAGCCTAACGAATTAATAGAAATAAATTGAGTAATAATTAATAATTAATAGCTCAAAATAAATAAAAATACTCCAACAAAAAATATTATTGTTACTAAATTAATTTTGATAATAAAAAATTCCACATGAGAAAAAATATGAAGATAAATTTCCAGAAATACCCATTAGATAATTCCTGATGGGCACAAAGTAATGATGTGATACAATTGCTAATACATTAGTCTACCTCAAAACTGACCTCTTCTCCCTTCCAGGATTCCTGCTTATCATTCCACTTCTTAGTAAACTCATTTCCTTCGGTGATCGGGCACATGAAACTGTACATGTACCTGACAAGCTGTCTTATATAGATGTTAAAAATTCTCTGCAGTTGTTCTGGAACTTAAGGATTCAAATAAGATCCCCAGCCATCAGCTTGCAGTTTCTCTGCCTTCCTCAGAACCTCATCTCTTGTGTCTTCTTGATACTGACTCATTCTGCACATGAAATCATAATCAAGGACATGTAACTTCAAGGTACATTCATTATATCCATATCTCGCTCATATGTTTTCACGAGCACATGGTGAAAACAAGTAGAGGGAGTGGGAAAGAGAACCTTGCCAACAGATCAGCATCAACAGCTCCCAACATCCTTACTGCCAACAGACCCGCATTTGTAGCATTGTTTATTGCAACAGTTGCAACAGGAACTCCTCTTGGCATCTGTGCAACAAGAAGAGACAGATATGAGAGATTAGTGATCACAATCAGTTAAAACAACGTGAAATCAATACAACAGAGCGATACATCATATTTCGGGAATTAAGTATTGGTCGTCAACTTCATTATGTGGTTATATCACCAAGTCATCACCACATGAATGGACAATAAACGGTAGTCATAAGAATTAACTTGACATAAACACGATGGTCAAACATATCAACATTCCCCAACTTGCTTTTTGAAGCTAAAAGAAAAAAGAAAAGCGCGTAACATATTATGCCTAAAAAATACAGCTATAGCCCCCTTAACAGGAAAACACCCAATATAGACAACTAAAAGGATAGATTTCCAGGTTTCCAACAAAGTAAGGGAAAATGTCAACATCTAGTTCTGCAAAATTCAGACTTTTAAGACCTTTGTAACTTCCAACATCAGGAACCCAACGAATATAATTTGAACACAACAGAGAAAAAGAACAAGAGAAGTGTTGGAAAAGAAATATGACAGATGTCGTGGCATGGGCTACCTGCACAATTGACATGAGCGAATCCATTCCATCCAAATAAGAGCCACACACTGGGACTCCAATCACCGGTAATGGAGTAAGTGAAGCTACCATACCTGAAAGTAAAGCAAATCCTTGATTCACACAAGTAAGAGGGCTATAATGGTATAAAGATATCTATTAATATGATTCACAGAACTAGCCTGGCAAATGAGCTGCACCACCTGCACCAGCAATGATAACCTGAATGCCTCTATGTCGAGCAGACAATGCATAGGAGAACATAGTTTCAGGAGTGCGATGTGCTGATACTATCCTCACCTGAAAGTTGTAGACTAATTATTACTATGAAAGAGAGACATCAGTGGGATGATGAAAAGGTCCAAACAGTGAATTTCAAAAGGTCTGTTGCAGCACTCAAGAGTCAACCTCATAGGGAACACCAAACATATCTAGAACTTTTGCAGCATCCTTCATAACAGGAAGATCTGAATCAGAACCCATTATGATCCCAACACGCGGTGTAACTACATTTCAGCAAACTAAAAGTCAAAGTCATCTTAAATGAACAACAGCTAACATTAACAAAGACTAATCTTGAACAAATTTAAGTTGCAGCTGAATCTTACTTGCCCAACTAAGGTTCCTATCAACAAAATTGTCAGGAAAGATGATGAAAAGAATACCATTTGGCTTATGGTCCACACAAGACAGGATCTTCAGCACAAGCATGATGTGTTCCAATAAAACAAATATCAACATCATGTAGGAAAACTTACTTGTGGGTTCACTCTCAGAAACTTCTTCCTTCAACATTGAGTTCAGCCGTGTTAACACAATGGCCATTGAAGAACCAACAATGGTTATATGACCCATTTTTCGTTGCTTTCGCATTTCTTTGTAATGATCACAAAAATGGAGCCAATACATTATAAGAGAGAGAAGTTATGTTTGTGTAGAATTGATAAAAGCCCCAGTAAATACAGGGATTGTACAGAAATTAAACAAAAGCTACCTGGTTTATTATACCAATGGACACTAACCCCCTGTAGATTCAATGCTCTTGCAATCAGCTTATGAGCTAATTGAAAACCAGCCTCTCCCTGAAAGCATGAATACTAAATTTACATTTCATACTTGAACTATGTAAATGTTTTCTTTAACAGACCTGTCATTAGCATGAACAATTGAAAATCAGGTTCTTCCTAGACGCAAACACATCGACATTTGATAAATTTTTTAATTGAAAACAAGTTTATTATAAACCTCACAGCATCCCTGTCATTATATTTCTTTTTTATCCATGCAACTTTTATTCTCTGGGAGCATCCACAACCTAGTAGTAGATTCCATTCCAATTCCTTCCCAAAATCGCATCCTGATATTTTACAACACGGGCAAAAGGAGGGGAAAAGAAAACTGAAGATTAAGAAAGAGATTAAAGAAAACAAAACCAACATCACCTCATCTTCTCCCAGTAGATTGTACATGAGAGCAGCTGAAGTTTTCATTGATGGATCACCAAGTGGAAGGCCCACGACAGCCCGCAAATGCTGTTCAAATTGTGAGGTGTAGCATGACTCAATGGTATGATGACCACTGTTATGAGGTCTCGGGGCTACTTCATTTAGTAAAACCTGTGGAGAAATAGAAATCAACATTTTTTCAAAAAGAAAAAGAAGCTAAGAATCTTAAGGAATAAACTATAACCTGATTATCACGTGTCAAAAACAACTCAACGGCAAAAACACCAGCACCTTCCAAAGAACTAATAGCTTTCTGTGCAACATCTGTAGCAAGCTTCCTGATCTCCCATGGAACATCAGCAGGTGCCTTAACTATGTGACATATGTTTTGCCTACAAGTCATGGTTATGTCTGATTAGGTACAGCAGAGCACAATGCCTACCATATCAATGTCATGAAACTGACTCATCCGCTATTTATATGCAGCAGAACCAAGATTGCAAAAAGAAGTAAATGTTGGATCTTAATCATACTTATGAATAGTTTCAACCAGAGGGTAGCATGAAATGGAGCTGTCTCTCCCTCTTGCCACAATGACAGCAAGCTCCTTTACAAATGGTGCCCATTTCTCCACATATAGGCCACGATTAAATCCTCCAAGAGCTGGTTAAAATAAAGGGAAAAGGCTAAAAAAGGATTTCTATAGACACTTAACAAGGAAATATTTTCTAGCATTCTTGCATATACAAATTCAAAAAAATGCATATTAGATAGTTGCTTTTGATTTATTAATCCCATACATCAATCCATAAAGTAGCATCTTAAGGGAACTGAGACATCCCTGAACAGAGAGTGTATATCCATTAAAGATACATAAGGAGTGGTTAGTTTCTGATACAAATGCAGACGAACATGAGGAGGGGTGAAGGAGAAATTAAAACAACTGAAAAGATGAAGCAAGCATAAAAGCAAAGACATTTCTTAATTGTATCTTCGGCAAGATGACTTCAAGTTGTTTCAGGGAGGAAAATCCTGGTTCCTTTTATTAAATAACGTCTGGAGATAGTTAAAACCATCTACCACACACAAAACACGAGGTCATGCCTGTGAAAAGAAATCACATAAGTAAATGTACCTTTTCAGCTCTCACATGATAGTACACGTGTGTATGCACAAATACAATTCTGCATGGGCATCATGTAAAGAGTGGAGTATAAAGTATGAGCCTTTTATATGGAACCAAACTCTTTAATTAAACTAGAAAAACATGGGAAAACATTGAAAACCTACACTTGCGTAAAATCAGCTAATTAGACAGTTACACACTAGTACTTCCATTTTGTAGTGAAGAATATTCCAATTTTAAAATTCTCTTACAACCCAGACTACACATGTATTTTATTTGTCACCCCCAAAGTCGTGCCATCCAACACCCAAAAGCCAGCTAAAGCGCACATGAGATTACTTCACTTGAAATCAAGAAGCTATATTAGCAAAATTGTTCTTCATTTAATGTAAGTTCAATGAGTTTAAAATTTCTATTGAGAAATGCAACCAGAAAACACAAGTACAGGATTCTAGGACTGAAAACTGAATGGGAAGTCTAAATCACATGGCATTTCATACTTCAGATGACCTAATTTTAGTTATTAGCAACTTACAAGATATAGCAGAAGAAAGCTCTTCTTTACTCCTAGCAACTGAATTTCCACGACCATCATATGCTAACCTTTTACTCTTCACCATAAGAGGATAGCCAAATAACTCAGCTGCCTTCTTTGCAGCTTCTAGATCGTCTATCTGTTGGTTGCAAATTTCATCAGCCACAAAATCAGAATAGAAGAACTAATAACTACGAAATGTTTAGAAAATATACTTAGTGAATAGGCATCAAACCTGCATAAAATCTGGAAGTGGGATTCCTTGCTTAGCAAAATGAACTTTCTGAATATATTTGTCCTGAAAGATGGCAATTATATATGCATAAGTAAATATATATATATATTGACAGATACCAAAAGTAATTTATTGTATTACATTACATTTGCAGGTATAGGATATATGACTATCAATAAGAAAGAAACAGAAAGGTTAATTTGGATACTGTCAATGAGAATTAATTTAAAACTAAAATTCTGAAAAGATGTTGTAAATGAGAAAACAAAAAATTATATGAGCATGTGTAAGCCGTTGGATAGATGTAAGTTATGTACATCAAAATCATCAAAAAGAAAATAGTAAATCGATTGTTGTACAACACAAACTTGGATTATTCGTAAGGTAGAGGCTTTCGGTTGGCAATCAACTCCTAAACCTTCAAGCTTCTCTAGTGTAGCAACATCAACATGTTCAATCTCGACAGTCAATACTCCACATCTAACTTACCAAGAACCAAATTAGCAAATGAAACATAGTCATCTACAAAACAAGGAAAAACTTTAGGAAAAAAAATGGTGGAAACAATAAAAAGGATGTATTGAATTGATATAAAGAACATGAGACCTTTTCGCAAACTCTTTAACGGTAGCACTGTCATCAAAGCTCCCCACCATGTGATCATATGCAAGAGAACTAGCCGGGCAATTCTCCGAGGGATCCAAAACCATTACTTTGATGGCCATCTGCGAAGCAGCCTGGCATAGCATACGACCCAACTGACCACCACCCAACACACCAACAATCATCTCAGATAAGCCATGAATAGGTGAATCTTCTTTTCTACACAATAAAAATGATTACACAAGGTCGGGATCAAACCAAAAATCATCATCTAGTTGGAAACAATAAGCAAATATCAGCCAAAGTTGGAGAGGCATAACCAGTTTGAGGGTTTTAAATAAAAGAGCTTAAAATTACTAACCTGGAAAAAGAATCTTGAGAGGCTCGACAAGTCAGGATAGGATTAGAACATCGTTGGGTCTGCTTTAAGAAGAGTGATGATGAGGAAGAAGGGATCACAATGCTATGAAGCATGTTGCCTTTTTGCATTGAAAATCCAGGGTCAGGGTCAAGGTGAGGGCCTTTTAAAGAGACAGCGGGCCTCAAGCAGATAGAATCGGAAACGAAAAGATACTGAATGCTTGTGGAGAAGAACATTTTGGTTTGCATACTCTGTATTTAATCATGGGAATGGCAACAAATTTAAACTTCAAAAAAGAACAAAGAAAGAAAGAAAACGCTTATAAGTAAGTAACAGCAATTTGGATGAACAATCCTACCTCAGAACTATAACAGCAAAGCAAAAGTACCTCTCTTGGATTACTTAACACAACACTAGATCGGATGGAATATTAAGAAAAAAGCAAAGAAGCCAATGTGAGCATCAAAGTAACGGTGCCTGAAACCTGAGAATAAACAAGGGAAACTGATGTCAATGACCACCACGCCTTTCGTGGGCAGGAAGCAGAAGTGTTATGATGTACTCGTACTAAACTAAGGGACCATTTGGTTTCACTTCTGTTATTCAGTTGTGATTTTTAGTTTTTATTTTCCGTTTTTTTCTGTTTTTTCTTATTAAAAAACAAAAACTCGTTTGGTTGAGATTTAAAATATAAAAACAAAAAACAAAAACCTGTTAGGTTAAGATTTGTAATAAAAAACTAAAAATAAAAATATGTTTAATTTTATCATCCTACTTCTATCTTTTAATTATTCTATTATTCTAATAATTTTTAATATAATATATTATATTTTAAAATTAATTAATTTTTTAGAAATAAAATATATGCAAATTTATATAATTACAAAATTTGCACAATAAGTTATGTCTTTTTAAAAAGTTATATCATTTAAAACTATAATATTAAGTCAACATATTAAAACAGCACTCATCCAGTAAAACACTATATCAACATATATATCCCAGTTTCTCGCCTACTACCAGGTAGAGTATTGTCCAAGATAACAGATCCAACTACATACAAAAGAAGACATGAATTGTTTTAAATAAAAACATGACAGTCATAACATAAACTACGTTCAACTCTAAAACTAGAAAAAGAGAGAGACGAGATGGTAAACTCACCCAACGCAGTATGAAATAGTATCACCAACTGTAGATTGGATGAAAAACTCACAACTTTTATCATTCAAAAGCATTTTCGTTACATTTTATCAAAATGGTAGAGACAAAGGGAGGAGTTGAATCAAAACCAGTATAAATCCTACATAGTTTTTGAAATTTGTTTCCACGCTCGCATATAACAGTAACCCAACAAAGACGAGTTTTCCTATAACCAAAAGAATCACTGGGACAGATAATCAAACATCTTGTAGACAATAGGAAGAACCCAAAAAGCAATAGCCGCAAATGAAGAAACAGAGAAGCATCTGAAACAAGATGAAGAAATCGAAGCAGAAAAGACACAGAGACGCAGAAGACATAGAAGATGCTGAGCTTGTTTTAAAAAAAAAAAAACCTGTTTTAAAAGCTTAAGAAAACATCACTTTTTCGTTTTCGTAAAGTTATTGTGGTTTCCTTCTTCTTCAAGATGGGTTAACATAGACACAAGAGATCTTCTTTCAAAAGCTTGAGCAAGTTTCCTCTAACTAATTACTTTTGGATCTGCTTTATGAAGTTGAGTGAAGAACCATTGATCCCTCTACCAATCCAATAACAAGAATATAACAACGATCCTTCGCAACATACCAAAAGAAATTGCAAAATCCAAAGAGGACAGAGATAGGGAACAAACAAAACACCATAGGGGAGACGAGCACCACTTACAATTAGTGATGAGCCTAGCAAAATTTCCACTGGATGGCAGAACAAACAAAACCCCGAAGCTTCAAAGGACTGAAGGAGAGAAGAGGTACCGCAGAACAAACAAAAACACCCAAAAAGCTGTTTGTGCGTTTTAAACTCTGTTTTTTCTTTTCATTATATAAAACTTGAAGTATTGGCCATCGGGACGATCAATAACTAGAGAGTAGAGAGACATTGCTTTAGTTTATGCAATTATGGTATCAACACCCTTTTAAAATAAATAAATAAATAAATTATGAACGTTATTTTAAAAAATGAAAAGTATTAATTAAATTTTAAAAAAATACCAATACATCTGTTTGTCAATTTTAATAACAAATCAAATGTTGGTCATTTTGAGATGCTAGTCATTCTATGATGTTGTGCACTACGTGTTATGTGTTGGTTTAATAACAAAACTAGATGCAGCAGTGGTTAATTATTAAGGCTTAACTATAGTAACCCTAATTATATAAAATTATATATTTTTAATTAATCACATAAAAATTTGAGATATTTAATTGTAGTTAATTATTTTAATATAATAAATTTTATCTCACAAAAATTCTTATTATATTTGAATAGTTAATTAGAATGAAATATCAAATAATTTTTCTAATTTTTCTGTAAGTATTAAAAATTGGTATATAATTTAATAGTTTTATCATAAAGTTTACAACAAATCTATTTGAATTAAAAATTTAGCCCCAGGTAATCTTTTTATCATTTAGTTTATGTCTTTTAGTAACACATATATAATTTGTTAGTCTCAATTTATTAATAAGTAGCATGTATGGTTAAATTATGCAGTTATTTAAACCACTGATGTGAATACCATTTTGGACAGTACTGTATCGATCGGTATCAATCGGAAAACGGAACGATATTGGTGTTTTTGGTGCCGAATTTAAATACCAATCGGTATCAATAATACCGGCCTAATACCGTCAGTATCGAAAATTTTGAAAAAATATAGGAGCATTTTTGCAAAATTTTCAAATTTTTTAAAATCCCTCTCTCCCGCCTATCTCTCCCCCTCCCCCTCTTTTTTCCAAAGTTTTTATAATTAATTACTTACTTAAACTTTTATTTTAATTTCTTAGTTTTTAATTTTTTATAAAATAAATATTTTTATTACTAATAATAATTATATATTAAATTAATCTTAAAAATAAATTATTTTATTTAAATTTTTTAAAACTATTTTATTTTAATATTTTATATAATATTTATTAATAAAATAAAAATATTTTACTTTTAAAATAAATAATTTAAAATTTATTTTTATAAACTAATATTTATTACATTTTTTTAATTATTAAATCAATTTATTTGAAATTTCTATATTTACAAGCATTTTTAAATTTAATTACATTTATGAATAATTATTAAACTAAATTATAAATTAAATTAATATATTTATAATTTTAGTAATAATTAATTTTAATTAAATAAATATATAATATATTTGATTGATACTAAATTAAATAATATATATTTATGTTTCTTGTTTCAATTCTACTTAGTTGTTTCCTTTTTACGAACTCTTATTGTAAATTGTAATAATTTGAGAGTTAAGAATGTTTATTGTTTTTTATTGGGTGTTTTGACATAATTATTATTTATTATATAATGAAAATTGAAATTGTAATTTTTAAATACTTTGTATTGTTTTTAATTTTATATTTGTATGATGATGATTAACTTTTTTATAAAAATTTTGATTATTATTTATATGTGAAATATCTAAAAATTATTATTATTTCATATTAATTGTTATTATTTTTATTATTTTTATTTTTGGAGATAGAGTTAAAAATATATAGTATAACTATACAATATAACAATTGACTATTTTGCAATTTTAAAAAAATTCAGGAACCATTTTATAAATTTAAAAAATTACCCGAAATGGTACTTGGTATTGACTGATACCTGTACCGTACCGTACCAGAATCCAATCCGGTATCGAGTCTGATACGATGTTCGCAACTTTTATTTAAACTGTTAGTTTCTCTTATATAAGTTGTGAAATTCCCGAATTAATAGGTGAAACTATAAGATTTGGAAGGAGAGAATTCTTCTTCATCTAGGATGGATGGACATTGATTATATTATCCTGAAGGACGGACCACCAAAGGTAAAAGAGGCTAGCACTATAGTTGAAATTGCTCTTTATGAACGTTGGAAGCAATCTAATTGCCTAAGTGTGATGTTCATTGAAGCTAAAATTTCTACTGGCAATCGTGGTTCTATTAAGCATGACAATATCCATGCCCTACTGAAGGCCATTAATAAGCAATTCGAAACTTCAAACAAAACACTTACAAGCATACTAATTGTGAAGTTTTCACCTACAAGGCTCACCGGTGTCCAAGGTGTGTATAAGCACACTATGAAGATGAGGGACATTATAGCTCGGTTAAAGAAACTCGAGGTTGAGATGTCTGATTCTTTCCTTATGTATTACATTTTGAACACCCTTCCATCGTCATATTGACCCTTTAAAATCTCTTATAATACACATAAGGATAAGTGATTAATAAATGAATTAATGACAATGTATGTTCAGGAGGAAGGGAGATTGTCGATGGAACAAGGAGAGAGTTCGCAGAGTGCACATCTAGCTGTTCAAGGAAATAAGAAAAATCAAGCCAACTCAAAGGGAAATGGTCAAATACCAACCAAAGTTGTCATTAAGAAGGAATCCAAATGCTTCTTTTGCAAGAAAAAAGGACACATGAAGAAGGATTGTGTCAAACATGAGGAATGACATGAAAAGAAAGGTATTATAATCTCACTAGTTTATTTTGAATCTAATATGTCTGAAGTTTGTCATGACACATGATGGACTGATTCTAGTTGTATAATCCATATTACAAATGCGTTGTAAGATTTGCAAAACCCAAAGAAGATAGTAGGAAGTGAGTAGTGTATCTTATTCAAAAACAAGATACAATCATGTGTGGAGGCTGTTGGGAATTGCAATTTAATTTTATGTATTTGTTTTATTTTAAAGATAGAAAAGACATTTTATATCCCAATTTCTTTGAGAAATTGATTTCAATTTCAAGAATTGTACCATTTGGATATTCCTTTAATTTTTAAAAAAAATGTTTAAAGTTAAATTATAAATATAAATTTGTTGGGAATGGTACATTATTTGATGGTCTTTTCCATTTTAATTTATAAGATAATAATTTTTACAATACAACACTTGTTCATGCTAGAACAAAACCTTGTTTTGTGAATGAAAGTTCCTCTATGCTGTGGCATAAGAGATTATGACATATCTCTATAGAAAGGATTAAGTGATTGGTGACTGATGGAATACTTATTACTTTTGGATTTTACTGATTTTGAAACTTGTGTGGATTACGTAAAGGGAAAACAGACCAACAAATCAAAGAAAGGTGCCAAAGAAGTTCAGACATATTAGAAATCATAAATACAAATATTTGTAGTCTAGATATGGACTCGTATGGTTAGAAATACTTCATCTCATTTATAGATGATTATTCACAATATATGTATCTCTACTTACTTTATAACAAGAATGAAGCACTAAATGCTTTCAAAATATTCAAAGCTAAAGTAGAGAACCAATGTTATAAGCAAATTAAAATCGTAAGATCTGATAGAGGAGGGAAATATTATGATAGATATACTGAAGGTGGACAAGCACCTGGTCTATTTGCGAGGTATCTTCAAGAACATGGGATAATAGCCTAATACATTATACATGGATCTCTAAACAAGAATGGTATGGTAGAAAGAAGAAACCAAACATTATTGGACATGATATGGAACATGCTGAGCAGCTCCAAACTTCTTAATTCCTTTTGGACTGAAGTTATTAAGACAGTTGTGTATACATTAAATCGAGTACCAACTAAGACTATTTCGAAGATGTCATTTGAGTTATTTAAAGGTTGGAAACCGAGTTTGCGACATATGTGCATTTGGAGATGTCCGTCTGAAATAAGAATTTATAATCGACAAGAGAAGAAATTGGACCTGAGGACCATAAGTGTGTATTTCATTAGATATGTCAAAAGGCGTAAAAGATATAGATGCTATTGTCTATCACTACACACTAGAATTGTGGAATTAAGAAATGCAAAATTTCTTGAGAATGACTTCATTAGTGGGAGGAATCAATTTTAAGATATAGTTTCTAATAATGATCATCTGGATACTCAACCTTCTACCTCAAACAGTGAGGTGATTATCATTCATAACGATCCTCAAGCTCAGATAGACGTTGTACAACCAACTGTTGAAATTCAACAACCTACTATAAACATAAATGACAATCAAGAAATTCCATAAGTTGTTGATAATCTAGCTGTTAGACCCTGCACGGTTGTGAGTCACAACTGTGATTGTTTCTACTTTGCACGGTTGTGACTACTTAAGTCACAAGTAGTCACAACCGTGACTTTTCTCTCATTTTGCTTAGTAAATTATTATTAAATTACGTGTTTGCATGTATTAATAGAAATGTTAGAATTAAGTTAAGGAATAAGTAAGAATTAGATTAAATATGCAAGGGTAATTTAGGAAAGATAAAAGTTGTCTTAATTAATAAGAAAGAGTGGAGAGTCGTGGTATAGAAGTAAGAAAGAGAGAAAGAAGAACCTAGAAGGAACTAGAAGAAGAGAAGCAGAACCGAAACATAAAGAGAAGAAGAAGGAAAGAAAAAAAAAAGGAAAAGGAAGAAAAAGGAAAGGTTCATATGAGTTTTTAGGTAACTTTTATCTTTTCTTTTTGCTTTGGTAGAAGAAGGAACTAGAGAAAGTAAGGTATATATGCTGGAAATGAAGGGAGAAAGAGGAGAACCAGGAAATCCATTTTCTTAGATTTTCATGGATTTTTAACTAGATCTTAGTTCTTCTAGCTTAGATAAACCAAAGGTAGATTAAGTCTAAGTTCATTTTCGGATATTAGAGATTTATATTAGTTTGAATGAAAGTTTGTTTGTTTGAAGGAAACCAAGAAATTCGAAGGAAAGAGTAAGAGGAGAGACAAACTTTGAGTTTATTTATAGTTGTTGTGATAATGGGCTAAAATTCTTACTTGTTTGTATGTTTAATTACTTGACTTTGAATCATTGTGAATGTGGGAAAAATGTACTATGATATGTTATTTGTTATGTCTTGAAAGATTTTACTACATTTTGTATTAATGAAAAGAAGAAAAGCGTAAAAAGCATAAAAGAATGAATATGTTATGAAATGTGTGAGCATCGAAAGTTTGCTTGTGCGGACAAGAGAGATACCATTTCGTTCGTCACATGCATGTTGACTTAAAGCTTTCTCCCAGCTGCCTGCTTGTGGCACATGAGCTCCGAAAAATGGATCCATTTTTTTCATGGCGTAAACTTCGGTTTCTCTATTTCGTTATATGGGATTCTCTCAAGCTATTATATGTGTACATTTCGCTTTGCTTTGTTGAGCAGATATCTGATTGAATGTTATGTTTTGATGAATAAAAATACATGATATGTTTTATGTGATTAATATATGAGTTCCTTGAGCTGCAAATGTGAATAAATAAATTGCTAGATTAAAATGAGATATGTATATATAAATATATGTACTTGATCGTATGTGGCCCGTTACCAATGGCTATAAATGTATTAGCCACCGAACTTCGAGCTCACCCTATTATTTTGCACTCATTAGGTGCAGAACAAATAGATCATTGAACCTTGCAAATTTCGGCAAACTCCAAAAAGACTATCTTTTGTAACTAAGTTAGTTTAAATAGATTTGGTAGCTTTACAAGCATATCAAGCATAAGTATTCATGTTGTATTTTTGGATTATGCTATTGTTGCGACCCTTGATATGTAATTTAAAGTTATGTACCAACTTTGCTTTGTTTGAGAAATGAAACACTGTTATGTTTGAGAAATGAAAGTAAGAGTTGAAGAATTTCTCTTTCATATATGATCAGATTTTCTTCTCTGTTAAGTTGTCAATTTCGGTTAGGAATAAAATTATGAGTTGTTTGATGGCTTTTGAATAGATTTTTCTTAAGTAAATTGATGTGTTGGAAGCCTGTTATATTAGGAGTCTTGAATGTATGGATTGTGTTTGTTGGATTTAGGTCTTTTGGAATAGGTAAAAGGTTACAATAGGCAAAGAAGAAAAAGAGGGATAGCATTAGTGACTCTGTTTGGATTATTAGTGAGTCTGACTTCCATGAATAAACTATACTAATTTGGGCAAAATTTGACAAAGTGGTCTCAATAAAAATTGTAGATCGTTCTCTTAGCTTTCTAATGGTATAAAGTTTGTAATTTTTTAGCTTCAGAAGAAAAAGATATGGCCTTTACATGATAGCATCATTGGTGTTGGTAGAGGTTGTAGCACCATTCCTAGTAGAAAATTGTGTTCTATTTTAAATGATTAAACTATATTGATGTAGGTTGAATTAGACAGATTTGTCTTCATAGAAGTTGTAGCTTATCCTCTTAGCTTTCCAACAACATAAAGTTTGAAAATTTTGGATATTAGAATCAAGAGTTATGCTGGTTATAAGTTTTGAGTGCACATTAGTCGTGCACGATCGTGCACTGACTCTTCAATTATGGGAGTGCACGATCGTGCAAAACTCCTTCGTGCACGCCTATGCACCTTAAGTCACAGCCGTGAATTTTCTATTTTGGCCAAATCGTGATTTTTTAAATTTGTTTTTATTATTACTAAAGCCACCTTAGCCCACCTAAGTTCTTCATTACATCTTTGATGCTTTCAACCTTCTTTTCATTTGACCTCCATCAAATCCCCTCGTATTGTAGCCACGAATTAAGCTCTGAGACCTGGGCCCAACACTAGCAGATCTAGTTATTCAGGAATTATCTGAAAGCATTCAGCAGCCAGTTGAACAACAGACTTTACAGGAGGATGTTGGTGCAACATTAAGGAGATATGCTATAACAAGGATTTCAGCTACTACTAGTGATTAAGTTATATATCTACAAGAACCTGACAATAATATAGAAGTTGAGAATGATCCTAAAACCTTTTAACAAGACATCAGTTGCAATGAATCAAATTTATGGTTTAATACCATCAAGGAAGAAATGAATTCCATAAAGAATAAAGATGTTTGGGATCTTGTTGAGTTGTCTAAAAGAGCACCAATAGGTTGCAAATAGGTATTTAAGACAAAGAAAGACTCATTAGGAAACATTAAGAGATGCAAGGCAAGACTCGTTGCTAAAGGATTCATTAAAAAAGAAGGAATTGATTACACATATATATTTTCCCATGTATCTAGAAAAGATTTACTTCGTATAATTTTGGTTTTGGTTGCTCATTTTGACAAGGAATTGCATCAAATGAATGTAAAAACGACTTTCTTAAATGGTGACCTAAAGGAAGAGGAATACATGAAACAATTAGAAGGATTCTCCTCTAATAATGGTGAGCATTTGGTTTACAAGCTTTAAAGATCCATATATGGATTAAAACAAGCATCCCACTAATGGTATTTGAAATTTCATAATATTATCTCATCATTTGGTTTGGTAGAAAATATCATGGATCAATGTGTATAATAGAAGGTTAGTGGGAGTAAATTTTGTTTTCTTGAATTATATGTGGATAACATATTACTTGCAACCAATGATAGGGTTTTGTTATATGATGTGAAACAATTTCTCTCTAAGAATTTTGAAATAAAAGATATGGGTGATGCATCTTACGTCATTCACATTAAGATTCATCGAGACAGATTTCATGGTATTTTGGGTTTGCCTCGAGAAATCTAAATTAATAAGAGAGATTTCGGATGAAAGAATGTTTACCTAGTGTAGCTCCCATTTTAAGGGAGGGGGG
>JAOSBN010000003.1:1900139-1933661 GCA_027563595.1 Erythroxylum suave
ATGATAGACTCCATAAGTTATATCTTATATGTCCAATTAAAATGCCAAAACTAAATAAAAGATATATACGATATATCATATCCTAACAGGAAGTATAGCTAAAACTAAAACAATCAGCAAGAGGGATGCTTTAACGATAAACTCCTCCATGGATTTGAAGAATCAAGATAACCAATACCAGCAAAACCTACTTTGATGGAAATTTGTGATTAAGAGTACGTTTGGTTCAGCTTTTGGCAGGTGGAAAAGTACTTTTTCCCACCGCAAAAGCTATTTTAAGAAAAAAATGAGTGTTTAGCTGTAAACTTCAAAGTACTTTTGGAGTAGAAATAGCTTTTTTAAAAACTAAAATACAGTTTTTTAAAAACAAGTTGTATTCAATACATATTTATATTACTCTTTATCTTATAAAGTAACTGAACGGCTACCGGTCCTGGAGTTTAAGATACAAGTGAGATAAAAAAAAAAATAAGTACAACTTAACTAGGTGGTTCTTTCCTTTCTCTAAAACCGTAAGTAACCCCTGTTTGTTCTTATCCTTTTAATTGTCCTTTACCAATAGTCCAAACGATGTTTCAAACGTTGAAGTTAGCTCCTGAAATGCAGCCATGCGGGGGAGTCGTGACTCGTCTCAATATTCAAAAAACACGGTTGATTGAAAGTTAAGACATCGTCATTTATTTAAGTAAGTTATTTAATTTTAAATTAATGACTTATCAAATAATTTATTTAAAACACATAATTGATGAATTATTATATATATTCAATTCTTTATTTAGCACGTAAAAAAGTAATAATTAAAGATTTTATTAATATAATAAATAAATGTTACAATTACGTTTTTATATTATAATTTTTAGTTTTATTTTATTTTTAAATTTTATGTAAATTTTGGTTTGATTGTTAATTTATTTATTATTAAAAGTAATGTAATTAGACCTCTGTTGCTAACAGTAATACACCACTAAGCAAGATTTTGACATAAACTAATTAATATTTATTAATAATAAATTCATCATATTTTATTCAATCAATTATTTTTTTATTTTTAATAAGATTATTAAATAATTTCCTAATTTTGAAAGTTTTCAATCGCTGGATATTTTAGTGTAATATTTAAAATTATAAATATTTTCAAATATAAATTAATATTTATTATTGGATAAAGAAATTATAATGGCCAAAATTTTTAGTAATTAAATTTAAATACTAAATGATGTTTATCTAATGAATAATAAAATCAATTTATGGAATATAACCAACAACAGAAAATGAAAACTATATCAATGTTTTCATAAATATTGAAATTAAAAACAAAATAAAAAATATTACTAAATTTAAAAGAATTTACCAAAACTAAAAATAAAATAGAGCTAAATAATTCCTTAACAAGCAGTGGAACTACATAAAAAAAGAGATGCCTTAATATATTATATGATTTGTTATTGTGGTTTGAAAGTTGCAATTCAACGAAAAAATAACATCGATTTTATAAATATTTTCTTTTCTTTTTTTCCAAATCATAAATAAAAAAAGTTTTTAAAAAATTAGGAGCCATTATAGGCGCCTCGCCACATCTACATAGATAGCAAATTTTTTTAAGGAGGTTAACTGCCTGTTACCAACTGTATCTATACTTTCATTTGGAGTTTGGGACTAAAACAGGTTGTGTCCAATCTTTATTTACATTTGGAGTTTGGGACTAAAACAGGTTGTGTCCAATCTTTATTTATATAGATCTTTAAGCTCGAGAGATAAGTATATATTTCCTTAGCTTATCTTTGGTTATGCCTGAGGTTTTTAATAGAATGAAATTGTTTACGATGGAATGGAATGTAAATAGATGTAATATTAGAAAATTGTTATTTAAGATAATGAAAGAGTTCCTAATGTAATATAGTGAAATATTATTTGAAAGATGAATGAAATGTAATGCAATGTATGTTTTCATTATGAGTAATCATGTTTTTAGGTCTTCGTTCCATTAAATTCTACTATAATTGATTGTCCCAAGTACGCTGTTCCTTGTTTATGCAGTGTGATAACTGAATAACTCGTGATCTTTGCTAAAGATAGAGTGCACGTCAGTTCATATGTTGCTGCAACTGCTCCAGGACTTTTGAAACTTGTTTGGTTTAACTGTCGGAATAGATAAGAAATAAAATGATTATTCTTAGAAATATAATAGATAAAGAATAGAATATAATGAGTACTACTTTATTTAGTTTACTGTTAAAGAATTTCTATGTCAATGTTTAGTTTGAAAACATAAACTTGGGATGATAGAGGAATAACTAACAAAAAGATCAAAATATCATTTATAATCATCACTAACTACTTCATCGTCGTCGTCATCGTCGTCATCATCATCATTATTATTATGGTTATTTACTATTATTATTATTATATTTTTCTTATTATTTTTATTCTTATTATTATTTATTTCCTTTATTATTATTATTATTGTTGTTGTTGTTTTTGTTGTTGTTATTATTATTAATAAATTCCTTATTATTATTAATTTTTTTTCTTATCATATGACTTTCCAATATTTTGCAATGGTTAATTTTTCCTTCATATAGTTCGTGAATTTGGTCCAACTCATGTCAGCATTCATTATATAGTCGTAATTTCAATATAAAGTAACAATGGAACGATATTGAAAATAAATATAACATAGGGCTTTAAATTACTAAAAAGTTATTTAGTTGAACAATAAATAAGTTTCAAGCCTATTTTAAATAACTAGACAAAATATTTAAACTTCAACATAATCTTCAATGTGTGGCAAGAAACCTCCTCACCCACTCAAGTCTTAAAGAAGGCACAAGATTGAAAAATACAAGCATTTGTGTAGGATGATCAAGAATTTGCCTAAAGCAGTATCCTTTTCATCATCTATAAATCCCTCTCTCTCACCCAATGTACTATCTAACTGTTTAACTCTTTGCTAAATATACGTCTCGGTTCCAATACTATTACACAATTTTTCTACAATCTGATTCATGTTATCACTCAACATTTTGGCAGCAACAATAATTGAATTTGCACGACTTGCTTCTCTTGTATTATTACTCCTTTTTCTCCTCCTTGTTGAAATATTTTTAGCTTGTCTTTCAAGATTTGATGTTAGAGGTTGAGTAAATGACTCATCTATGTCATGTAAACTATGCTCATATTGATTTTCACCACCTTCATTTATCCCACCTACACCGTCATGTCATTTCTTCAAGAATGTCCACAGCAATTTGTGCGTCATTTCCATAAATACCAGTCAATTTATTATAGAAAGAAAGGCTCTTTCTTTGAAATTGAGTAGTTTCTTTGTAACTCTAACAAGATGAAAAAAACAATGCCAATAATTTATATAAATGAGAAGAAAGTAGTTAAAGAAAATAATTAGAACAAAAAAGTTCAATACTTAGAGTTAAGTAAGAATCCCATACATGATCTTCAGAAGTGATAATCTTCCTTTTGGTATCCCATCTAAATCCACCAGTATCTTTCCTTACCATATCATAAACAATGCTCCACTTTTTCTTTAAAGTCATAATCTTAAACTTTATGTGAGGTTTGACTTTTAAGTTTGAATTTGGGAGCTGTATTACTACTATTCTTTCTAATTCATTGAGATAGTCAATCTAATATCAGCATTGTACGTTCCCACATTGTACAAATCAATCATGCAGGAAACTGGCACAACATCCTCAACATAGTTTCACTTTCTTTTTGTTCCTTTTGAACTTTGAGAATCAATAGTTGACGGAAAATTCCTCAAAATACTTATCTACCAAATTAAAGCAATATTGATAAATAAAAAAATAATCATCATAATAAAGGAAAAATAAAAACATTTATAAAACTCTTCATTTTAATAACATTAAGCATCAACAGCTTATGAGAATAATATAGTCTACAATAACGACATACAACATAAACAACAAAGAGTAAAACAACTTGCATAAACAATAATATAAAACCTCTGAATACTTAAACATAATAAAACACCTAAAAAATGTCAATTTTCATTTTATCTAGATGTTCACCATTCATTGAACATTTCGCATGCCATTCAATTCTCTAATTTTTCCAAGCATTAGTTAGGTCAATAGTAGTTATACACTCCTCCTCAACAACTGGATTGGTGTGAAAATAATCCCCTAAATCACTCTGGGATCAAAACTCCTCTCCTGCCTAATAAAATTATGAAGCAAAAACAAGTTATAATAATTCGCTTCTATGTCTTTGTTGGATAATATGATGGACTACTAAGAATAGCCTAACTAATTTTTAGTAACCCAAAACACTTCTCAATTACATTGTGTGTAGTCACATGTTTCCTATTAAAAAATTCCTCTAGAATTTTTGGCTGATAACCTCGACGCCATTAATTCAACTGGTACCTTTGTCCCCTAAAAGGTACAAGGAAGCCCTCATAATTTGTATAACCTGCGTCGACTAGATAATAGCAACCTATATAAAAAAACACTACATAGTTATTCAATTTACATTATCTCATATGCAAAATTTCAACCAACCTTCCTATATCATATAGGAAAGCTTACCATGAGGAACTTTTAGTCCATTTCTCCTACTAATTGCATTACAAAGAACTGGACTATCGGCTACTGAACTTTCCCAACTAAGAAGAACATAAACAAATTGCATGTCAATTGTGCACACACCTAACATATTTGTTGCAATGTTGCCTTTACGGGTTCGTAATTTAAGCTTATCTTTAATTGGCATATTAATCCAGATATATGTCCCATCTAGAGCACCTAAGCAATTTTACAATTCAAATGAAATAAAAAACAATGAGAAACCTTAATCATATTCACTATATTTTCTTACAAAAGTAATAGGGTGATTATTTACCTTAAATAACATCCACCAGTGGTCCGAAGAGTTTGTTAATATGGGCTCAGTTTTTCTAAACAAAAGATTTTGCAAATGCATCGCTACATTTAAAACATTATGAAAACACCAACTAATTGTCTCATCTGACCTTCTAAAATTTTTCCTAATAACTCAATTTTTAACATGATGAGCAATAATATGTAAGAAAATCTCTACTTGTTCATCAATAAACATTTTTTTTGTTGGCTTTAATCTTCCTATACTTTCTAGCATTTCACAAAGTTATTATTTTTTTTGCCTATTCACCCTAACCATTGAAATACATGACTCATCATTGTCATGCACAATTCACCTTATACAATCTCAATTTGAATAAAAAATTATAAAACAACTTTACTCAATAGTGAATTGACAGCTACAATCATACAGTCAAGACAACCACAATCCTTTTTGTTCTTTCAGCATTTCTACGTAAACTCAAACTAAAACGAGTCATGATCACAAAAAATAAATTTTCTAATTTCTTTACATAAAATTTTCAAACAATGTACAATGTAAGAGAAAAACCATGACATAATTCAAAATAGTTTCAATGTAAGAGAACAACCTTGAAATAATTCTATTATTACCAAATCTGTTGGAATGGTCCTATTAAAAAGTTTGTATCATGACAATTTCTGAGACCAAGACTTGTAACAGTCCAAAATTACAAATAAAATGTCTCATACATTCTTTTGGTCAAAGGGGCATAGCCTAAATACCATAGCCAGATAGCTTTCAGCTTTGGTCAATTCTCTAAAATAACAAAATTTTATTTCTAAAGTTGGTCTTTAGAAAAGTAAGGCATAATTGTTAATGGATACGATCCCATTTTTCCATATGGGTTAGAAAAGGAAAAGAAGTAAACAGGCTTTTGATTTTAAAGGCTTATGCTTCTTTCCTGTCAATAGTGTATTTGCAAAATGCATTAAATAAGTTCTTCACATTGACATAGTTCTCAAAATGATCAAAGATCAAATTTAGTAAAAACAGCATGGTAAAATAAAATTAGTATGCAACTCTCTTCAAATGGGAAGATTCACGGTTCAAATCTCTCATGCACAAACTATATCAAGGATAAACAAATGCTCCAGTTCATTGATTTCAAGAAAAGCAACAAGCTAAAATCACATTAGTCAGTTTAAAGGTTGTCCCAGTTTTAGGACAAAATGTTGGACAAACTTAAAACTACAAGAATGGGCATATCTTATAGCTGATTGAAGAGCAGTAGATAAATATTACCATATTGTGAGAAGTCATCAATAAAGGTAATGAAATATTTTTCGCCTCCTTAAGAAGAAACATCTAAAGGACCACAGATGTCAGTGTATATTAATTCCAATAATTCATTACTTCTTATGGCTGGATGCTTTGATATATGATTGATTTGCTTGCTTTTAATGCAATCCAGACATATGTCCCAATCAACAAAATCCAATGGAGGTAAGATTTCATTTTTCACTAACCACTGTACCCTTTCTTTAGATATATGACCTAATCTTTTATACCACAAAAAAGCAGAACATTCATTTTGTGAACTAAGTTTGCTTCCTATAATATGGTCAACATGAAACAGAGATTCAGCAAAATCGACATCAAGATTGAAACGATATAAACAATCAATTAAAGTACTAGAACCATAATAGTACTTGTGTTTATACAATGAAAAAAAATACTATTTCCAATCTTAAATTAAAATCCTACATCATCCAACCTTGCAACAGAAACTAGATTCCTAGCACATTCAGGAACATAAAGATACTTTTCTAGATCTAGGTAACACCCAGTGTCCAAGATCAATATTTACGTCTCAATGCCCTCTATCTGTCCCTTCATGCTGTTCCCCATATATCATAACTTTTCAGTTCCATTTGTGGTTTAGATTGAAAGAAATCCTTGTTTAACATGTGAAATATGAGTAGTTGCGTCAGAATCTAACCACTAAGTATTGTTAGGCACTTCAATAAGATTTAATTCAAAACATATTGAGACATAGTATGTACCTTTCTTTTCGAACCAAATCTTTCTTTTAGGACAATCCTTCTTGAAGTGACCATGCTTCTTGCAAAAGTGGCACGTCTTATCTTTATGCATTCGGCCTTCATTTACTTTACTAAAAGCTTTATCCTTATCTTTGCCTTTCTTTCCTGGTTTGTGCTTGCTGCTACTAGCTCCTAGATGAAATGTAAGATGAATGGAGTGCTCCTTCATTTTCTTTAATCTCCCTTCCTCCTAAACCAACATGATTTTAATTTGTTGAAGATTCCATTTTTCTTTAATGGTGTTACAATTCACTTGGAACTAGCCAAACTCAAGAGAAAGTGAGTTGATAATGAATTGTACCAAAAAGGACTTACTCACATCCATACCCATAGATTTCAACTTGGAAGCTAAGTTTGACATATGAGTTACATGATCATAAATGGGCCGTGACCAGTCAAACTTTTTGGTCGTCAACTCACTCATTAAAGTCCTTAATATAGACTTATCAGCTATATCAAATTAGGAGTATTCCTTAAGCTTTAACATGAACTCCTTTGCATTATCCATCTTAGGCATTGATGGCTTCACGTTTTCTGCTATTGTCATCCGCATCAAATTCAAACTCAGCCTGTTAGACCGTTTTCAAGCCTCATAATAAGACTTGTCAGCTTCAGAACTAGTCTCAGTTATGGCTGTGGGCCTTGCGTCCGAAACTATGGACAAATCCAAATCTATTACACCCAGTTGGAATTGGATTTGTTTAGACCAATCCGCATAGTTCAGACCATTGAAATTGATTAAGTCATTTTCTAAAGTGAACAAATTAGAATATGTTGCAAATATAACATATAGCTCATGCATTAATACTTTGAGTAGACCTAAATAGATTCAAACTAATAATAGACTTTGATTATGTATTTAAATTCTCCTTTGGGTGATATTTAAATACATATCCATAACCTATCATGTTGCAAATATATAGTTCATTATAATAGACAATCAATCATATTGTAGTCAACATGCATGTTATCTTTGGATATACAATCATATTAACCAAATATATTGATAAAGTCCCTTTAATATGATTAATTATAAGCAATGATCCACCTTTGGATGACCTCCTAGCGTTATAATTAATATTTTCAAATATTCAGTTCAACCTTTATGTCATTTTAATAGCATCACATCAACATGAACATTTGAAACATTCACAATTAAATGTTTAATATCTTTAAGCTAGGCCATTTTGGTGACTAATAAGCTTTTCATGCAATAAACATTTAATTGGACAATTATTCTACATGAAAAATTTTAATTTAATTAGTTTGGTCACTTTGGTGACCAACAAACTATTTTAAATTACCATTAGGTCATATAGCACATTCAACATATACTAGGAAAATTTAATTTCAAATATTGCATAATATAAATATTCAAAGTACCAAATAAAACATATAATATGACACTAGTTTTCGCAATTATATTATGCATAGAAAATAAATCAATTATGAATTAAATACTCCATTATGTCTCATCCTAAAATTATTTTACTTAGGGTAAAAGTCCATAATTTAATTACTTAATAATTAAGGTTACATAATATAACCCAAGCTAATCCTTTAATGGCCTAAAGGGCCAAAAACTAGACCAAAAACAAGTTTTGGGCCAAAAGGCTTTGTTTGCACACGCTAGCATGTATTGAGTGGGTGTGCAGTGGCTGGCGCGTGCTGATCTTTGTCACGTTTATGCAGCGTGTGGCATGCGCACTACACGCGCCAGATGCTACGCCTTCTTCATCTTCCTCCAGATGCCTCTACATCTATTTTTTTTTTAATTTCGTTTCATTCATGGGTTTCTTTCATAAGTTTATTTCAAACCACAAGCCATCCCAACTCCTAAATCCATGAACCTACCTTCCCAATGTTCAAGTTTCCATAAATGTCTTCAAATTTGATTCGAGAAAAACTTATGGCAATTTCAATCTTTTCATTTCAAGAATCAGACTTTTCATTTATTTTGAAAAACCATGAATACAAGTAAACGATGCCATCATTCTACGTTGAAAACTCCAATAACACAAATAAAACACATGAAAATGATTTCAAACATGTAAATAACTAACCTTTTCTGGTTCAAGAACCAAGCCTTTCGCTTCTGAATCAACAACCATAAACACATCACAAAAGTAACACCAAAAACACGAGTTTGGAAACGTATGGGTATAAGAACATAATAAGTGGGTTGCTCTTTGTTCTAGTATAATACCGAAAACAACATTACATACACGAAAATAAACAATGCAACATGCTTCGATACCAATTGGTAGATACTTTTATGGATTGAGTAACATCATATAAACAAAGACAAACCTGAATCTATGTCTTTGCAATGTTCTTGATAAAAGGTTTATTCCCTCTCTTCCTTTATGTTCTACCGTGATTTGTTTCTTTAATGGTTAAGAAACAATGTTCTATTCTTTTGTGTTTTCAAAAACGTTGTGATGTACTTTAGAAACATACGAACCAAGTTTATGTATGTTTCTGTTGTCTGCTGGAAAAACGTTGTGATGCACTTTAGAAACATACGAACCAAGTTTGTGTATGTTTCTGTTGTCTGTCTAAAGGAGAGAGGGAGGGTCTTAGACCCATTCGAGTCTAATATTTTAGTCCTAATAATTATAATCTTGTATTAGACTTAAATTCATAAATTACACGGGCTACTAAAATATCTTACACAGCTTGTTTTCATATTCAAAACCAAATGAGTCCACAAGGGCAGCCCTTAAATATGCAGTGCTATTGCCCTTTTACAGGTGTTAAATGGGAAAAGTCGATCCCACCATTGGGCGGAGATGAGCTGGTTATATGTTATCATAAGTACCCCATTTTGAACTCTGTCTCCTGCATATTGACAGTACCTCCTGGTCGACAACTGACCCTGAACCCGTTTTCGGACTTTAAGGGTTCCTTGAAGAAGTGCATCGGACTTAATGAACGTTTATTGGTGGCAGCAGGACATGGTCTATTCTTGTGGAACGCTCATATTCATTCTTGCGACGAGCCGCCGATGGCTTGGTCAAATTAATGGACTGACTGATCAAATCCCCGTATAAGTTCATTACTGTACCTAACTGATAATGTGGTTGTAACGCATGCATGCATATTGTAAGCGTTTCCATTTTCTTCATCTTTGTTATATATAGTTACGAGAAATAAAGGGAAGTTCTGAAATGTTGAGAAACAGATGACTCTATTTTTGCTGTTAAGCAATAGATCATGAATTTTCTGTTTGGCATCCCTCAATGTCTCTGATGCTTGTAGAACCGCAAGATCATCTACTGATTTTGTTCAGCTGTTGATCTCGCACAAGGGTCTATGCGTTTTCAGGTATTATCGGAACAGAAACTGCTTCATTTGTCACTGCTCCATATCCAACTTTGGGTTGTTTCCTATCGTGCTTCTACTTTATTTTCCAAATGAAAAAACAATTTCATTCAGCTTTGACGTGTCATTGTCGTTTAATGGTATTTTGAAGGTAAGTTTTGTTTAAGTCTTAAAACTTAAAACCCTCCACACATAATTGTCATAGCTTCTAATTCCATGGTTCTTCTCCTATGGAAATTCCATATTACGAGAACATTACAAAGTTCTTGGAGGAATGAGACAACCAATTTGATATAGTTCAAAACAAGTGTTTTCAATGGAATATTGGGAGGAGGGGAACCTGCCGAATAACTAAAGATGCTATTTGATTACCACAAAATTGGAATGCACTCAAGAGGTGTGAGCTTAGGGCACTACTGTAATAAAGTTTGATGGAGTAATTAATTTCTCAACTTTAATTTAATGCCAAATTTTTATTAATTTAACTATCAAATATCAAAAAATATATACATATATAAAGTAAATTGTAGGGTTTATATACATCACAAACGAAAACAATATTTTATTATTCCCAAGAAAAGTGTTTCAAAGGATATTAATACGCTTGTGAAACGTTAAATTAAAGGGAAAGAACCATAAACGGATGACTTAAAGACCTGTGTAAAACAATCATCGTGGCTTTGAAGTATTCCAATGTCGATGACACCAATACCAAAGTCAGACACCGATTCTTAACTCATTTACTCCTTCTCATAAACAGTTGTATTAATCATGGCAATAACATATAGATCTTTGTATATAATCAAAGCAAGTGATGGAAACTTTCTTGGATACTGCTTACGGTTTATTTACAATATTACAAGGATACAGGTGGTATATGTTATTTCCTAGATTCTAAGACTCTATAGTGAGTAAGATTTGAATCTCATTAGAATAATCATCTAATTGGATTTGTCTTATTTATAAAATTGCTGTGATGAAGACAGATGATAAGCTTTTGTTTCTTTCCTTTTCTTTTACAAATAATAAATCATTTTTCAACTTATAAATACATTATTAAAATGTTAAGTACACATTAAAATTTGTGCAAATATTATTAGAATTTGAACTATATGATGCATAGGAGATTAATTGAACTCTACATTATAAAAAACTTTAAAATAATGTCATTTTAATTAAAAATTCAAACTACAAATTAAGTTAATTCATTAAATTTGATTTTGACTCAATCAAGGAAGGAATGCTTTTATTTCCCTACAAAATAGACCAAATAAATGGTTGCAATTTGCAGTAAATGCCCACATTTTCCACCCCAACGAAACTACATAAGCTTGCTGCATTGTGCAGTCACCCCATACTTACTGTAAATATGTAATTGTTTTGACAAATATACAGTTATTTTGCAAATATGCAGTTGTTTTGGTAAATATGTAGTTATTGGTCGGAGTTATTTTTCCTCAACTTATTGCATTTTGAAGTCAATTGACTGCATTTTACAATTTGTAATTAAAGGTGGTCTTATATCAAGGAATTTGATTAATGTTTGTAGTTAATCAATAAATGTGAGATTTGGCCAATGAAAACAGTTTTTATCTTTTTTGTAAAAAATGTAAAATAAAAGTTACATATAATTGATGTTTCTTTCGTAGCTTTGTGTAGTTAATCTACAAATCTTATACAATTACTGTTTTGAATAATTAAATGAAAATTATATCAAATCATATATTGAATATCTTGTATTTTATTTTTATTTTACAAACCGAAGATCTAATCTAACACTATAAATTTTTAACTAGTAACATCGATAATCATTGCAATATTTGTGCCGCATAATAGTTCTAGAGATCTAATATAATATTTTCAGTTTAGATTTTTTTATTTTTCAAACTCCACATCACCAGCATTCCTAAAGATTCAAACTTCAAATTGTAAAGATTATATCAATATTCTATCAATTATAATCTACTTATATTTTCATATATTTTTTAATTTCGTTGCATGTAATTTCCATTAATACACCCCACAATTCCTTCACTAGCTTCCCCTAAAACGTAGCAAAATTTTAGAAACTAAAATAAAATAGAATATTTGAATTCATAATTCATATATGAAATTTTCAAAAGGGCAAATTGTAACTCGTTGGAAAAAAAATCGAGAAAAAGTAAGCTAGCAAGCGGAAACGGCAACAGAAGGCAAAGCAGAGACAAACAGAAGTGGACACACAACCGAATAGTTCGAGTTTTTGATTTATGGAGTGCAGATGAACATGGTTTGGTTGTCTAATAACAAACGAGACTCTTGATAAATGAAAAAGTTTCAGGGGGAGGCTTTGTTAGCTCTTTGTTTGCTTCAACTCTGGACGAACTTAACACCCTCTGTATTTCTCCGTAAGTCCATTTCACATTCAAGTTTTGATCTTTATCTGATTGTCTATCTGGGTTTTTGAGGATTCGGTGCGTCTTGATTTGGTTGTCTTGTTTCTTAGTTTTTGCTACTGGGTTCTGTTTCGCAATTGGATGTCATGTGATCTGCGAGTTTATTTGGCTATATATCCGAATAAAGACTGCCCTTTCCGGATTCTTGTAGTCATTTTCGTCAGGGGTTTTCTTTTCTTTTCGTGGAAAATGTAAACTTTTATGGGGTGTTTTCGGTTTAGTTATGTTAAACTACCTTTTTCCTGGAAATGGGTCTTTAATTCCTTTATGTAGAGGCTTATTCCTTGTTTGAATTAAGCAAATCGCTAAATGGTAATTCAATTTGATATTATCCAATGTGAAGCTAGGAATTCAGGTGTGGTAGTGTTAGCCCTATTGAAAGCAAGCTACTCCTAAGAGAGTCCGTTTGGACTAAAGCAAAAACATCTGTTATATATTTTGAAGGAAATTTTGGTTTAATTCGTTTAAACTTGTTCTTCACATCATGTTTTTGTTTTGATTGTTTCAGGGTTTTATCAACTCAATGGATTCTAAGCCAAGAAGAAGAACTGTTGTAGAGAACGGGGATACTGGAGAGGACTTAGTACTGGCCACTTTGATTGGAAATGGGGAAGATGTGGGTCCTATTGTTAGGCATGCATTTGAAATGGGGCGCCCTGAAGCACTCCTTCAACAGCTCAAATCTTTTGTAAAAAAGAAGGAAATTGAAATTGAAGACCTTTGCAAGGCCCATTACGAAGACTTTATTCTTGCAGTAGATGAGCTTCGTGGTGTTTTGGTTGATGCTGAAGAGCTAAAAAGTGAGCTTGCAAGTGATAATTTTAGGCTGCAAGAGGTCGGCAGTGCTCTCTTGATCAAACTAGAAGAACTTCTTGAATCTTATTCAATCAAGAAAAATGTCACTGAAGCTATTAAGTTGTCAAAGATTTGTGTTGAAGTTTTGGAGCTTTGTGTTAAGTGTAATAATCACATGTCAGATGGCCAGTTTTATCCTGCATTGAAAACAGTGGATGTAATTGAGAGGAGCTACTTGCAGAACATTCCTATGAAGGCACTTAGAACAGTAATAGAGAAGACAATTCCAGTTATAAAAACTCATATTGAAAAGAAAGTAACTAGTCAATTTAATGAATGGCTAGTTCACATTAGAAGTTCAGCAAAGGATATTGGACAAAGGGCAATAGGTCGTTCTGCATCAGCTCGTCAAAGGGATGAAGAAATGCTGGACCGTCAGAGGAAAGCTGAGGAACAGAACAATTCAGGATCAGGAGATTTTGTATATACTTTAGATGTTGAGGAAATTGATGAAGATTCTCTTCTGAAGTTTGATCTCACTCCTCTTTACCGAGCTTATCATATCCATGCTTGCCTTGGAATTCAAGAGCAGTTTCGAGAATACTATTATAGAAATCGGATGTTGCAACTTAGTTCAGACTTACAAATTTCTTATTCTCAGCCATTCATTGAGTCTTATCAGACATACCTGGCTCATATCGCAGGATATTTTATAGTGGAGGATCGAGTTGTGAGGACTGCCGGGGGTCTTTTGTCAACAGATGAACTGGAGACAATGTGGGAATCAGCTGTAGTGAAAATCACATCCATGTTAGAGGATCAGTTTTCCCATATGGATTCTGCAACCCATCTTCTCCTTGTGAAGGACTATGTCACTCTCCTTGGTACAACTCTCAGACAGTATGGTTATGAGGTGGCCCAAATTTTTGAGGCGCTTGACAATACACGAGACAAGTATCATGATCTTCTTTTGACAGAGTGTCGAGAACAAATCATGAATGCCATTGGCAGTGACACCTATGAGCAGATGGTAATGAAAAAGGATACTGATTATGAAAATAATGTCCTGTATTTTCATCTTCAAACTTCGGATATAATGCCAGCTTTTCCTTTTATTGCACCTTTTTCCTCCATGGTACCTGATACTTGCCGTATTGTTAGATCATTCATCAAAGGGTCCGCTGATTACTTGTCTTATGGGGTGCACACAAAATATTTTGATGCTGTTAGAAAGTATTTAGACAAGCTCTTGATTGATGTGTTGAATGAAGCTATACTTTCTACAGTTCAGAGCAGTTCTATTGGTGTGTCTCAAGCTATGCAAATTGCTGCTAACATATCTGTTCTTGAAAGAGCTTGTGATTTTTTCCTTCGACATGCTGCCCAACTATGTGGGATTCCTCTCCGTTCAGTTGAGAGGCCACAAGCTGTTTTAACGGCCAAGGTGATGCTGAAAACTTCCAGAGATGAGGCTTACCTATCTTTGCTGAATTTGGTGAACATTAAATTAGATGAGTTTATGGCACTCACAGAAAACATCAACTGGATTGCAGAAGAGGCATCCCAGAACGTTAGTGATTATGTAAATGAGGTGTTAATATACCTAGACACCATTATGTCAACTGCTCAACAGATTTTACCTTTGGATGCTTTATTCAAGGTTGGGAGTGGTGCCCTCGAGCACATTTCGTATTCATTTGTTGCAGTTTTTCTTAGTGATAGTGTCAAAAGATTCAATGCTAATGCAGTCCTGGTTCTCAACAATGATTTGACGATCTTAGAAAATTTTGCTGATGAGAGGTTTCACAGCACTGGTCTGAGTGAGATATACAAAGAGGGCAGCTTTAAAGACTGCTTAATTGAGGCACGACAATTACTTAACCTTTTGTCAAGCAGTCAGCCTGAGAACTTCATGAACCCTGTGATAAGGCAGAGGAACTATTATACGTTGGATTACAAGAAGGTGGCTACAATCTGTGAGAAATTCAAGGATTCCCCTGATGGAATATTCGGTAGCCTGTCCAATAGAAATACAAAGCAAAGTGCACGAAAGAAATCAATGGATATGTTGAAGAAGAGGTTGAAGGACTTCAATTAACAAGAGTTCCACATCTGAATCACCTAGTAATCGTAGCTCTTTTATAATATCTCTTTTAGTTACATTTTTGGTTAGTCTTTCTATCTGCTGAGGGATAAAACTGAACGAGTTTTTTCATTTCATGCTGATTGAGTTCTTGTAGAGAAACATACATTATATTCATTTCACAAGGTTGTTAAATCTCTTGTGTTTGTTGGTTCTTTACATAAGGAAAACATGCCATTGCTGCATATCTACCGGTGCTTTTACATGGTGAAATGAAGAACAAGAGCTTTATAATCAGAAGATCTAAAGAGAAAAAAGTGATTGAGTTGATTGATTTTTCAATGGAAAAAATAAAAAATCTCTACACAGGAAAACTCCATTACAAATTTAAAGGAATATGAATAAACTAAAACATACATAGTTCAGGTTACAATCCTACTCTTCTGCATGACTGCTTTGAGCTTGCTTTTCTGTCATAAAAAAGTTCTAAAAATTACTTTATGTAAGTGATCAATACTGTTTTTAGAAAATGATACGTACACTTTTCTGGTAAATTAAAATGTGTAAAAATAAATTTGAATAATGTTTTTTAACAATAAAATTTTGCAATTATTAACAGCTTTCAAATTATTTAAAAAAATTATTATCAAAATTGAAATTTTAGTACTTGATCTTCCAATATAATATTCAAGATTTTAAATTTCGTTCCATACCGGCCAGTATCAAGTAGTATGTACTATACCAGCAAGAAAACGGTACAAAGTTGAGATGCTTATGTACCGGGTATAGATACCGGTCGGTACGGGCATGTTTCATTTGATACCAGCTGGTACCTATAGTATTTATAATATTGGCCATATATTAGGCAGTATCAAAAATTTTGGAAAATATAGGGATTTATTGGTAAAATTTTCAAAAATTTTAAATTATTTAGTTGAAGTAATTTTTTAATTTTTAAATAAAATAAATATTTTGACCACTAATAATAATTATGTATTAAATAAAGCGTAAAAATAAATTGTTTTTATTTAACTTTATTTTAATATTTTATATAATATTTATTAATAAAGTATTAATAATTTTTATTTTTAAAATAAATAATTGAAAAATTATTATTTATAAACTAATATTTGTTATACACTTTTAATTATTAAATCAAATTTTATTTAAAAAAATATATTTGAAAAATATTTTTAAATTTAATTATATTTATTAATAATTATTAGATTAATTTTATAAATAAAACAAAATAAAATTAAGATATTTATTTTCAGTAATAATTAATTTTAATCAATTAAATATATATTATATTTAATTCATAGTAAATTAAATACTATATATTTTTGTTTCATGTTTCAATTCTACTTAGTTATTTCTTTATCACGAACTCTGGTTGTAAATTGTAATAATTTAAGAGTCAAGGATATTTATTGTTCTACTTATTGAATGTTTTGACGTAATTATTATTTATTATATAATGAAAATTGAAATTATAATATTTTAAATACTTTATATTTTCTTAATTTGTATTTGTATGATGATGATTGTCTTTTTATATAAATTTTAGTTATTATTTATATATAAAATATCAAAAAATATTGCTATTTAATATTCATTGTGATTATTATTTATTATTATAATTTTTGAAGATAAAGTTAAAAATGTACAATACAACTTTACAATATTACAATAAATTTTTTACAATTTTTAAAAAATTTATAAATTATTTCATAAATTTCAAAAATTATCTGGTAACATACTAGAACCGAATATGATATCAAACCTGGCATGGTATTCTCAACATGATAATATTTCCAGATTAATCAACACTAATAAATAATTTGCATCCCGAAAATATATGTTTTTAATTTTATTATGCAGTCACTTTGGTCTCTGTCTTGCGCCCTTCCCCTCTTCTTCAGTTACTATATAGCCGCTACTATCCTGCCTTCGCCAGCTCTTCCCTCACTAGTCGCCGCTGTCTCCGGCCGCCGCACTACATATAGAGGTACCTTCTCTCTTTCTCTCTCTCTATCTTGAGGGAACAAAAGGTGTAGTCTTTGTGTTGGACATACTATGGCTTATGGGATTTTCATTTGGCTATTTTAGTATATTATCGTGGGAGTTCATATAACCTCTGTTTTCTCTACTTCATGTGTTTCTAAGACTGTAAAGAAGCATAAAGTTGTTGTCTTTTCATCTTTATTCTTTTTTTTTGCTTATTCATGGTTTAAAATGTTCACGAGACTGTATTGGATCGATAGTTCTGTAGTATCTATGAAGTGTTTAATTTATACGTTGCCAACCTATAAAAAGGATTCTTTGATAGAGCCCACTTACTGAAATTGCAGTTCCATTGAAAAGATAGCGTTTTGATGTACTTCCATCCTTCATCTCAGGTTCTAGTTATTGAAGTTCCGTCAGTGTCGCTGTTGAGTAGAAGTAAGTTATTTAGTTGAAGACACAGCATTGTGTGATCTCACAATCGAAGTTGAAGCAATTGGGAAAATGACATGTTTTGTTCGGCAACGAATTGCATCCATCCTTGTTCGCCATATCTCCTCGTCAGCCATTAGCAACAGTGGTAGTAAGATTAAAGTTCCTATTATCTATAAAAGCCAGGAAATAAATGAGGAAACACAGAATGAGGCTCTGACACTCCAACTTCTATCTTGGGGTAGAGGGGCCTCAGGCCAGCTCGGTGGTGGCACTGAAGAGATTCGGTTGTATCCTGCCCCAGTTGCCAACCTCCATTTGCTGCCATCTTCTTTCAATCTGTCTCCAACTCCAGGCCAAGTTCGCCTTGTTAAAGAAGAAGAGAAAGGTCGATCATCAGAAGTGGGCATATCTTGTGGGTTATTTCATTCTGCAATTATTGTGGATGGCAATCTCTGGATTTGGGGGAAAGGAGATGGTGGCCGTCTTGGCTTGGGGCATGAGAATGCTGCTTATTTTCCAACTCTCAATCCTAATTTGGATCCTGTAAACTGTATTGTTCTCGGTGGTGTACACTCTGTTGCACTCACTTCCCTTGGTCAAGTCTTTACATGGTGAGTATCCACATTCTTGCTTGTAAAATTAAACCCACAAGCCTGTCAACACCTCTTAATTTGTCTCATTCTTTTGGTTAAACTCCTAATTGGGAACTATTTAGTTATATTTTGACACTCAAACATGAAAACTTTACATGTTGGTGATAATGTTTTTGGTCTTCATGATTCCAAGATAACAAACTAATTGCTTGATCACAATATTGCTGCTCATTCTGTCTACAGCTTGTATATTGCTATTGCAAGCATGTCTTTACCAGAAAATTTGATTTTATGACTTTGATTAAAGTTTGCAGGGGATATGGTGGCTTTGGTGCACTAGGACATTCTGTTTATCATAGAGAACTTCTTCCTAGATTGGTTGAAGGTAATTGGAATGGGAGAATATGCCACATCGCGACCAGTGGGACACATACTGCTGCTATAACTGAATCTGGTTAGTTATTCCATTTTCTTGTACCAAGAAGCTACTAATCTGTACCCAAAAAATAAAGCCTTGTGTTTGCCTTTGCATCTGATTTGCTGTCTGCGAACATAGGCGAAGTTTACACTTGGGGTCGAGATCAAGGGGATGGTAGATTGGGCCTCGGTCCTAACCCAGGCCCCAATGAAGGAGGTGGCCTTAGCATCCCTTGCAAAGTTAAAGCTTTGCCAGTGCCTGCCACTGCTGTCTCCTGTGGTGGCTTTTTCACATTGGTGCTGACAGAGGAAGGAGAAATTTGGAACTGGGGAGGTACTTATGTCTTTCGTCCTTACAAAAATTGATTGCGTGCAGTTCATTTGACAGGATTCTGGTGTTATCTTAGTTTAGTTAGTATGGTGAAGGGATTTAGAGGTGATTTTTGATAACTGGTTTTGGTGTTTGAAGGAATAACAGAAATGTTATCTGTGAGGTTTTGAGATGTATAAAGTCTTTGCTACAAGTTGCAGTATAAATGCTGCTATGCTTCTGTTATTCAATCCAGTGAAAATTTGCCAACTACCTTGGTTGTTATATTGCTAGTTTCCATCAGTTCTATCGTCATAGTGGACATGGTTCTGTCTGCCTCCATTCTGTTCTATGTTTCTTACGTGGAGTCTTGAAATATTGTAAGACCTTCAACCGTATATTGTTTATATTTATTCCATTTCTTTTTGAAAGTGGACGCTTCACAATCCAAGCCCTCTTTTATCAAAATAATGATGAAAGTGTGTCAAACTTCTAGTTTGGGCTCTTGAGGTCATTTGTGATATTATTTTAGTTTACTCAGTGAGAATCTTTGTTTTCTACTCAGCAAACTCGAACTATGAGCTTGGAAGGGGTGACAAGATTGGAGGTTGGCAACCAAAACCAATTCCTAACCTTGAAAATGTTCGTGTAGTACAGATAGCAAGTGGTGGATATCACTGTCTTGCTTTAACAGGTAAAACATAGCGCATCATACTATCGCTACAGCATCCGTGACATTTCTTTTATTGTCTCATTTCCTTATTTTAAGCCACAGTTATTTTCCTCATTCTTGATCGTTTAATCAGATGATGGTAAAGTACTTTCGTGGGGCTTTGGTGGACATGGGCAACTTGGCCATTCTTCGATTGAGAGCCAGAAAGTACCAAGGGTGATTGATGCATTGGCTGATCATCGGGTTGTGTATATTACCTGTGGGGGTTCATCGTCAGCTGCAATAACTGGTAACTAGAAATATTTTATCTGAAAAGTGTTCCTCTATGGTGTATGTGTCTCGTGCTAGTAACCACATACATTCCTACAATACTATAGCACCAGATTACATATAATTGTCAACACTTTCTTCTTGTGACTTATCCTTTGTAGAAGATTATATACTTCCATTGTTAATACACTCATTTCCTTATCATTACAGAATTCATTGCATGGTTGGGAATCAGGTCCATGTTCATGCATGCCTACACATTTTAAGCACGCGAGCTTTTCTTTTATTTGTTAAAATTTTTTAAACCTTGTTTCCAATTTCTGAAGATGAAGGAAAGTTGTACATGTGGGGCAACGCCAAAGATCATCAACTGGGAGTTCCTGGTCTGCCAGAGGTACAGCCTTGTCCTGTAGAAGTCAAGTTTCTGATAGATGATGACGGGGTGGGAGCATATAACGTCTTGTCTGTCGCAATCGGTGCATCTCATGCAATGTGTTTGGTTTCAAGGTCAGGTGATTGAAGTCGGCCTACTGTTAAAAGCTGCATGAATTCATCAGCAGCCTGGAGATTCGGATACTTTTTGCAGAAATAGGTGAATACCGTTAAGCTGCTTCAGGAGTGGTGAAAGAAAGATACTGTGTCAATGTTTCCATGTTAGATTCGGATCTTTGTACTCCACCACCAACACCCCTCATTCCTGTGGCTTTGTGGAACAGCTCAAGCCTTCTAAACTTCTCAGTTAGATGCTATAAGGTACTTTAGCAGTGGAAAGTCTCTTTACATGCTGCAGAATTACCCGAGTGTAGCTGAAAATTGTTATTTAGTTGTTCAGTTTACTGGAATGGCATGAACCAACAGACTTAGATTCTGGTTCTAAATCATTCCTGGAAAAATCATGAAATAATTACACTGAAACCCTTTCTTCACCATGATGTGCTTGTGTTGGTTTATTCAGATAAAACCACTAGAATGGCTCCACGAGCCCATCAACACAGTATCATTTTTCATTTTAAGTTACGATTCAAACTCCATATGTCAAGAAAATTTGTTAGTGAATTTTTTATTAAATGGAGGTGAGAGGCTGTGGAGCATCTGTCTACTCTACGGGATGCCAAAATTAATCTTTTTCTTGTTAAAATAATATTTTATATGAACTATTTATGTTGTTATTTTTTGAAGCCATAAATTTTTTCTGTAAAAATGTTATTTAAAAAAACATGATCATTAAAAAGTTCAAAATTTACTTAATTTTGTAATTGTTTTAACTCTAAATTTTTAGTAAAAGTAATGACATTAAATTCTTTGTTAATGGTCATGTTAGATGAGTCGTCGTCGCCGTCGTTAACACTAAGTTGAAGTCCTGTTGAGGTGCAAGATATGGAAAAATATGATAATATGTAACTTTTCTCCTATCTAATAGAAAGATTATTTCCAATAAATTTATGAATAATATATCATAAAAATTACAAAATTATAAATAAATGTGCATACATATCTAAATGATAAAATTAAATAAATAAATCAATCAAATAGATATAAAAGATAAGAAAAAAATCATATTGTATGAGTTTTTTTTATCTATTTGATTAACATATTGTAGTTGTGTTATGTATAAATCTTATTATTTAATGAATTTAAAAATCAAATATCTTGAAATAATAATGAAATAAAACAAATAATGTATATTATTTTAATTAAAAATAAAATTTTAATTATTTTACAAAATTGAATAAAATTAAATTTTCTTTCTTTTACAACTATCCATGTTGTTTATTATTTGGGGTATCGAACCCTTTCCAATTTTTAACAAAAACGGATTCCTCGAAAGGTGGAACTCACATTAAATTCAGTTAGGCCACATCGTCATGTGGTCCCGGGACCAGATATAAGAACTAAATATCGGCCAAGCAACATAAGCATAGGTGGGACACATGAAAAAGTGTGTTGTGGACATGTGCACGTGGACAAATATAACTAAACCGACATGCGTGTAAATGAATGTACACGTGACATGCATTTCCATCGAACACAAGTCGACAGAGAAGTGTTGTAGACACGTGCCTATAGGATTTGTCAGCACTCTAACACACGAAGTACATGTTCATGGGATTCTGGAACGGAAATAGGATTTGATAACTGTGAATATCTTATTATTAATTTTGACTGTATTTAAACTCGTCATCTTAAAGAAAAAGAGAAAAATCTGCAGCCCTAGTATTGATTCGCCTTGGATCACTCTTAAGGATTGGAAACAGCAATGGAGTTGAATGATAAGAACAAACCCAGAAAGGAAAATGAGAAGAAGAATGAGGAGAAGACGAGAAGTAAGAGCAAGGAGGCTGGAGGCGTGAAAGCAGTACCTTTCATTCTTGGTGAGCTTTCATTTTCCTCACATCATTCGACTTCTTTTTATGTTCGTGCAGGTTTCTGTAAGAAAGATGACCTTGTCAATCACCGTGTTTTTTCATATTAAACAAGTTCTCTTACAGGACGTAGTGAGTCTAAGCAGGCAATGACTGTTGGAGCTATCGGTTCTGCTGATTTTTGGCCGAGAAAGAAATAGATAGTTTTTTGCAGAACAAGAACTTCATTGTTTCAATCTAAGAGCTTTAGTTAAACAGGATTTTGATGTGATGGGGTTGAAGAAAGCATAAGTAGAATCTCTCTCTACCCAAGAACCTTGGATTAAACAACGTTTGTCTTTTCTTTGACAGCAACTGAAGTATGTGACAGATTCTCTACCGTGGGCTTCCATGCCAACCAGATATCATACTTGACTCAGGACCTGCAGTTGCCCCTTGTGAAGGCCTCTAACATTATCAGCAACTTTGATGGAACAGCCAGTTTAGCAACAATGGCTGGGGCTTTAATTGCAGACTCCTTTGCAGGAAGATACTGGACCATAGTAATTAGCGGCATCATCTATGAACTGGTAATGGCTATCTAGTACTTTGTCTTCATCTGTTCTGCAATGGAATTCGCAGTTTCATGCACATCTAAGTTCAGACTTTCTGATACTCACAGGGGTTGATTAGCTTTACTTCATCCGCAGCAATCAAGTCACTACACCCACCGCCGTGCCGGAATCTGGTGAACTGCAAGGAAGCTTCAGGCTTCCAATTACTGATCCTATACTTGTGTCTCCTCCTCATATGCATTGGCTTGGGGGGCATCAGGCCTTGTGTCCTATCCTTTGCAGCAGACCAAATTGGCATGGACAAAGCAAGTGTTGAATCCAGAAGCTGGAACTTTTTCAGTTGGTACTACTTCAGCCTGGGGGTAGCAAGATTATCAGCACTTACTATTGTTGTTTATATCCAAGACAACATAAGCTGGAGTTGGGGTCTAGCAATTCCGACAATCGCTACAGGTCTTGCATTTGTAGTATTTGTAGGTGCCACACCGCTTTATAAGAAGGTAAAACCAGGAGGTAGCCCCTTAACACGATTGGCTCAAGTTATAGTTTCAGCTTTCAGAAAGAGAAAAGCTGTGGTACCAGAGGATCCAGGGCTATTGTATCAGAATAAAGACCTTGATGCAGCTATATCTGTGCATGGGAGGCTTCTGCACACAGAACAGTTCAGGTCAGTTCCTAAAATATGTGACTTTTTTTATACTCTTACCAACCAATCTGATGCTTTTAGTTTGGCTTTTGACCTTTGAAGGTGGCTTGATAAGGCAGCGATACCGAAAGGGAACGAGGAAACAAATCGACCAAACCTGTGGAGGCTGGCAACTCTACATAGAGTGGAAGAGCTGAAATCCTTTATCAGAATACTTCCAATTTGGTTTTCCGGAGTAATTTTTGTTTCTGCTACTACACACCAGGCCAGCTTTCTAATCCAACAATGTCGAACCATGGATCGGCACCTAACACCCTCCTTTCAAATCCCACCTGCAAGTTTTGCTGTCTTCAGTATCCTGACTATGTTAGCAGGGGTCGCTTTGTATGATCGTGTCTTCGTTGGCATTGCCCGTCGCTACACTGGGAATCCTGCGGGAATCACATGCCTACAAAGAATTGGAATTGGTCTCGTCATAAGCATCCTTGGAACCATTGTTGGTGCACTGATTGAGATCAAAAGAAAATCAGTGGCAGCTCACTATAATCTATTAGATTCTCCCAAAGCAATCATCCCCATGAGCGGATTTTGGTTGGTTCCTCGATACTGTCTGTTCGGATTAACAGAAGTCTTTAGGACTGTTGGGACATTGGAATTCCTTTATGATCAATCACCAGAGAGCATGAGAAGCATTGCCATAGGGCTTTACTGGGTAGCAAATTCTATTGGAAATTATCTAGGTGTACTGGTGGTGACACTAGTTCACAAGTACTCTGGCGACAGAACAAACTGGTTGCCTGACAGAAATCTGAATATAGGAAAACTGGAATACTACTATTTCCTTGTAGCTGGTATTCAAGTTGCCAACTTCTTGTATTATTTGATTTGTGCTCGGAATTACACGAGCAAACACGTCGAAGAAGTCGGTAAGGAAGATGAAGAAATTGATAATGATGCTCCAAGGAATGGAATGGTAGAGAATGGAAAATCTGAACCAGTTTAGATTTGTTTTCGGATGAAACTCCTTAGTGAATTTTTTATGCCCTCTTAGAAGATAAAATTATCGACTAGATAAGTACATTATTTGATACTAATGTAAATTATAATAAAAATTATGAAATTTATTTTATTTTAATTAATTATTTAACGTGTTTATTTTTTATCACTATATGTCATTTATTAAATAATTATGTTAACATTTGATCTTACATTAATATTATTAATTAATATCCAATTATTTTTACTGCAAATTGAATTTTTGAATTATAAAATTAAATAAAATTTATTTATCTTTATTTTAAAAATGTAAGATTATTCCTTTTCTTTTCCCTTGATTATGAGTACAATGAGAGCAAATTTGGCCATACCACATGACAATGGATGACTTCACATTTTTTATAGGAACAATAATTCCTTTTATATGAGCTTGAGCTAAAAATTCATATTTATCTTTTTAACTAAAATTTTATAATAATTTATGTTTAAATTATCTTAATAATATTTTTATTTGACAGTTATATTCTATAAATTTGTAAATTATACCGTTTATATTTAATCTTTTAGTGATGTGAAATTCTTAATCTTTCCGGTGGATGCATAATGTCACTTGCTTTTAAAATCTTTTCATGGAAAATTGATCTTGCTTCAAAATCATTTCTGGAGTTTTCCCTAACTTACTTCTCGTGCCAGACCAACCGACTGAAATAATGGCTCACACTTTTTTAATGATCTTAATGAAAGGAGTGAAAGATGGTGTCGCTTCGGGAAATATGGGTTCACACTCCATCTCGTCCCGCATATCCTCCAGAAATAAGAACGGATCTTTTGTACCACTATTCTAATATTTGTTTTAAGCTTGATTTGAGAGAGTGGAAGATGACGGTTGACAACTTGCTAAAATAATTATGTGTTTGAGATTGTTTTTTTTTGTAACTGCTGAAATGTAAAAATAAGTGTTTGACAAATATAGTTATGGTTGCTGAAAAGAGACAAAATGACTAAAAAGCCTATTGATTTAATAAATTATTAATTGTGGTCTAAATAATTAAAAATATATTATTAATCATATAAATTTAAAATTATAAATAATAAAATATTAAATTAAAACAAGAAAAATATAAATAAAATAAATTTAGTAAATAAAATATTTCATAAAAATATATTATTAATTATATACGTTAGATTTACTTTCTATTAGTTAAGGGTATAATGGAAAATAATAATTATCAGAAGGTTATTAATGGAAAGCAGAATTTTTACCGTAGAAGTATTTCCTACTGCAGTCCTCTTTTTGTTTATTAATTTATACAGTAACACCGTACTTTCCTTCAACTTCCTATTATTCGTCTGCAGATGTAAATATGTGACTACGTTTAAAAATTACAACAAATACGTATTTATTCCTACTATATCACAGATCCAAGCGCAACCCTAATCTATCCAAAAATGAAATGAAGGCTCTGTCGTCCCGCTGCGTTGAAGAGTAGAGTTTGGAGTTCTCATACATCGGTTGATTTGAATAGGCGTAAATGTATTCAAATCTAAGTATTAAGCCCAATACGTAACCAGTATTCTTAAATTTTAAATGAACTCGTATAAAAACAAAAAATTGGCCTTTGACATGCATCATTTATTACCTAAATCCTTAAAAAAAAAGGGAGATCTAAACCTATAATAATTCCACAATATTAAATTTTACTTCTTATTCGGGGCATATGCTATGCACATTAATTAATCAAGAAGTCATGTATTTCATGTGTAAATTGCCTTGTCTTAACCAAGTTATAAGAAAATAAAAGATTCTAATATATGTTACTTTCTGTTTTTTAAACATCATAATCAATAATTTAATCGAACATGATATAATTAATTAATTTATACTAATTGCTTTCAGCATAAGGCACTCAATTATTTAGTATCAACTACAACAATAAAAATAAATATGCGTATAATTAGTAAAATATAAATGACTAGTGAGACTTTGGCAGAGTGCTAGCTAGCTAGACACGATGGGATTATCAAATTTGAGGTTAGTAAGGTGCTGATGTAATTATTGTTGATTTTTTAATGTTAAATAATCATCTTACTAGCTCTTTATTATCTTTTGAGTGCAATAAATCATTAAAAATGAATCTACCAATCATTTTTATAAGTTGTTGGATGAATTCTTTTTGAAATGTAAGTTGCATATACATATTTACAATTTATCTAACAATTCTTATAACAAGTTTATCTTATGTTACTTGAATAATCTGGGAGGTTAGTAGTATTAAGAATTGGAATCATTGCAAGCTTCAAATGTAATCCCTGTTGTTTTGTTTGCATTAGTATAAAAAAAAATGGTATGATTGCTAAACGTTAATATACCTTCTATCAACTAACGCGTTAAGAGGATGCACTTTCGTCAGTCGACCAGAAAACATAAATCGCTTCCAAGAAAAGTGTTGCCTGAATGATTGTGTGGATTCTTCGTGGATTATGAAGCTGTCATCTCATATAAAATATATGTTATCTATACTTGCTGTACGCAAACAGGTTCCTTATCTACAACCTCATTATTGCTGATTTTGTGAACTTTTTTCTTCTCATTTAGGGTTCGTTTTATACTGTTAATTTGACGTTTCCTTAATTGGAGAGTTTGTTGTTCACTCTTTAGTGATTTGTGTGATTCAACTTATTTTAACTGTTTAATAAGGATGAAAACCTTATAGAGACTTGAACATGAACTTTCTATATCTACACTACAGCATTAGGACTCTTCTCTCTTTCGTAGTCCATTGAAGAATTTCTCACCACCTTTTTTATTTTTGTACGACATTCTCCAGCTCCACTAGGCAAGTCATGGTCTAGTTATGTCAGTTCCAACAGAGCAAAAAGGGTTAGGCGTGAGAGAAAAAGTTGTGGTGGTGTTAGTTTTTGAGGATATGATTCTCCGGACAAGAAGAAAGGGCCAAATTCATCAGCTAATTGCTTTCAGTTTTCCATCAAACTTGATACATTCTCTTAACACAGTTCCATCGTGCCAGCCATTGACTTCACCCGAGTCTATATGTAGTGAGAATTTCACATATAAAAACGGAATGATATTTGTCAAAGTGAGAAAGAGTGATAATGATAGAGCCAATGATATTACTCAAGAATATGCTTTGTAATTTTACAAATAAAAAAGAAAAAATTTCCAGAATTATTTTAACAAAAATACTTATTAAAAATCAAATTGGGTCAGTGAAATAAGGTATGATATACATATATAATAATTAATTAAAAGAAATTTTGTATTAGAATAATTTGAAATAAATTTAACCAAATATTTTAAATTTTTTTAATACCATAAATTATTTTTATAAATAATTTAAGATATATACAAAGAGTATTTTTAAATAATCGAAAGCAAAAGAAAGGTCAACATGTTAATGGCCGTTTGTTCATTTTCTGCTTAAATGATGTTTCATGGACAGAGAAAACTTGCTGGAGAGCAAAGTAATTTCTTAAAAATGGAAAAAAAAGAAAGGGATGGCCTAGTTTCGAAGATGACACTCCCGTTTCAGTGAGAGGTTCACTTGTCAAGTTATTCTGAACCATTCACGTCAATTTGATCTCCATATATAGAAGATTTTCATTCTACATAACTGTGACGCCTTTGAATTTAGAAGTTTAAAGTCATTGTCCAACAACAATAATACAAAGCTTGTGAAGAATTGTCCACCGAAGACCAACCAGAACGAAGCAAAGCTACCAAAAACTGAAAAGAAAAGTCCAATTCAGAGCAGTAAAACACACAGTAAGGTATAGGAAAAGCTTCATTAGAAAAGAGAAAGCCCTAATTAAAAGATTAAAATACAATAGAACACCAAATCAAACCATTCTGAGTAAAATAATTGATAGTTTTGAAGCTCACCAATATGTCATCTCATGTATAAGTCATACGTAGTGACAATATGAATCTGACCAATGAAAAGCTTGATAACGAAACACCTAGAGTAAACACAGTTTCCTCAACTTATGTAAATTAAAGGGTCAATTGCAACAGTAAACATATTCTATCAACTTGTATAAACATGGTCTATATATGTGTGCATTCATACTTAAATACCAACCAGATGTCAATGGAGTGGAAAGATGGGTCCTACCCATCTCCTATAAGTTGCCTTTGATTCTTATTCTCAGTTCGTCACAACAGTACAGTATATCACTAGCAAGGTTAGGAGATGGAACCAAATATCGAGTTGCAGAACAGAACGAGACCCAGAAGGGACAAACTGGAGGATGAGGAGGAGGAGGAGAAGAAGAAGATAGGAAATGGCAAAAACAAGAAGGTTGGAGGCATGAGAGCAGTACCCTTTATTCTTGGTAACTTCCTTTTCTTCTCTCTCTTTTTTCTTTAAAACTTTTCATTCATGTTTTAAGCTAATAACATCACTACTTTCTTTGAGCCCTTTGATGTGTATAGACTATGTTATTCTGCAAACTTTTATCCGTTCTACAAGCTATAGCGCCATTATCAGAGTCACTTGTATGCAGAGGAATCGATGCATGTGACTTCTGTTGTCTATATATGATCTCACAAGAGAAAATGTTAGATCACTTCACCGAATTAGCTCACGGGCTTGTTGGGGAGTGAATGTTTTACATAGGGAATAGAAATCTACATAAAGTATTATTATACCAGCTCTTTTGGCAGCTACTTACATTGCAAATATAATTATCGGAAAATACCTTACATATAATTAATAGATATGTGCAATATATGAGATAGCTCATGATTTTAAGCTAGTTACAGCTTAACTAGAAGAACTAGTGTTTGAATCTTAGAGATGTTCAAGGAGGAATTCAACCGTTTCGCACCGGGTCTGAAGAAGGATTAGTATCATGGGCTCGAGCCTATACATCCTGGTCTAGAAACTAATAAAGAAAAACATAGTTATATGTGCAAATAAGCCTACGGGTTTTTCCTTTTGTCTCCTAATTAAGAGGGTCAACAAGAAAAGAAAAGCTTCAAAGTTGGCAGGCTGATTTATAAGCTTACCAATCCATGAAGAGAGTCTTCAAGAATGAAATAATTGATAGGCTGCGAAGAAAGAAATTGGTCCATCACCGTTGCCTTCAAGTCAAAGGAGACAAGTTGGTGTCTCAGAATCACTTATTCAATAAATAATGCCTTTTGGTTTGATTAGTTTAATATCATTTTGTCGCTAAACATGACATATCGTCAGATGACTTTATGAAATGGTTTCAAGTCTTTCTGTAAGTAATGATATTCTTCTTCCTTTTTCTAGCGAAGGAACAAGTTAGTGCCAATCATTGACAGAGCCTTGTTCGTGGGCATAGAACTAATCATAAATCTAAGCAGAGTATGTAGGATTAGATGCTAAAACTGCTATATAGTAACTTAGTGCTGTATGTCAGCATGTTAGACTGAATATATATATTATAGAACATTTAAATTTATTACCCTTGTCGTAAATTGAGGAAAACATTATGTAGCCGGTGATTAGTGGCGTTTCAGTACATACATGTCAGCTTCTAGTCTCCCAGCCATTATATTGTTGTGTGTTCTATGTAATCACCAAGAAAAATCTATCTTTAAACAATTTGTTCATAAGATCTGGAGCTGTTGTTGGTGAGGTGATTTTCGGGTTTCTGAGATTATAGAAGACCTCCTGGTAAAATATCAGGATTAGGAATTACGATGCTTTTATATGGATGAGTTACACCTGCAGCTACAATTTTTCCAACATTCAAATATACAAGGATTTGCTGTTTTCTGCTAAATCCCATTTCCAATGTCTGCAGGATCCAGTCACTTAATTTTCATAAGCAGATGTTTACGACAAAACCAGAAATTATGTTTAAATCACATCTTTCTTTGTCTTCTTGGACAGCAACTGAAGTATGTGACAGGTTCTCCACCGTTGGCTTCCATGCTAACCTGATATCCTACTTAACACAGAAGCTGGAGTTGCCATCGGTAAAGGCCTCCAACATTGTCAGTAATTTTGATGGAACCGCCAGTTTGACAACCATAATTGGAGCTCTGATTGCTGACTCATTTGCTGGAAGATATTGGACCATTTTTGTGAGCTGCCTTTTCTATGAAGTGGTAAATTTCCATCTCTTATCTCCATATGTGTTTCAATTTTCAGGTAAAACTTGAGCAGTTCATATAAACATAATGGATCTTTTATGAGTCTTATTGCAGGGATTGGCTTGCCTTACCATAACTGCGGTCCTAAAGTCACTGCATCCGCCACCATGCCCAAATCTGGTGAACTGCAAGGAAGCTTCAGGGTTCCAACTTGGAATCCTGTACTTGTGTCTCCTACTCATATCTATTGGCTTGGGGGGAATTAGGCCTTGTGTAGTTTCTTTTGCTGCTGACCAAATTGGCATGGACAAAGCAAGTGTTGAATCTAGAGGCTGGAATTTCTTCACTTGGTACTACTTTAGCTTGGGGGTGGCCAGATTAACAGCAGTAACTGTTGTTGTTTATATCCAAGAAAATATCGGTTGGACTTGGGGTCTAGCAATACCAGCAGTTGCCATGGCTGTGGCTTTTTTAGTATTTATATGCGGTTCGTCACTTTACAAGAAGGTGAAGCCTGAAGGTAGCCCAATTGTCAGATTGGCTCAAGTGGTAATTGCAGCTTTACGGAAAAGAAAAGGTCTGATACCGAAGGATGCAGGGCAATTGTACCAAAATCAAGAACTTGATGCTCCTATTTCTGTGCATGGAAAGCTTTTGCACACTGATCAGTTCAGGTTAGCTTTGTTTCTTTTTGTCCCCCCCTTTCCTTGATTCAAATTCAACCCGAAAGGGAGAAAAAGTAGGAAAGTTTCTGAATTGCAGGCTTTGACACATTGCAGGTGGCTTGATAAGGCAGCAATAGTGAAAAATGGGGAGGAAACAAACCCACCAAATCTATGGAAACTTGCAACTGTGCATAGAATTGAAGAGATAAAATCCTTCATCAGAATCCTGCCAATTTGGGCTGCAGGAGTCATTCTTGTTTCAGCCACTTCACATCAGAGCAGCTTTCAAATCCTGCAGGCTCGCACCCTGAACCGTCACCTATCTCACTCCTTCCAAATCCCACCAGCAAGTTTGCCTGTTTTCACCATCCTGACACTCCTGGCAGGACTCGCACTGTATGATCGTGCCTTCGTTCCCATTTGTCGTCGCTTCACTGGAAACCCCATGGGCATAACGTGCCTACAAAGAATGGGGATAGGCCTCTTCTTAAGCATCATTGGAACAAGTATAGCTGCACTAGTTGAGACCAAGAGAAAATCAGTTGCCACTCACTACAATTTACTTGATTCACCCAAAGCAATCATCCCCATGAGTGTGTTCTGGCTAGTTCCACAGTATTGCTTTCATGGATTGACAGAAGTGTTCAAGACTGTTGGGCAGTATGAGTTCCTTTATGATCAATCACCAGAAAGCATGAAAAGCATAGCCATAGGACTCTACTGGTTAGCAAATTCTGTAGGTCACTACTTAAGTACTCTGATAGTTTCACTGATTCACAAGTATACAGGCCACAGGGACAACTGGTTACCTGACAGAAACCTGAATAGAGGGAAGCTAGACTACTACTACTGGCTTGTAACTGGCATTCAAGTCGTAAACTTGGTGTATTACTTAGTCTGTGCTTGGTTTTACACAAACAAACCTTTGGAAGAGGTCAAGAAAATAGATGGTGAAGACACTGTAGATGAAGCTGCTAAGAAAGGCGGGGTACTAGAGAATGGTACATCTGGATCAGTTTAGACTTGTTGTAAGATCACATTGTTGTACTTACTATAAGTTATTATGTTTATAAATGATGTCCAAGTGTAGAAACTTATCGCTTATGGCCCTTCTTCTTTTAGTTTTAAATTCAATAGTTTATTTAATTAAATATCAATCAAAATTTTATTGTAAAAATAATTTAAAACTTGATTCTTTTTGTTAATTCTGTTGAATAAATAGACATGTTTTCAATTAGAAGTTAAAATAAAAATCAACTAATCAATCATTTATTACTTCTAAAATTAATTTTCACATACTAAAATTTTAGTGAATTAAATATTTTCCGACTTAAAATTTGATTAATTCAAATTCTTTGAATTTAAAACTCGAGCTTAGGTCTTAATCTTGTAGCAGGTCAGTCCGACCGACCTAACTTATTGTCATTCCTAACCTTTCCTAATTAATCAACAAAACCAGAGTTTCCCTAAATTGGATTTGGATGCTCTTAATTTAGTGACAAGATTCTAAAGTTGAAGAATTAAAAAAAGGGGAAAGAAAGTTATGTTTTGTGTGTCTTTGTCCCGTGGAGAGGGTTTAGGGGAGTTCCAGTAAGCCCTCCAACCACACACCAGCGGTTCATGTTCTACCGGTAAAAAAGAACAAAAAATAAAAAAGAACAGACAAAAAACACTCGCCGAGAAAATCAAATCCTGGAAGCTACGACAAACCCACCCAGATCTTGTCTTTGAGCCTATCGTCCTCTTAGATCTGATAAAATATCTGGGTAGAAACAGAGAGCTGTTGTTGGTGGGAGATGGGTGAGATTGCAACGTGCTGTAACAATAGGAGCTCGGAGCTGTCGCCGGAGGACGAGAGAGTTTTAATCAGAGACATTGCGATGACTGCCGAAACGAATAGTAGCGAAGGCGATTCCTTTTACTTAATTAC
>JAOSBN010000003.1:1954397-1972270 GCA_027563595.1 Erythroxylum suave
AGGTTGCACATTCCATATATATATATATATATATATATAAACCCTTTTCAATAAGTAGAACTCATTAGTTGTCCACTTTCAGGTTAGGTAATAGGAGTTGAAGAATAACTAACATTTAGTTTTAAACCAGCATTTTTAAGACCAAAGAGTAGAGCAAAAAGGAGATAAGAATCACATGAATCCTTTTATATAGAAAGGGGATAAAACCCTTCTTTCTTGATTTTTTTACCTCTTTTTTGCTCTACTCTTTAGTTTTAAAAATCCTGGTTTAAAAAAAATGATAAAAGGATTCCTGTGATTCCTATTATTCAGTTACAGGAAAATCAAGAAAGAAGAATTTTATCCCCTTTTTGCTCTACCCTTTGGTCTTAAAAATGTTGATTTAAAAATAAATGATATATATATCACGTCCTCCAACTCTTCATGCAAGAAACGTAACCACGTTGGCATACATCTCGTGAAAACAGCAACATCCATCAGTGTTTGTTATGGCTAGAAATTCATATAACATGTTTCTTTGCACGTAAATAGAAACATTAAATTTGCCGTGTCAGCATGATAATTAAGTATACTTAATTGAGTTGCAACTGCATTATTATTTCTTGCTTCGGGTCCTAAAACTTCTGGTCCGGGGCATATTAAGTTAATCTATATGTGGCAAAGAACAGTCCTAATTGTATACTAATACTGCTTTCTTTTCGTTGCATACCACCAAGATAAAATACTTTCCTTTGATAATACCATTATACTACATAACAGCCACCAATGATTGCCTAATTTTGTGCTTCTTGTTGCTTCTATTCCTAGACTTTCTGGTAATATACGACAGCTAAAATTGTTTAGACCATTTTTAGGATAAAATTATACGCCTATCATTCTTGTGTTATGTAAATGATACAAATATTTCTTGCAATTTAACATACCAAAATTTCTATATCTTTAAAATCTTGAAAATTTTTATTTTAATTTTCAGTTTTTTTAAAAATCCATTGTATAGATTTTGTTAAAAAAACATATAATACAAATATCATATATAAACTAATCAAATGGTATTTACAAAATCATTTAAGCCAACTCTTAATTTTAAACCCATTAATTAAATCTGACTCAAATTAATAGTTTATTATAATTAATTTAAATTATTAGTTTAAGTCAAATTTTGTTAATTTAAGTCGAGTTTAAAAGTTAAGTATAGTTACTACATTAGTAATGACGTTTAATTAATTCATATATGATGTTCATACTATGTGTGTTTTATCGTTATTTTTAACCGAAATTTAAAAAAAGAGATTTTTTAGAGAATTAAAATTTTTTAAAATTCAAAAAATTTAAAGTGTAAATTTTTTTTAAAGATTTCTTAAATTACAGGGATAATTTGTTTCAATCTGCATGAATATTAAACTCATGAAAGGAAGGAAAAGAAACCAAGTAAACTGATTTTATCCAAAGACGAACCTGTATACCTTAATTCTTCTTTCTAGCAAGTTTCAGTTACCAATTGGCAATTTTTTTCAATTGCTTTCACACAAAGTTCTCTTCTTCAGCATATACGCACCGTAGGTTTTTATATCTTAATATTGTTATTAGTGACTACTTGGACATTGAGTTGTATGTGCTGTACACTTGGATGAGACACCAATTTGTGCCTTTTAAGGGTCCAACTCCGGCATGAAATTTTTATAAAAATAAGATAGTACTTTCGCTCAAAGTCTTGGTTATAGATTATTTTTGGTATATAAATAATTCACTTTTTTATCAACTTTTATTTGAATATAAAATAGCTCAACTTGTAAAATTTCACAGGCGACCACAACTTTCTGACACTAAATTATGGATTGATATAACGATCTAAAATAGTTATGAGCATTAGTAGTATCTCAAGTCAAACTATTTGATAACTAAGCATTTGGGACCACTTAATTATTACATCACTTTTAAGAAATAAAATCACGTGAAATTAGGTAGGACACATTTTTCGAATTTCTTCAAATTTAAAATTGATGTCAATTCATGGCTAAATATCCAACTAAAATACCAGAGAATGGATTCATTCAAAACACTCTATAGAAGTCATAACTAACAATAACGACACTCAATAAAAATTTCACTAAAACATAAAATTTGAAGATAAAACTCATAGTTTTTTTATTAAAAAAAGGAGAGAGAGAGAAGCCATAGCTAGGCTGTGAAAAGAAAAGCAAACTGTGCACGTATGGTGAGACAACGACTAGAATATCTTACACCATCAACTGCCATACTGTAGTAGGAAACGCATGCTAGTATCGACATCTATCTTTTCTCTTCTTTTTTATTTTTTTCAGTACGTGCTAGAGGTGGGACTCGTTGATCTGAATATCGTTTGGGGCTTGAGTTCAGGAAGATTAAGACCTACTCAAATAGCTCGAATGGATTTTATCAAAATTAAAACCTAGTTTAAAATTAAAGTCAGATGAATGCACTTAAATTGAGAAAAAAAGACATTATTAATCTTAATATATAAATACATCAATAATAACAATTTAGTAAAAATTTTATTAGCACACACTATTTAAAGAGAATTAATAATATACAAATTTAATTATTTCTAACTAATCGAGCGATCGTTCAATGAGACAAAAATGCGTAGATGATAGGCTTAAAGATAGGTAATTATTTATGCAGTGACGGGGACTTGGAACTTTGCTTACTTTATATTTCTTTTTAAAAGACAGATTGAAACAATATTTAGATTACGTAAATGGCTTGTGTTCCTTCATCCATACGATGCTTAAATAGTTTACGACTTACGCCATCTACGGTGTATGCAGTAATCTTCCATCTGGTAAGCTCTCGCACATCATTTTAAGATTGATACAGAGACTTTTAGGTGTTGACACCAAATTGAGACATTATAGCTAGTGCTAACCTTTCATAAGCATCAACGAGTGAGGTGTAGTTTTAACTTGTGGATTGTGAGTTATATTATAATCATAAGTTGTTATGATAATTGTGAGAGATATAGAAACAATTGCTTACGGATAATAATCATCATTTTAAACACTCTTGTTATTAGTATCAATTATTGAATTCCTTAGTTTAGCTGAAAACAACCATCTTGAATTATTTGATAGTAATTAAAGCTTTGCAATACCATTCATCCAGCTGTTTTCTTCTCAAAGTTTTCCTTATATCATGGTCGGACATCACCTTTTTCAAATGTAATCCGTAAAGAGACCTGATATATAAAATTATTTTGGTCAAATTATCAAAAGTTTAGCCTTCCTTCCATCTTTTATAAAGAATGCTACTTGGTATTGAGAGTACGTGAAAAGGGTTTTAAAAAAGGCTAATAAAGAAGGAGAAGAAGACATGTCCTTCAACAATAATGTAATACGTGATAAGCCACAAACGTTCATGCATGAAAGTTTATCTTAAAATAATTCTCTCAAAGCCAAACCATTACAGAGAAAGCCTAAGCTTTTGTATACTGGCCACTGGTCCTTCCTTTAGACGATCGAACGATGACCCTTTTATAATCTGATTGCTCTTATTCTATCAATCGCCAGCTTGTGGGAGATTTTAATGATTTTGGTGCATTTAATAGAGTTTTGTTTCACTTGAAGACTTGGCTTTTCAATCGAAAAGCCAAAAGACAAAAGCATTTGCTATTCTCTTAAGTACCTTTTGTAATTTAATTGGCCAGAGCTCTAAAGGGTCTTCAAAAGGTACATATCATAGGTTCCGTGGAGAACGAAGTATCTTTGACCAGCGCATAAATGTAGTAGATGATCTCACTTTAGTATCAATCATGCAAAGTCCTTCACTACTGCTACACAGTTCATGCTCATCTAAAGAAATGCCAGCTTTAGTTTAAAAGAGTGACAACTACAAGTTCACTAATTTGTTTCATGCACTTCGCCTCAAAATTGGTTAGATCGATGGAGAGGAATATGATACAAAAGGCTGCCACTGTGATTGTCGAAGATTTCAGGAACAAGCAAAAGACCCTATAAAGAAATTGATAGGGAAAACCAATATATAATAGAACAGTAGTATTTATATGTTACTTATGTACTATAAAGGTTGCTCGTTGAAAAGATAACAATGAAGTCACGTACGATGTCTTTCTCAGTTTGCAGAAAAATGTGTCGTGAAGGACAAACCAAATGGATAAAAATTAGCAATTACTGGTGGATATAAAGTTTCTAAAAAAGAAAAAAGTCGACGGTGCAAGTGGCAAAATTTGAAACATATTTTGTATTTTCTTCCAAGAAGAAACAGAGTATGAAGGACAGTTGCAAGCCAGCTAGTACGTTCTAGAAAGATTATTACAATTCTATGTTCAAGTAAGAAATGGAGGGAGTGGCTTAATTTTCATTCTTATCTTATGTAAAAGTTACTACATACGTATAATATATGTGAATTATGAACTAAAACAGTTCATATTTTGGATTACCAGATATATATATATATCAAATTAATCATGCAAAATTTGTTATAGCGAATAACAAGAGAATATTCATTGACCTTGCTATAAATTCAATATTCTACTAAAATATTGTATTATAAAAGCAAAATTTTAAATTGTATTATCTGACACCAGAACTTGAAACCCTTATAATAATTCGGTATCTTATATTAGTACATATTCTACATTAGAAACTGTATATCTGAAATATAAAAACGACCCAAGTATTTACCTGCTAATAAAAGACACCCCATGTACAGATGTGCTCGTACTGCATCCGTTAAAACCCACTTCACCTGAGAAACGGACAAAGCAAGCCAAGCAAGAAGAAAACAAAATCGAGTGCCTTTAAAGACCTTGACCCCATAATCCACTACAATTGAATATCTTGCTTTCCCTTAGTGAAATCTCACGCATACTCTATTCTTTTCAAAATTAATGGCCAGAAAAAGGAATGATATTTGAGAGAAAAAAAAAAAAATTCAACATTGCTGTTTAATTTGCAACCATTACTATTAGAACCTTAATTCAGCTTAATTCTGTTGAGTTCTCTTTAATCTTGATAAAAGAAAATAAAAATATATTGATTACAACTACAAATTAGGGACTAAATTTTAACATAATGATTTCATGAAGATTTAAGGCTTAATACAGAGACCCTTAACCTCATTTATAACCGAACTTAAGCTCATAGGTTTCATGAGATTTTTATCTATGATACTGTCTCGTGTTCCGTTTAATATATCAATTTAGTTAGAGAAACACAAACGGATAATTTCATTATTGTCAGAATAGGCTTTTCAAGTGAATGAGACAATATTGCATCAAAATTTTGACGATTTTTAACCGTAGTAGTTAATTACTAGATTAATCAAAAGACAATTATTGCTTCCCAGTGGTCACAGTTCGAGTTAGTACTCCAGCCATATGATTCCACCAACCGAAGCAACACTAGCCGACCCCATTGATTGGGAAACCAGCACACGATGTCTCCCTTTCACCTTGGTTCTCATATAATTGACCCAGCAATTTGCCATTTCTCATTAAACTTTTTCTCGTCACCAAAAAGTATGTAAATACGATCAGACCATTCCTAGTTGGATACTTGCAGGTTTTTTTTTGCACCAGTTTCTGTCGGACCTACGATGTAATACGTCATAACATCTGCTATGATTGGGGGGTGATTAGATGCCCATTTCCGCATTTCGGCCATTTGGTGCTCCACTTGGCTCCTGTGCTTGATTTAGTCCATGATACTGTGCGAGGCCCTCTGTGACACCCCGAAGAAACTATTTATCATTTTCTTATGTTTTCAAAATTTGGCGTAGTTTAATTAAACAGATTTTTCTTGCGTTGATATCTCAAAATTTTAAATTACAAATTGCACTTAAAGATTATGTGCAATTATAATTAAGTAATTGTGAATGATGTATGTAATTGTAAGTAATGCAAATGGAATCACCGTAAATTACAATGAAGAATCCTTTTCCAATCTCATTATTACATAAAATCTTGGGTAACTCTTTGTTGACATTCATAAAATGGTTTGTTGCATGCCCTATCTCATAGTGGTTGTCCCAATTCTACACACTAATCATTTAGAGTGTAGAAAGTAAGAGTATAGATGGTTATCAAGACAGATTACATGGGTATGGTGGGAGTGTTTTGTCCAAATAGAGTTCGTTTCCAACATCGATACGTGACTTTCTTAGTCCTGTGGTATCGGTTAATGCAACGTTTGTACAAAGAAATGTATGGTCTTTGGCTCCCAACACTAAAGGCAAGTAAAAGCTACTCAAGTGACCATTATCAAAAAATTGGAGAACGCGTTACAATGTGCTTAACTATGCGTCCTAAAAGTAGTGAACCAAAGCAATACAGGCAATATCGAGTTGTCATCTTTTTTTTTTCCACATTTCATAAAAGACCGTACACTCCTAGGACAATATGTATTAGTTGAGGTATACAGACTATGACTCAAAGTCTAATAAATCAATATGTTCTATTATATTCTGTTACTCACTTTCGATACGTGAAACTAGGCAGTCACACCATTCTTGAACGTTATCATCTAGTATTTGTGGTTGTGGACTCGTATACAAGAGGCCAACTTGCTTACGGAGATCATGGTCTAGTTGCAATCATGGCCGCATTGGATTTTTGCACATCAATTTGATCATTCAGAAGTTAAATGAAATACAAAAAAATTGTAGATATGGATTTGCCAACACAATTTGGATGTAACCTATTCTTTCTTGATATGATATTCGTTGAATTAATCGTAATATTCGCAACTATGGAATTAATCCCTTAACCCTAAAATTTTTAGACTCTACATACAAACGTGATTGGCACAGGAACTAAAAATTGGTATCGAATATGAATATTCTGCTATTAAATTTGATTATTATGATTTTGTTAGGCTTCCTTTTTCCCTCTTTTTGCTTTTCTGTTCGATAAATGTTCTGATGTCACACAAAATCGGGGTAGGATGGAATAAATCAAGGAATGTTTGTTGATAACTTGCACATATTTTTTGGATATCGTTACTTATTTTAGTGTGTGCATGCCACGTCAAAATTCAGAAATTAAAAACGTGAAACCTGAAAAGAAAATCCTATGCTAATTTTTTTATTTAAAAAGATGTGCATGGCGCACTCTTCTGGTGCAGCGATTCGATGGCCACAGATATGATTAGTCATTGAGCTGTAATGGACTTCGTCACTTGATGTTCTTAAATTGGTTAAAAAGCATATGGTTTCGAATAATGAGAAGATTAAAGAAGCATATTAAAAGTAAAGTCTCAAAGATGGAGAACATTCTTCATCATGGCGTATAAGATTAATAAAGAAGATGAAGATAGACTATTTATAGCAGCAAGAACTTTTTTAGTTAATAAGCAAAATACGTAGGAATCATCTCCAACTTATTTCCAATGTAAATTAATAGCTCATCTGCTCAAGTTCTCCAAATGTTTGATTTGAATGTGTTTTATGTTTAGGAAACTTAAAAGGCCAGTTTCCTACCTCCAATGATATTTGTGATGAAAATTATTGAAAAATATAATAATAACAATAATACTTAATAAAATCTCGTTTAAACTCGAAATTTTGAGAGGTACAATAATATATAACTTTATCTTTAAAAAAATTATTAAAAATGAAAAGATTAAGTATCAAAAGATTTATTGCGGTGATATAATAATTAGTAAGTAGTGATGCTTGTGTAAGAGAATGTCATCAGTGGATTTTTCCCCAAAACACGTCACACAGGTACAGGTTTGTTTACGAATTTTAGCAAAGCAATCCAGAATTCTTCCAGTATACCAATTGCAAAAGACGTGCTTAGTCATTTCAGATGTTTTGGTTAAGGGCTCAAAAACATATATACTCATCCACTACGTATTTTCCTCAATGACTTGAACAACTGAAAGGCATATTAATTACAGGGAACGTAACTAATCCTTAACCAAGTCGTATGAGTTATCACGTAACGAATCAATTCTATCCAACTTACAATATCCACAATTTGTAAGGTTTTAATAATCAACACCAAACAATTGCATTCTGTTCCTTTAAGAAATAGAAGAGGAAAAGTTTTAACTTTTAAAAGTGAGAAGTGTCCCACAAACAATACCATAAACTATAACTATTGTGGCATAGAATAAGTTAATGGATACTTAACAGAAATTCCATTGATCTTCAGTGGAAGAACGAGAAAGCATTGCATGAATTGAATTATTGAATTGTATTATATTTCTCTGATTAATTATAAGCTCTTTTACATAATGTAATAGGTAGTTTTCTTTTCAAAATTTTGATCATTCTTGCTTTTAATTAATTCATGATTTTAAAATTTTAGAACTTATTTTTAGTGTGTTTATCATTTATAGAATTTTTAAAGTGCAAAAAACAATTTTAAAATATCGATCAACTGATTTCTTATAAAATATTTTACATAAACTGAGTGATCAATTAAGATGCATCATAAATAAAAAATTGAAGGTATTGCCAGCATCAACTTTGCTAGGGGAAGGTGATTCCCCCATAACACCCTAACTTTGTTAGGCATAAAATAATTAACCTACAAAGTACGGATTTGCTTAACAACTCAGCTAGATAATAAATTTGGCATGCAGATAAAGCTATATTTAGCTACTTTTAATAAATATTTTGTTTTCATTAAGTAGATATGAGAGATGGAGAAATGCCGCGTTAAACATCAGGACCTGATGTTAAGTAAAATGAATATTAAGATTTTTATGGAACAAGTCCGATTGTATGAAATAAATTAATTAAATAAAGATATACCATTTAATTTACCTAAAAGTATTAGGAGGAGTTTCTGAATTTGAATTATTACAATAATTTTCAAATAATTCAAATATTAGAGAGTTACGTGTGTATTGCCTAAAATTTTTTGATGATCAATTAGATAAATTTTATCACTTAGTTTAAATTTATGATTTTATCAATTAATTTATTTGAAATATATAATTAAGAAGTTATTACTCTATAATTTACGTTAAAAGAGTGGTTATAATCAATGTTTTAAAAATTAGACTAGAAGTTAAATTGGTAAGATAAGAGATTTTACAGATATTGTACCGATATAAAATAGGCTAAATATTGAATAAAATTAAAATTTTGAAATATGAGTGAAAAATATTTTCCTTATCCATAGAAGAATTTAAAATTTAATTGAATTGAAAAAGGAGATTGTTAAATAAAAATCAATTGATTTATTTTTGATTATAAAAATTATTAATTTATAAAAATCAACCGATTAATTAATAAACTAACCGATTTTAACAATAAAAATATTTAAATAAATCGAACAGAAAAGTTGAAAGTTGAATAAAAATTAATCGATTTAAAAATTTTACGACTAAATCGATTAAAAATTTTAATTATTACTACAATAACAAAAATTAAAAATTATCTTCACGGTCTCAATCTCTTGTAATTCTTTTTATCATTAAACCAATAAAATTCGTCGAACCGCCGCGTTTCAATGAAGCAGAGAGAAGAAAAAAACCGCCAACGCCACCATCTTCCACCGCCAACGCCACCACCAGCATTATCAAAATTTCCTTTTTTTTTTTTTTTTTGCATCAGCAAGCACCAAACTTCACTCCCTTTCGCTATCTTTGGAAATCGACCGCCACTACTTGTACAACTCCCTATTAGCTGCCACGTTTGGTGCCAAATTTTTGACATGAGAAAAAAAAGCATAGATAATTTAATGCATTAGTATCCATTATTTAGCTGATCAAGATATTCAATTTGATCCAAGGAGGATAGTGCAACACTCACGTGTGATTGAGAGATTCTCGCACGCTTGAGAGTCTCTACAACAAAACACTCCATGCCTATATATAGGCCACCATGGTACCAGGTTTTACTTAGGAGACACACAAGCCTTTCTTGAAGTGTTCTTCCTCCTACATTTCCTCCTTCATTTGCTCCAGCTTCTCTCCTTCATTGTGTGTCCTTTTCTTCGAACTTCTCTTCTTAAAGGACTACTCGGCTTTAGCTAAGACCTTCTAAAGAAGGAAAGCAAAAGATGGAGGCAAAGTTGGAACGTTTTGGGAGTTTTCTCCAAAGTTCTAAGCCTTACATAGCCATGATTTCTCTGCAATTTGGTTATGCTGGTATGAACATCATCACCAAGGTTTCTCTCAACAGAGGGATGAGTCATTACGTGTTGGTTGTCTATAGGCACGCCTTTGCTACTGCTGCTATTGCCCCTTTCGCTATTTTTCTTGAGAGGTACTGATAAAGCATGAGTGAAAAAAATGTACTAGCAACCAGAAAGAATATTAGTCTTGTTTACATGTGTATTTGGTTGGTTTATGTGCAGGAAAGTGAGGCCAAAGATTACTTTTCCCATTTTCATGCAAATTTTTGTCCTTGGTCTTCTCGGGTGAGTGTTTATTTCCTGAATTAGAGTTAGAATTTGTTCAAGGAAGAGAAACTGATCAGTTTTCGGTCTGACAGACCTGTGATTGATCAAAACTTCTACTACGCGGGGCTGAAGTTGACGTCGCCTACCTATTCTTGTGCCATTAGTAACATGCTACCTGCAATGACGTTTGTAATGGCAGTTCTCTGCAGGTATATGAATGATCATAGTTCGTGAGCAAACATCATCCCTGCTCTTTGTTTGTTTTGAACTGAAAAGGAGATGTGTTTTTCTGTGTTTTAGAATGGAAAAAGTGGACATTAAGAAAGTCAGATGCCAAGCAAAGGTGATTGGAACTGTGGTGACTGTGGCAGGAGCTATGTTAATGACATTGTACAAAGGTCATGTAATCAATTTGATATGGTCTGAGCACGTCCAAACTCTTGCATCCTCTGGTTCTATGGCCAATGGTTCAGCTGATAAAGACTGGGTAAAGGGATCAATTCTCCTCATAATTGCCACTCTTGCTTGGGCCTCGTTCTTCATTCTTCAGGTGAAAACCAAATTGATAAAAGAAGAATCAGAAGTAACAATAATTCCCATGAATATATCATAATTCTTAATAACTCTCTGTTTATTTTATATTACAGGCAGTGACACTCAGAAGATACCCTGCTCAGCTTTCGCTTACATCCCTTGTGTGCTTCATTGGCACATTGCAGTCCATAGCTGTCACCTTTGTGATGGAACACAAGCCTTCTGCTTGGACTATTGGCTGGGACATGAACCTTCTTGCTGCTGCTTATGCTGTGAGTCTCTATCAGTCTCTCCCCAAATCCAATATTCTATAATTCTTGATCAGTCAAATTTGTGGAATGCCCTAACAATATCAATGTAATTTTCATGTACAGGGAATTGTTTCGTCAGGTATTGCATACTATGTGCAAGGACTTGTCATGCAAAAAACAGGGCCTGTCTTTGTCACTGCTTTTAGCCCCTTGATGATGATCATAGTGGCCATAATGGGATCTTTCATTCTTGCTGAGAAGATTTACCTTGGAGGGTATGTTCATCTGAGAAATATTCCAAATTTAAAATGCTAACAACAGCTAAAATTTTCCATCTTATGTCTCTTGACAGAACAGAGTGATAATGAATTACTTTCCTCTGTTCGTTGCAGTGTTCTTGGTGCTGTCCTAATTGTGGTTGGACTCTACTCGGTTCTATGGGGAAAGTACAAGGAAAACAAAGAAAAAGAAGCTGAGACAATCCCCAAACCCATCAAGTGTAATGGAGAAAATTGTCGTGCATTGCCCACAATCCAAGAAATTGAAGCAAACGATATAGAGATGCAAAGAAACCAAGAGAACAGTGTCTCCATACCCACAATTGTTACTACTGTTCCAATTTCACAGCCTCCTATGATAGCCAAGGAAGCACCAAAAGCTTAAATTACCCATGAAGAGAAAATAGAGATCTGTAAAACTATAAATAACAGTGTTTTACAAGATGGCCATGCAATGCAAGGGAAGGAAAAAGGAAAGAGCTTTTTCTTCTTCTTTTTTGTAATATTACATTTTACTAATTTTCCTCCTTTTTATTTTGTTCCAACTTTTATTTTGTCTTGCTTCCTTCATTTTTATGAGAGTAAAAAGTTATGGATCTTTGAAACGTAAGCAGATGTTTTCCTCATGAAACTGAAATGACAGAATGCAGAATCTCCTCTATAAGGAGTTCTTTCATGTCAATCTTCTCAGCTGCTGACGTCTAATTCTGATTCTCTCATTTGTTCCAATAGTGGCTGACCCTTTTTCTTTTCTCAAATTGCTTTATGATTTCTCAACAACTTTTGATAGTTTCTAGAGTTTAATGTGCTTCTACAGCCCAATGTTAATATAGTTCCTTGATTGATTTCATTTTAAAATTTTTTTCTTTTAATAAATAACTTGCAACATATAATTTTTAATATATTTTAAATAAAAACTAAAATTTATATACAATAAATTTTACAGTTAATAATTTAAAATTAAATTACTCCGTTGAAGAAATTTATAATAAATTTTTATGACTTTTTTTGGGCATAAAATGCAAGATTATTAATGCTTGAAATCATAACTTCACCAACTAGGACACCTATTTGAAGCTTGGAAGCAAAATTTGGACAATTGCCCATTTTTGCCCTAGTATTTAAATGTTTGAGTATGCATTGTCAAGTTAAAGTTGGAAAATGTTCATGGTTCAATCCGGAGGACTCTCTCATAGACATAACACAGAAAATCTTAACGCAAACAGTCTATTCGAAATTAGATAATCAGATTTATATTCTTGTACTGAATTTTTTTTTGAAGAGAACGCAACCTAAGACGTCTTGTCAGACTGATATCTAAGCTCATCACTGGAAACTCATTTTGTTAAAGAACCTTCACTTGGCATGTAATTCAAATATACGTTTTCCATTGCATCTATAGTGTAGCTTGCTTCGTTTTATTTTTACCTTGATTTTCTATTCTTAATACTTTGCCTTCAAAGGTAGATAGATAAGAGTAATCCCTATTGTTTTGTAAGCTTGTACGACTTTGTTTTTTCTTTATTAATTAATTATATTTATTTTCTCAAGAAAAAGTTAAAGCTGAAAAAGATAACAACAACAACAACAATTTAGTAGAAACTTAGTTAATACATGAAGTCTAGAGAGATTCAATAATATACAATTTTACTAGTGAATAATAAAGAGACCATTTTCAAATGAAAAGATGTGTAGAAGAATGGGGCTAAGAACTTGTTGCTCTAAAATAAATATTGTAGTGATGCTAGCAACTTTAATTTGGCCCCTAATAATGAATTATATGTTGAGTGTCTAACATGCAAATTTGATGCAAATCTTTCTAAGCTTCTTTTACTTTTGTAGTGGTTATTAACTTTTTATTATAAAATGGCGAATAATTGCACTCGACTTTTGCTCTTTGCAGGACATATTAACATGATTCGTTAACCAATATCATGTATCTTTTGAACTTGAAAAGCACAAACAATTCTTTGTTACCCTTTGGATTTAGCTATTTATCTATCTAGAGAATTTATAATGTAGAACAAAATTGATAAATCGGTGCCCTACTAGTTGACCATACCAAGATCTCAAGGACTTGATTTAGATATTTGCCCACCAAACAGCAACAAATAGGTATGGCTACTGGTGCTGTCAAAGCACAATTACTTATTTCCTATAACAATTTCGATTCGGTGATTGAAAACTATTGACATTTGCTTAATAGTCCAAATTAAATCAAAATTAATAAATAAGTTTTTATTTAATTGGACTCTAAACGAATTTAAATTTAAGAAAAATTTTAAATTTTAAATTGAAATAATCTAATTTGATTCAACTCTAATCTGCCTATGTGTAATTTAAGACTTAAAATTTAATCTGAAAAACTTAATCCTTCAAATTTGATGTTATGAATTTGACCGAATGTTAAGTTAATCTTGTATCTATAAAAAAGCTTATTGCTATTTCTAGAATTAACATAGGCAAATTTTAAGCATTTCACTATGCATTTGGATATCTTAGAAGATTAACTTGAAGATAAAATAGAAGCACAGATCCGATAGTGACCTTATTCATTTCAAGATATAAATGCTTACGTTCCTAAAACAAGATGGGAATATCTTTACCCTTTATGGAGTCAGCCATTAGAGTTAAAAGGAGCAATAGCAAAGAAACATACATTAAACAGCACATCAAGAGGTACCTGATGAAAGTAACGTCACAAGTTGATTCCACTCAATTTCAATGTGTAGTTGCACTTATTATACGAAATATCAGTTGCAGTATATTATATAGCGATTAATCCACACCTAAAGCACAAGATTCTAGTTGATGTAATCAGGCATTTACGCAATGTATTCCTCACAACCATTTTAAAAAGTACAAAATGTTCTGATTCTAAGCTACCATTTTGTACAGCATTAAGAGGGCCAAATTGTTAGACGATAATGGAGCCATTTCTTCATGCTGTTCTTTCTCCTTCATGTCATATTCGAATAAGATCAAATCACATCTAACCTCTTACAATCTGTGTCTTGTCACTGGCTCATGATCGAACAGGATATGATGGATGATTCCTATGTGCTAGATTCATGCCTCCTGAGCATTGTAAGAGCCAAAAGAAATGACAGTCAATGTTAAGTTGTGTTCTTATATTACTTTGAAACTTGGTTAAATTTGGATTTTCTTAACAATTTTTCAGTTCTTGAACTAAATAAGAATTGTATTTCATTTTCTTACAGAAGACGGCACAAAATCTTGGCATCCCTTAGTTTTATTGGATGACTAAAAATATCAGAAAAGCATTTAATAGAACATTAGATGCTGGCGGAATCTTTCATAGACTGAAAAAAGACAAGAACTTTTGCGTATGCATCAAGTGTTACACCGCTTTGTCTTAACTCTTCCATAATCGGATATGTTCATGAAAACAGCATGACTAAGCTAGTTTTCATAATTCTATCACAAAAGTCCTGTCTTCTTGGCAAGTGAATGACCACTGAATTTCCACCGTGTATTCTGAGCCTGAAGACTCATTAGCATCTCTTTTAAGAGTTAAAAGTTAATCTAATTTCAAGCTTCTGAACTGGAAATTTATCATCGTAAGTTAGCCTTCTATAATATTTACCAAGTAAACTGTTTGGGAACTCAGGGAAGTTTTCCAGGGGAACCCATGTTAGACAGTCTTAAATAAAGCATCCAAATGGTGAAAGTCAAGATGTTTTTTACCTAACAACAATAATATTGATAAGGCATAAATCAAAATATCAGGCACCTGCCATAGTCAACAGTTGCAAACATTATGAATGTACAGACACAGATTTTAATTGTGGTGTGAAAGCATTCATCAAAAACAGGAATCCTAATAGAAGAAGATTTTATGCTTCGAGGGAAGCATCAGGATTTTGCTACTTGGCCTCGGACATAATAGTTCTTGTCAGGTTTGTCTAAAGTTTAATGTATAGCACTTCCGTTGAAGACATTGATGCAAAGTCTTTGGGCCAACTTGTGGAGATTCGTATGGCATATGAAAGATTATCAATTTACATATTTATTGGATGACAGGGAAGCCATTTTTAGCAAAGAAACAATCAACCAGATAAACAATTAGATATGACTATAAAAAATTAGGTATGACTAACATAGATAAACGACTAGATATGGAGTGAACTAAGAGCTACATATTGAGAATGGAGAACTTTGGATTTGTGTGTTGAAATGTCAGGTGGGAAACGCAATCATTCTTGACAGGGGAGCCCTTGTCAGAGAGGTTACCAGCAGCATTTAGTATTTACACTAATGCGTCCAACCGTGCACTGTATTCTACTAATTTATTCATACTCAATAGGTTTGCTCTTTTTTTTTTACAGAAGGCAGAGGTTTTAAGTCGACTTGCAATGGTCCTCAAGTGCTAGACGTACTTGGACATACAGGTATCAGCTTGAAATGCATTATCATGGAAGTTGGAGGCTTAACGAGAAATTTAAAAGACACTTCTTTCTTATACTGAGGATCAGTAACACCATCTCTTTTTATTGCAATTACTTATATGATATATTTTTGCCTTTATTATATAAATCTGCAGTCGCTTTTTTTTTTTCTATGAACTGAATAAATTTTCGGAAGTACTATATATCTTGAATAATTCCTTGAAAAAATATTCTGAGTTTAAATTAGGAAATTGATTCAATTAAAAATAGTTTACGTATCTAACAAAAAATATAATTATACTTCTATTAGAAATTCTTTTAAATATATATTAATTTAAATCTAAAATTTTAAATTTTTGATGCGCTTTATAATTAAATTTCTTATAAACATAATCTAGTTAATTTAGTTCCAAGATTTGCACATTCACTTGGAAAAGATATTTTATATCTTAATTTTATAAATATATCTATTTAAAATAATTAATATTCTTTTTAATTTATAAACATGAACTATAGAAAAAGAAAAAGAAAACACACACACGTGTATAATTAATTAAAATTTATATTCATCATTTTTCATTAGAATTTTTTTGAAAAAATAAAAGGAAATGAACTAGCAAAAGCTAGAAAACATCATTATAAAGAGTCATTTAATTAGGCTACAAAATTGAAACCTCAAAATAGAGTACTTCAATTGATTATAGCAAATCTAACTTGACTAAGTGTCTATTGTTTGTTGTTGACAATAAAAGGTGCACTTATCTAATTTACTAGATTAGCTGCTTGAGCTACTGATTTGAAAAGTAGATAATCCGACTATATAATGATGTATATGGTTAGTAATTGTCTTCCATTGAGTACTCAAAAAAGATAGTCCATTCTGAATATTTGGAGCCTTTAATTTTGTTGTAAGGAGGTTTACTAGAATTGGCTTCCTATCCATTATCAATTCTCTGATCGTGGACTATTTGAGGGGGTTATTTAATCCTTTGTAATCTATATGATAATCATCATTTAAGGGAAATACCCCTTCTTTTTGGTTTTTCGTCTTGTTGATCTTCTTTCAGGACTCGGGGAACGCTTATGAAATGTTTCTTCTAGCTTAACAAGTTTGTCATTCTCTGGTTTTCTTAGCAGTAGGTTACTTGTTGGATCATTATCTAGTAAGCCAGATTCATTGTCTAACTCTTCATCCACTGATTGTGAATTTTGGGTAGAAGTTATATATTCCTGATTATCAGGTTCCTTTAACATAGAGATGTGCCTAGATACTATATTGGGCTTCCCACCTTTAGTATCTAGAGTATCTATTGCTGAGTTACCTAGATTCTCATTAGCAGTAATTTGTATACCCACATCCTCATCATTATCCACTAGAGTAGATTCAACCCCCAACAATTCATCTTGCCTTCCAGTTTGGAAAAATTTTCCTATACGAACTCATTTCTTGGTTGAATTATGAGGCTTTCATAGATAGTCACCTTAATTTTAGCTTTTTCAATCTCCCCTGTTTCACCCAACTTGAGAATTGGGAGATAGTACGACTATCTGCATAATAGATAACATCAAGAAACAATTATAGGTACCACTGAAATTTCATCTTTATAGAAAAACTCATTCACGATTTCTAGTATTTGAGATTTTGTTTTCTCTTCCTTGCAGATTTGGGTTCCACACAAAAATCACTAGGGATGTTTGAGACATAGACTATAGCTAGTGGGATATCACGGTCCTCTATTTGTTCCATGTCTCCTATCTTTTGATTCTCAGTTTGCCCAGCAGTTGAAGTAGAAGTTAGCATGTTGGCCTACTCAGTCCGACAATGCTCCAAATATTTGGAAGTGAACTCATTTGTGCTACTATTTAGATTCTCCCTATTTTTTGCATTGGAATTGTCCAGAGTTGTCTTTAAAAGGATTGTATTATTCTGTCAGATCAATCATATTACAGCAGCTAATTTATAGATACAGAGTTGAATTCAAAATGGAAACTAATTCCTAAAGTCTAGGAGTATTTACAGCAATTAGGTCCTAGAGTTTAGGAGAAG
>JAOSBN010000003.1:1972370-1992031 GCA_027563595.1 Erythroxylum suave
ATCGGTACCGTCGGTGTGTTGCCGTAGGTGATAAAACGCGGGAGAGTTTCGCGCATTTTTTTCCGACGGATCTATGTGGGCGTCGCTATATTCCGTCGGTAAAATTTGTAACAAGATTCTGTTCCGACGGACGTTTTTTTCCGTCGGAAATGTTGCCATTAGAGTGACGAAATTAGCATTTCCGTCGCTAGTTTCCGACGGAACTACTTCCGTCGGAAAATTTCCGCCGCTATTTGTTGATTTTCTTGTAGTGGTATTGTAAATCAATTTTTAAAATTGATTTAAACTAATAAAATCTTACTCAGATAAATAATTTAAGATAATTGCAGAAAAATATAATTTAAACTTATGCATGCTTATTAAACGGTTGTTAAATAACTAATCTCAATAATTTATCAATTAAACAACAATAACGTAATAAGATTGTGTGACTTATAAATGTTGTATTCTTTTAGAGTGAGACAAAGTAACATATTAAACTTTTAAATGTTATAAATTTTTATTAAAATATCTTTATTTTTTCAAAAGTAACTATAATTGGAGATTAATAATCTTAATTGATAAAATAAATTGAACAAAGAGAAAACTATAAATACAAAAAAATGACATGAATTAGTCAAGTTCTTTTGCACTAATTAAGTAAAAATTAGTAAATATAGATTGTCATTAATATTCTAAACAGTAAAAAAGTTACGTGGTGAGAAATTACTTGATATTTATAAAAGAATTTTTATTTAATAATAAGCTCATAATGACTTAATTTTATAGACCAAGAATGTGAGACCCACTTCCAATCACGTGCTAACTAGTTTGCAATGAGGTTAATATAGTGCTAAAGCATGTATCACCAGAGAACTGTAATTTAAGATTTTACTACTTTTACAAAAATTCAAGCTTTGAGTTTTAAACATACTTACTAAATTTTTAAGCAATAACTGAAACAGAAGGAATGCAGCGGAGAATAGCAGACCAACTTGGTTCTAAATCCCGGCACCAACTATTAAAACAGTAGAACAGTGGCTGAATCGCGATCCTTGAAGGCTCCCGGGGAGAGGCAAGAACACAGAAGGGCGCGGTGAATGACAAAACGGATTAAGCATAACTCGAATTTAAGGAATTTGATCTAAATTGACCACGACATAGTTCAAGCTTTTTAAAATTTTTTAAGTTTATAGATCCTTTTTAAAAACACAATTGAGTTGAGATTGGATTTATTTTTTTCCCCATCATCTTAGCTGTGTTCATAATGTGCTTAGGTATCCTTGTACTCGGTTTATATCTGCTTCTCTGTTTTTCTTGTACAAGCTATTTATTACTGATACCATATTGTCGCTAGTATCAATTCGTGGGTTTCAATGAGTCCAGAGTGCAATGCCAGAGAAGCATGTGTAGGTGTGAAATGAATGCTGAGTCTTATTTCTTTCACCGTCGCCCACAGTAAACAGTTAAGAAGCCCTAAAACTCAAATTATACTAGTCAAGAAATGTTAGGAAAAATGCCCCCGGATTGGATACTGGTTGAATTCAATAGCCTGAATCTTAATGAGGAAAAATAAAGAAAAGGCGAAATAATTGAGAAAGGACACAAAGATTTACGTGGCTCGGTCAATATGACGTACGTCCACGGCCAGAGGATGAGCAATTTTACTAATATGTAGAAAATGTATACAAGTACAAATGCTGGAATAAAAGGCTTTGAAAATCTCATCAAATATATATAGGGACTGAAGAAAGAATGGAAGGATTGGTTGTTGGTTTTTGGTGCACTAAACTCTGCAAGCTTTCCATCTATTTATAGCCAACGTGTCAAACGTCCGTCCAAAACTTCCCTTGATTTAGCCTATCCATGTGGACAAAATTTAGCTAAAGATGGGAGCAAATGTCAGAAATAGTGGTCGAGGCATGCATTGAGATGGCCAATAATTTTTGACTGGCTAAGGGATGTAACAAAAAATGGCCAACAATATTTGGCTTGTGAGGGGCCAAGGCATGCAACAAATTTCCACTTTAACTTTGTCCCGAACAATTAGTGATCTGCTCCACCTTCTCCAGTAATGCCCCAAAGGACTATATCACCAACTATAAACACCAATCAAGTCCAAGCACTGCTTGAAATTGTAAACTGGAAGAGGCTTCGTAAACATGTCAGCATGGTTGTCCTTAGTGTTGATCTTCTGAATAAGGACCTTTTTTTTTCTGTAATAGTATCCCAAATGAAATGATACTTCAAATCAATATGTTTTGTTTTCTCATGATACATTTAGTCTTTCGTCAAATGAATAGCACTCTAACTATCACAATAAACATTATTAACCCCTTGATGTAGAGATAACTCGCCGAATAAATCTCTCAACTATAATGCTTTTTTGATAGCCTCAGTAACTGCCATATATTCTGCTTCAGTAGTAGATAAAGCTACTACATGTTGTAGAGTAGCTTTCCAGCTAATGACACAACCTCCAATGCAAAATACATAACCTATCATAGACCTGCATCTGTCGAGATCACCGGGATAATCTGAATCTACAAAACCAACTAAAGTGTTTGTTAGTATCTTTATTTTCTATCTTTTTATGCGTTAATTTTCTTGGTTCTTGAGGTTTGAAGTTATATTTAATGGAAATTAATCTTGTTTTATGTTAAGGTGTATTTTGGAACTAAATAGAAAGAATTGCAAACAATTTGGGACAAAAAGAGCTAAACCAGGCGTTGAGCCTAACTAGACATGGCCTCGTGTAGTAAATTAAGTGGTGAACAAACCAAATAAAAAAGCGGTGCATATTAGGAACATCTGCCAAGGCCAAAACACTACACATACTAGAGGACTAAAGAGAAGCAAAACGGCAGCATAGACCAGGAGAAAACGACGCCTTTGCAATGCCAGCAGCTCCCTTGTTGCAAACAGCATTTCATCTTAATTATTTCCTGCACCAGCCAAAAACGACGCAGCATGGCCATAACACTCCACAACCAAAGCGCTAGCTGCTGGGACGTTTAACGCAGATGTAAATCCAACAGTAAATGACAGTTTGGAGAGGGAGTGAGGTTTGTAGGGCTTTAAGTGAACAGTAGAGGAGACCAAAATCCCTATGCTTTATTTGTCACATCAAGCAATAGTGAGGGGTGGCAGAAGTGAGGAGCGGAAGAAAGAGAGTTTGTGACAGAGTGATGAGGCATGAATAGTAAGTTAGTTCATTAAGGTTTAATTGTCCCGTTGATGAATAGTGAATAGTGAGAGGGCTGTATGAGAAAGCAGGAAAAACGAAAGGGAGCTGATGGCAGAGACAAGAGGAGTAGCATGAAAAGAAGAGAAAACGTCCGCGATAGTCCCAATGCCAGTGACAGTCGAAATAGTTTGGAAATTTTGTGATGTTGGGTAACTAAACTTTTATTTCTTGGTTTTCGGAATCCTAGTTATTGAACTCTGAATATTGTGAGACTTTTGTTCTTTATTTTAGTTGATTTATTAGTCAAGTATTAATTATTTTTCTGGGTCATTATTTGATTGTTTGATTTTACAACTATGTGCGCAACTAGTTTGTGATTTTATTCAATCAATCGTTAGATTAAACAGATTGATGTTCAATTCTCTTAATCAAAAGTAGTGATTAGGATTTTTGTCTACTACGTTAGGGACATAATTCTAGGAAAAATAATTGTCTAGGCTAAATATACATCGTATGTATGTTGTCTAGTTCGTCGATTTTCTTGATTCAAAATGCTATTAATTAACTAAATATGAGATCGTATCCAGGTTATTGATTAATAAGGGTTAATTCAAATACATGTTTTAGTTAACTAAATATAAGAGAAAATAGGTAAAGAAATTTATCACGACAAATGCATAACTAATAAATTGGTTATTTTTAATGTCGATGATCAACGCAAGTTCAATAATGAAGGAGACAGGAAACCAAGATTTGTTTCTATTGATTGTTAAATTCTCATTATTTTGTTATTAGTTATTTTTCAATTTCATATTTCAATTAAATCTTGTTCAATTCATAATTACAACCCCCCTTTTATTGCGTAACTACTAACGTCTGAATTTCTCGTGAGAACGATTCACACTTTCCACCACTACATTAATTTTTGTTGTAAGAAGTTGGTTTCTTTTTATATTTGGTTGTAGGCGACAGTAGTCACCAGTTTTGCTGGTTCTACCAAACTCCAAACAAAAGTTTAAAGTGCCCTTCAAGTATTTAAGAATCCATTTCACCACTTGCCAATGTTCTTTGCCAAGATTAGCCATATACCTGCTAACGACATTAACAACTTGTGAAATATCAAGACAAGTACATACCATTGCATATATAATACTGCCGACGACACTAGAATACGGAACCCGTGCCATATAATCTTCCTCTTCCTGTGACTGAGGTGATTGAGCAGCAGATAATCTAAAATGACTAACAAGAGGAGTACTAACTGTTTTGGCATCTTGCATGCCAAATCTCTCCAAAACTTTATTGAGATAATTCTCTTGGGTCAAGAATAATTTACTAGCTCCTCGATCACGTCTTATCTCCGTGCCAAGAATTTTCTTTGCAACTCCCAAATCTTTCATCTCAAATTCACCATGCAATAAGGCCTTCAAATGATGAATATCTGTGACATTCTTGGCAGCAATGAGCATATCATCAACATATAACAACAAATAGATGAATGAGCCATCATCTAACTTCCGAAAGTAAACACAACTATCATACATGATCCTGGAGAAATTATGACCCAACATAAATGAATCAAACCTCTTATACCACTATCTTGGTGACTACTTCAATTTGTACAAGGATTTGTTCAACAACCACACCTGGTCTTCCTTTCCTGTAACTTAAAAACCTTCAGATTGTTTCATATAAATATGCTCATCTAATTTTCCATGTAGGAATGTTGTCTTAACATCAAGTTGTTCTAATTCTAAATCAAACATGACAACTAATGCAAGTAATACACAAATAGAGCTATGTTTCACCACTGGTGAGAAAACATTATTAAAATCAACTCCTTGCACCTGACTGTAGCCCTTTGCAACTAAATGTGCCTTATACGTTGCATTTTCAACACCTGAAGTACTTTCTTTTCTTTTGAAGACCCATTTGCAACCAACAATTTTCTTATCCTTTGGAGGCTTCACCAGAACCCAAGTATCATTCTTGTGTAGAGATTCCATTTCTTCATTCATAGCCACCGCCCACTTATTAGCATTAGCACTTAAAAGTGCCTCCTTATATGTGGAAGGTTCACCTTCTCCACCTGTTTCCTGTGCCACTAATAATGCATATGCAACTAAATTTGCATACCTATGTGGTGGTCGAATCTCCCGTCTTGGTCTATCTCTAGCTATGGAATGTTCTTCTTCTACTGGTTCATCTGGAACATGATCAAGACCTGGTTCATCAACTTGATCTGTCTGATGTGTAGAAGACGTTTGTGAAGGACTAGAACTACCAATCTCTAGCTCCACCTGCTTCTGTGCACTACCAATCCCTATCAATCTGCTCTTTTGACTTTAATGCAGACTTAATACTATTATATGAGACTGACTCTTTCCCATAAATCATAGTATCACAAAAATATTTAAAGAATTGGGGGAGGGGACATAACAACAATATGACTTGATCTTCATCCTCAATTTTTACGTCTGCATTCTTCAAATCCAAAATAAGAGAATCAAATTTATCCAGATATGAAAGAATAGATGTACCTTCTGTCATCCTCAACATGTACAACTTCTGTTTCAAATAAAATCAATTTTTGACTGTCTTCTTCATGTACATGGCTTTCAACTTGTCCCACGTACCTTTAACTGTGCTTTCACCAGCAACCTCCTGAAAACCTCATCAGAGAGATTCAATATGATGGCTAATCTAGCCTTTTTATCTAGATCTGTGAATTTATCTAATGCCACATCTGCTGGCTTTTTCTCCACTCCATCAAGTGTAGTCTTACACCTATCTTGTATTAAAATGGCCTGTATCTTAAGTTGCCACATACTGAAGTTAATACTCTAATCAAACTTTTCAATAGAGGTCTTTGTTATTGTCATGATGGCTAAATATTGATATTCTGACTATTTTTTAACAAGTGAGCCCCACACATGAAACTGGGCCAACGGAGCCCACAAAAGTACTGAACGTGAGCCCCACATGTGAAACTGAACAACGAGTCCCACAAAAGCACTGGACGCGAGCCTCATAGACAAAGCCAAACGTGAGCCCCCCAAGCAAAAAACTAACTCCGTTTACAAAATCGAGGTAGTAGACCCCACAAGATACAATCAAGGCAGTGGGCCCCGTTTAGACTCAAAATAAAATATAAGTTACTTTTTGATATGGAGGATCTACTTTAGTGGCAACTACAGAGCATAAGGTAAGTTAGACCAACAAGAGAAGCTTTGATACCAATTTGTTAGGGAAAATGCCCTCGGATTGAATACTGGTTGAATTTAATAGCCTGAATCTTAATGACAAAAAACAAAGAAAAGGCGAAATAATTGAGATAGGACACAAAGATTTATGTTCGGTCAATATGACCTACGTCCATGGCCGGAGGGTGAGCAATTTTACTAATATGTGGAGAATGTATACAAGTACAAAGGTTGGAACAAAAGGCTTTGAAAACCTCATCAAATATACAAAAGCACTGAAGAAAGAATGGAAGGATTGGTTGTTGGTTTTTGGAGCACTGAACTCTACAAGCTTCCTGTCTATTTATAGCCAAGGTATCAAATATCCGTCCAAAACTTCCCTTGATTTAGCCTATCCATGCGGAGAAAATTTAGCTAAAGATGGGAGCAAATGATAGACATAGTGGCTGAGGCATACATTAAGATGGCCAGCAATTTTTTACTAGCTGAGGCACGCAATAAAAAATGGCCAACAATATTTGACTTATGAGGGGCTAAGGCATACAACAAATCTCCACTTTGACTTGGTCCTGAACAATTAGTGATCTGCTCCACCTTCTCTGACAATGCCCCAAAGGCCTATATCACCAATTATAAACACCAATCAAGTCCAAGCACTGCTTGAACTTGTAAACTGGAAGAGCCTTCGTAAACATGTCAGTAGGATTGTACTTATTGTTAGTCTTCTGAATAAGGAGGACCTTTTTCTCTGTAATAGTATCCCGAATGAAATGATATTTTACATCAATATGCTTCGTCCTCTCATGATACATTTGGTCTTTCATCAAATGAATAATACTCTTACTATCACAATAAACGGTAGTAACCCCTTGATGTAGAGATATCTCGTCAAATAAAACTCTTAACCATAAAGATTCTTTTATAGCTTCAGTAACTGTCATATATTCTACTTCAGTAGTAGATAAAGCCACTACATGTTGTAGAGTAGCTTTCCAGCTAACGACACAACCTCTAATGCAAAATACATAACCTATCAGAGACTTGCGTCTGTCGAGATCACCAACATAATTTGAATCTACAAAACCAACTAAAGTGTTGATGATTCTACCAAACTCCAAACAAAATTTTGAAGTGCCCTTCAAGTATCTGAGAATCCATTTCACCACTTGCCAATGTTCTTTCCCAGGATTGGCCATATACCTGCTAACGACACTAACGGCTTGTGAAATATTGGGACGAGTACATACCATTGCATACATAATACTACCGACGGCACTAGAATACGAAACCCATGCCGTATAATGTTCCTGTTCCTATGACTGTGGTGATTGAGCAGCAGATAATCTAAAATGACTAGCAAGAGGAGGACTAACTGCTTTGACATCTCGTATGCCAAATCTCTCCAAAACTTTATTGAGATAATTCTCTTGGGTTAAGAATAATTTACCATCTCCTCGATCACGTCTTATCTCCATGCTAAGAATTTTCTTTGTAGCTCCCAAATCTTTCATCTCAAATTCACCATGCAATAAGGCCTTAAAATGGTGAATATCTATGACATTCTTGGATGCAATGAGCATATCATCAACATATAACAACAAATAGATGAATAAGCCATCATCTAACTTCCGGAAGTCGACAATTATCATATATGCTCCTGGAGAAATCATGACCCAACATAAATGAATCAAACCTTTATACCATTGTCTTGGAGACTACTTCAATCCATACAAGGATTCCTTCAATAAACACACCTGGTCTTCCTTTCCTATGACTTCAAAACCTTCAGGTTGTTTCATACAAATGTGCTCATCTAATTCGCCATGTAGGAATATTGTCTTGACGTCAAGTTGTTCCAATTCTAAATCAAACATGGCAACCAATGCAAGTAATACATGAATAAAGTTGTGTTTCACCACCGGTGAGAAAACATCATTAAAATCAACACCTTATACCTGACTGTAGCCCTTTGCAACTAAACATGCCTTATACTTTGCATTTTCAACACCTGAAGTACTTTCTTTTCTTTTGAAAACTCATTTGTAACCAACATTTTTCCTACCCTTTGGAGGCTTCACTAGAACCCAAGTATCATTCTTATACAGAGATTCCATTTCTTCACTCATAGCCACCGCCCACTTATCAGCATCAGCACTTGAAACTACCTCCTTATATGTGGAAGGTTCACCTTCTCCACCTGTTTCCTGTGCCATTGATAATGCATATGCAACTAAATTTGCATACCTATGTGGTGGTAGAATCTCCCGTCTTGGTCTGTCTCTGGCTATGGAATGTTCTTCTTCTACTGGTTCATTTAGAACATGATCATAATCTGGTTCATCAACTTGATCTGTCTGATGTGTAGAAGACGTCTGTGAAGGACTAGAACTACAAATCTCTAAGTCCACCTGCTTTTATGGACTATCCTCCTTTTCTAAATTACAAGGATTACAAGACTCTTTTTAGGATACACAATAGAGGACTCATCAAATGTAACATCCCTACTAATTACAAATTTAGGTGACTTAGGATTAGGATACCACAAACAATATCCGTTCACCCTTGAGGCATAACTGAGAAAAATACATTTCTTAGCCCTAGGCTCTAACTTTCCCTTTTTTACATGCATATATGCTGGACACCCAAATATTCTTAAAGTAGAATAATCAGCAGGAGTACCTGACCAAACTTCCTCTGGAGTCTTGAAATTGAGAGGAGCATAAGGAGATCGGTTGACGATGTAGCAAGTCGTATCAATGGCTTCTGCTAAAAAATCAAGTGTCAACCCTAAATTAGAGATCATACATCGAGCCCTTTCCAAAAGAGTACGGTTCATGCACTCGGCGACTCTATTTTGTTGCGGAGTCATTCTGAAGGAGTGATGCCTAGCAATTCCTTCTTTTTTTCAAAATTCATTGAATTCACTTTTACAAAATTCCGAGCCATTATCTGTCCGTGGCCGCTTAACATGTTTTCCTGTCTGCTTTTCAATCAAAACTTTCCATTACTTAAAGGTTAAGAAAACATCATTCTTATGTTTTAAGAAATACACCCAAAACATCATTCTTATGTTTCAATAAATAAACCCAAACCTTCCTTGAATAATCATCAATAAAAGTCAACATATACCAGGCACCACCTTTATATGGAACATGAAAGGGCCCCCAAAGATTAGAATAAATATAATCCAAAGTACCTTTAGTTTTGTGGACAACTGGAGAATTGAAACTAATTCGTTTTTGCTTCCCAAAGATACAATGCTTACAAAAGTCCATCTTACCAGTACTTTGACCACAAAGTAGGCCTCTGTTACTTAACAACATTAAATCTTTCCCACCCATATGTCCCAAACGTATATGCCACAATTTGGTAATGTCACCATCAGTAGAGACTACCGCAGCACCTTTTACTGTAGATCCCTATAAAACATACAAACTACCAGACCTGCAAGCTTTCATCAATACCAGAGCACCTTTAAAAATTTTCAAAACTCCACCTTCAGCTGAGAACTTGTACTTTTGAGAATCGAGAGTGCCCAAAGAGATGAGATTTTTCTTCAAATCAGGAATTCTCACCTATATGTCCCAAACGTATATGCCACAATTTGGTAATGTCACCATCAGTAGAGACTACCACAGCACCTGTTATTGTAGATCCCTCCAAAACATACAAACTACCAAACCTGCAAGCTTTCATCAATACAAGAGCACCTTTAGAAAATTTCAAAACTCCACCTTCAGTTGAGAACTTGCACCTTTGAGAATCGAGAGTGCCCAAAGAGATGAGATTTTTCTTCAAATCAAGAACATGTCTAACATCGGTGAGTGTTCTAATGATACCATCATACATCTTGATTTGGATTGTACCTTTACCAATAACTTTACATGCAGCATTATTACCCATCAAAACAATTCCACCATCCAATGACTCATAAGTGGAAAAATACTTCCTGTCAGGACTTATAAGTGGAAAAACACTCCCTGTCAGGACTCATGTGGTAAGAACAACCATAATCTAAAATCCACTCCTTATTAGACCTAACTTTATCTCCTATGGCTACAAAGATAATTCCTTCATTCTCATATGCCGCTACACTAGCTTTGGCGGTGTTGCTGTTATTCTGCTCAATTTTATTTTTCTCCTTGCATTTCAATTTATAGCAGTCAGCCTTTATATGCCCCTTTTTCTTGCAATAATTACAAATTTTATTTCTATGTTTTGATTTTGACCTGCCTTTGGATCTACTTCTTTCAAAATCTCTATTTTCAGATCTACCCCATACAAATAGTCCCTCTACCTAACTTCCACTAGTCTCCCCAGTGATGTCCCTATCAATCTGCTCTTTTGACTTTAATGCAGACTTAATACTATTGTATGAGACTAACTCTTTCCCATAAATCATAGTATCACGAAAATATTTAAAGGACTGGGGGAGGGAACATAACAACAATATGACTTGATCTTTATCCTCAATTTTTACATCTACATTCTTCAAATCCAAAATTAAGAGAATCAAATTTATCCAGATGTGAAAGAATAGATGTATCTTTTGTCATCCTTAACATGTACAACTTCTGTTTCAAATAAAGTCGATTTTTGACCATCTTCTTCATGTACATGGCTTTCAACTTGTCCCACATACCTTTAGCTGTGCTTTCACCAGCAACCTCCTGCAAAACGTCATTAGAGAGATTCAATATGATGACTAATCTAGCATTTTTATCTAGATCTGTGAATTTAGCTAACGCCATATCTGCTGGCTTTTTCTCCACTCCATCAAGTGCAATCTCATACCCATCTTGTATTAAAATGGACTGCATCTTGAGTTGCCACATACCAAAGTTAATAATCCGGTCAAACTTTTTAATAGAGGTCTTTGTTATTGTCATGATGGCTAAATATTGATATTCTGACTATTTTTCAACAAGTGAGCCCCGCACTTGAAACTAGAACAACGGGCCCCACAAAAGCATTGAACATGGGCCCCACAAACAAAGTCGGGACGTGGGCTCCATATATGAAACTGGACAACTGGCCCTATAAAAGCACTTGGTGCAGGCCCCATAGACAAAGCCGAACGTGAGCCTCATAAGCAAAAACTGATCTCCGTTTACAAAACTGAGACAGTGGGCCTCATATGATAAAACCGAGGCAGTGGACCTCGTTTAGACTCAAAATAAAATCTAAGTTACTTTCTGATGTGGAGGATCCATTTTAGTGGCAACCATAGAGCATACGACAAGTTAGACCAATAAAAGAAGCTCTGATACCAGTTTGTTAAGGAAAATGCCCTCGGATTGGATACCGATTGAATTTAATAGCCTAAATCTTAATGACAAAAAATAAAGAAAAGGTGAAATAATTGAGACATGACACAAAGATTTACGTGGTTCGGTCAATGTGACCTACGTCCACGGTCAGAGGGTGAACAATTTTACTAATATGTGGAGAATGTATACAAGCACAAAGGCTGGAACAAAAGGCTTTTAAAACCTCATCAAATATACAAAAGGACTTAAGAAGGAATGGAAGGATTGGTTTTTGGTTTTTGGTGCACTGAACTCTGCAAGCTTCCCATCTATTTATAGCCAAGGTATCCAACATTTGTCCAAAACTTTCATTGATTTAGCCTATCCATGCGGAGAAAGTTTAGCTAAAGATGGGAGCAAATGTCAGACATAGTGGTTGAGGCATGCATTAAGATGGCCAACAATTTTTGACTGGCTGAGGCATGTAACAAAAATGGCTAACAATATTTTACTTGTGAGGGGCCAAGGCATGCAACAAGAAATTTAGAGAAAAGACATAAACAAGTTTATAAGTTCATACACATGATTATCAAAGTGTTGTTGGAATAGGCAATACAGCCAGGATGGTACATCCTTTAACTGGGTATATGGTTGTAAGAACTCTTGCAACAGCTCCGATTGTAGTTAATTGATCCCTTGTTCAATATCTTAGCTCTAATTGAAGCATAATAGGAAATGAATTGTCTGCACAGGTATGGATATAACACGAGCCCTCGTTATGCACCAAGATCAGATGTGAAAGGGAACAAACGAAAAAAAACATGAAAAATACTTGATTTCGCGTCTATAACTTTCAACGAGATTTTCAAAGCTAAAATAAGCTCGTTTTCTCGACAACTTTCACAAAGGTTGATTATCGGAACCTCGTTAACGTCTCTCTGAACTTTCTTAATACATGAACCTCTTCATGGGTGAGAGAATCCGTATGTTTACAATTTGCTTGGGCAGTTATAAGAGACCTTACCCTTATATATGTATATAACATTCATATCGAGGTTCCCCGACACAGGCCCAATACAAGTCCGACCTATACTGATTTGGATCCATTTTCTTCGCTGAACTTCATCCCATTAACGCAAATCCTTGATTAGGCTACTTTATTTTTTTTTTGTCCAGATCAAATTTGATTCACTTAACCATAAATTTGTTAAAACCATCAAAATTTTAATTAATTATTGTCCAACCTTAGGAAATTTTTTTACCATTTTCCCCTTAGACAATAATTAATTATAGTAATTGTAATAATTATAAAAATAGTACAAAAACAGTTAAGTCAAATCACTGTATAGGTCAACCAAGTTTAAAAAATTATTTGATCTAAAGATAATAAAAATCAGTCATTTTATCCCGTAAGGATTTCGATACCGAAAAATATCAAATGCATGTGACATATGTGACATAAATCCAATATAATCACACATATCTAGTACCTTACTAACAAAAATGAGAAAATGTAATGTGGTAAACTAGGATGATATCTATATGATCTAAAATGTATCATCTTTCCCTTTGTAGGTCTTCATTTCTCTGAACTTTAAGCTAAATCACATTAGAAAATTTTGTTTTCTCTCACTGAATACTGCTAAGTAACATTAAGGAAAACCTAGTTTCTCTCACCAAATGCTAAACAGCATTAGAGAAAACATTTATGGGATTAAACACTTATATCCCCTATGTCATGTCAAATCCATAGATTCACATATAAAATTGTATGTCTTCTAATGACATAAGCTCAAAGTCAATTTATATATATATGCCCAATGACCTTGTAAAATGCTTAAGATCAACATAAATCTTAAGACTTTCATCTGTGTTATGACAATATATAACAACATGTATGATTGAGAGCAAATTAATGATCATCTTTATTAATAATACACATTGTCATAATACTTATAATATATACAAATGTACAAAGAGCAAATATAGTGATCTCTAGCTATAGTGTCTAAGGAATTTAATACACCCATACTGTATACATGTCTCTCAAAGAAATTTAGGCGAAGGCCTTTTGTCAAAGGATCAGCAAGCATATTCTCATTCCTCAAATGCTCTACCTCAATGTCACATTTCTATATCAATTTCTTTATGATCATACACTTGACCTCCAAATGCTTAGACCCTTTGATAATCTTTATGATGTTATTGATATAACCGAGTGACTCTAGCCACTAAATCAACTATAAACAACTTAGAAATCATATTCTTGAGTCAACCACACGTGAATCAACCCTATAGTATACCATGAATTCGACATACATAGTCGAGAAAGTCACTAGTATCCGCATGACATTCTTCCATGATACTGCACCATCTGCTAGTTTAAAGATATATCATGACGTGGAATTTCTGTCATTTGTAAACATAGCAAAGTTTGAATCGGTAGTGCCTATGAGATCCATTTTGTAAATGTCAACATATAATCCTTAATGTCCTTTAGATATCTCAACACTTGTTTAACTGCATACCAGTGATCCATTCCTGGATTAGCCAGATACCTACCCAGCAATCCAACAACGAATGCAATGTCTAGTCTAATGCACACCTACGCATACATTATACTACCAATTGCACTGAAATATAGAACATTCTCATAGCCTCTCTCTCTGTGTATCATTCTTTGGACACTGTGTCAAAGATAATCTCTCAGCATGAGAGATAAGTGCTACAACAAGTTTACAGTCTACTATGTTAACCTTTGAAGCACTTGCTAAATGTATGATCTTTATAAGAGGCCTAATGAGTGTCGAGATCTGTGTCGGTGAATCTGAATACCTATGAAAAAAAATGCTTCACCAAGATCTTTCAAGTAAAAATGCTTGGCCAAAAGCTGCTTAATTTGATACAGCAAGGTTAAGTCATTTGATGCAAGTAAGATATCATCCACATAAAAGAGTAAAAAGTAACCTTGCTCCCACTTACCTTGGAGTACAAGCACCTTTCAACTGTATTCTTCACTCTATAAAGCCAAAAGAGGTAATAACCTCATCAAATTTAAGGTACCACTATCGAGAGGCTTGTTTTAAACCATATATCGATTTACTTAACTTATAAACCATGTCAGTTCTATCTCGATCTTGAAATCCTTCAAGTTTTTTCAAATAAACCTCTATATAAAGGTCTCCGTTTAGGAAAGCGATTTTGACATCCATATGATGTAGCTCTATATCATAATGAGCTACTATTTCCATAATCACTCTAAATGTATCATTAGAAGATATAGGAGAAAAGGTAATATTAAAGTCAATCCCTTCTCTTTGATTTAACCTTCTGCTAATCAATCGAGCCTAAAATTGCTCAACTTTACCTTGAGAGTCCTTTTTGGTCTTGAAAATCCATTTATAATTGATGAGTTTGCAATTATAAGACAAATTAACAAGCTCCCATACCTTATTATGCTTCATGGATTACATATTATCCTTCATTGCATCCCACAACAAATCTACATAAGGTCTATAAATAAATTTTGGAAAAGTGACTGGATCTATAACATGTCCTATATCATAGTTTTGTTTACCCAAATAGACCATATAATCAGATGAAATAGTAGGTTGCCTCACTCTAGTGGATCTTCTTAAATGAATTGGTTCTCATACCTCAAGAACCCTAGTTTGTACAAGTATGGGTTCCTGTTTCAATACTAGTATGGTACTTAAACTTGGATCCATCAATTCTGTCTATATGGACAATGGATACGAAATGATTGTAGTATCCATCCTACTTTCATCTGAAGGGCTAGAAAGACCACCCTCATCACAGACATTATACTCCAGAAACTTAGCTGTTTGTGATTTCACTATTCTAATCCCTCCTTCTTTGCAGTAGAATCTGTATCCTTTAAAATGGTCGGGATATCAAGTGTTCCTTAGTAGGGCATCCTTATACACAAATGTAGGAGAGGCTAGGTTTCTTTCTCTTCCAAATCTCAAAAGGATTCTTCACAACTGACTTGCCTGAGACTCTAGTGAGTATATACAAAATAATCTTTACGGCCCCAAAGGTATTTAGGTATATTATTCTGACTTTGCATTGAACTCATCATGTCCTTTAAAGTGTGATTCTGCCTTTCGACCATACCATTTTGTTCAGGATTTCTTGGTATAGTGAATTGAGCAACTATTCCATATGATTCAATATATTTGGCAAACAATTGTCTTGAAACCCTGTGTTTGCCATAGTATTCACCTTGACATTCTAATATAACAATCTTGAATGACCTTCCCAATTGGTTCTCAACTTCAACCATAAAGATTGAACTTCAAACTTTTCCTTAAGCAAGAACACATTTTCATAATGGGAATAGTCATCAATAAATGTTAAAAAATATCTAGAATTACATATGGTAATTTTATAAGGTCTGTATACATCTGTATGGATGTGGTCTAATAAGCCAGAAACACGAGTTGACCCCTTTTTTCTTTATTTTAGTCAACTTACTCCTGTAGTAGTTAACATATACTTCTAGACATCAACATCTAGAGTTGGGAGAATGTTTTCTGTAATCAATCTCTTAACCTTGGCTGCAGAAATGTGGCCCAACATTTTATGCCAAAACATGTATGAATTATCCTTTATTAGAGCTCTCTTTCTCATGATCTTTTTGCTAAGATATGAAGTAATATATTTCTCATTCAAGGTAAGACACATTCTATACAAACCATATGACAAGAAGGTTATACTAATATGATTACATTAAACAACAACTATACAACGAAAGCATCAATAACAAAACTATAACCTTCTTTGTCCAAACTTGATATAAAGATCAAATTTTGTCTAAACGATCATATATAAAATGTGTCATGTAAAATGACAACGAGTCGTAACGCTAGTCAAAATAAACTAGACTATTGTTGTAGCAGTGGTGGGTCTAAATCAATCCCATAGAAAGTGTGCATAAAGTTATTGAAATGAAATTAATTGATATTTAGGTTTAGGGGGTTTTGGTTTTAAAATAAGAAAATAAAATGCTAAACTAATTAACAAAAGTAATTTAAAGAAAACACGTGAAAAAATAATGAAAGCGGTGAATTCGATAGGAATTCAATTCCTTGGTTCAATCTTGACCTAAACCTTAATCAAACACATTTCAATGAATTGTTGTTCTTTTACCTCTACTTAATCTATTAATCGTAGGTTAATGTATTAACTTGAGTTTTCACTTAGGTATTGTTTAATTAAGATATGATTGTTAATTAAAACTAACTACTGAATAATCTAGGATACGATCTTTAGATTTAATTATGTAGTAGCATTACGAATTAGGAAAACTGATTAATCAAGGCAATAACTACATATGATGCGTCATTTAACCTAGGTTATGTTATCCCCAATGATTACGAACCATTAGTTGCTACAAATGAATTTCAAATATAACAATTACGGATTACGTTGAAATTCTAGCAATGGGTTTATAATAAAACGATCCGGTGAATGGATTCAAATCATTTTTTCTTAATACCCAATGGTTCATACACAAACAATCGAATGATAATGAGAATAAGATTATCCATACACAAAACCCAAATCAATTAACATAAGATAACATAATCAATTTAATACGAGAAAAAGAAATAACAAAAGCAAGAAAAGGAATGCTTAATCGGGTCATCGACGTTGATATCCCAGTTGAACCGGCATCGAAAAGCTAACCCTCCATTTTCATGCTCTCCCGAAGGTCCCCCTGAATTCAGCCCAAAAAAACCTATTTTATTCCTTATTTTGCTTCAGTCAAAAAACCCTCTCTGTTCTCCCTTTTTATTAAAACCAGTGCTTCCCATAAACTCTTCTTTGTTGTCTGCCTATTATCTTTTGCTAACATTTGCATTTTTCTTTTCTTATTTGTCCATGAGCCTGCATATTCTTCATGTGTTACTTGCTTTTTTTGCCCTTCTTTGCTTCCTATTGCTATTGTTTTATGCTCTTTACCTCACCATGCTACCTTGTGTTTTCTTTATATGTTGTTGCCATATTGTGCTTTATGCTTCCAGCTATCCATATGTTGCCATTTAGCTCTCCTTTATCCATTAAACGCTACCATCATCATCCAACCATCCAGCCATTACTCATTCAAATTAACGTTAAAACATGCATGGCATGCATAGATTTTCTTAATGTTTTAAAAATTGGACCGGACATTAAACTGGTCGAAGGAAAGATTTAAGGTTTAGAGGTTCAACTGGTAATGAACCATTATAAAAGTGGTATATAAAAATAAGAAGTAAAACTTATAAGAATAAGAAAAATAAAATATTTTATTGAAATAAAAATACACCAATGTCTATTATTAGATAATGAACTAAAAAATAAATAAATATGAGTCTAATATAAAATTTGAAATAATAATAAAAATCAAAATTGTATTTCTGAAGGAGGTTGTGTCTCATCATCATCAAAAGCTCCAAATTCTCCAACGCTATTTAAAGATTCGTAAACTACGCTTTCATCCAAAGTATTTGTATCAACTTCTTCTACTGCATTAAAATAAATTACAAATTAGTAACGTATGAAATTATTCTTAATTGTAAACTTGTAATACAATATAATTTTAACTTAAATATAATCAAAATAAGATATGAAGTGATCATCAGTAGATGTTCTTAATTCATTCGTTGTGACAAGTGCATTTTCTTCATAAATCATCTTTTCAAGTTCATTATAATTAAGATCCGGCAATGGTTCTTCTTTTTCGATCCAAAAATCAGTATGTTCAATACAATCAATATCAACTGGATCATATGTTCTCTTTTTACTAAGTGCTCTGAACACATAATAGAGCAATTATAAAGTCAATAATAAAAATAAAATTATTGAAATAAAAATAAAAATATAAAATACATGTTCTTCATTCGCAGATTATAAGTAACGTAAACAAGTTCATTAAGTCTTTGATGTTCCAAACGATTTCGTTTCTTTATATGAATACGTTCAAAAACACTCCAATTATGCTCACAACCTGATGCAGAAGCTGTTTGACTAACCTAATAGTGAGTTTTCTCAATGTTAGAGCACTGTCACCGAATAATCTCCACCACCCATTTGCATTTTAAATTAATATTTATGATAAAATATATATTATTAATAAGTAAGTAATGTATTAAAAGTATAAAACTTACCTGGCTGCATTTTTTTCATCATAAGTTCTCTCCTTGCTGATGATCTAGCAAAACTCTCTAAACGTTCACGATACAATTTGATTTCATTTATTGCTTGTGATTGCTCTTCACTAGAGAAAATAACTTTTCATTCAATCACATCAAACAAACCGCCACAATATTAATTTTATTTGCTTCTCCACTATATAAGCAATAAGGATTGAGAAAATAAGCTGCTAAGTGGTTCCTTTGAGTAAGATGCTTATCCCATTGTTGATCAATAATATCTATATAAGGCTTGTACAATTTCTCCTTCCCTTTAAAAAGATTTATAATTGTTTTGTGAGCTTTATACATTCCATCATATATATACCCCAAAGATGGCTTCTCATCTGAGTCAAAAATCCTTAATAGCCTTATAAGCGGAGCAACAATCTTCATAATGATCAAACAAGCATCCCAAAATTTATTATCTAGAATAATATCACAAACTTCTTTTCCTTTTTCACTCTTTGATAATTTATGACTTGAAAAATGTTTACTTATCACCAAATTTGAAGTAGCTGCTTATGTTAATAAACACTTTTCAAAGTAATAAATGTAGTTGTAAACCTGGTAGCAACGGGACGCACGATCTCAACCCAATCTCCTTACTTTCTTCACTAAGACAAAAATGTGACATAATTGTGCACAAAAATTGTGATCTTAGATGCGCGTGAAGCAAGACTAGAAATATGATTCATACCACCAATATCTTTTTAAATAAGATTTATACAATGAGCAGCACATGGAGACCAATAAATATTGTCCGCGGCCCCGCAAATACGGGTCACGCAAGTAAATAGGGAAGTAAGAGTATCGATCCACAGGGAGTTACTGAACAATTACT